>OZ026623.1:62527493-62704993 GCA_964020975.1 Hermodice carunculata | reverse complement strand
TGCTCATGAACCTCTAGTAGTTTCAAAAATGCCACAAACATCCAAAACAAGCATCACAGACCAATCCACTTTGAGTATTTGACTACTGAATCTTTGTCTATGTGTCTTGAATGCGACGTGGAATTTAGGTTTCATTCTGTATTATTCAGTCCAAAAGGGTTTAAAAAAACACGGATAATCCACGTAGATTAGGCCTACGTCACTTTAACGGCAGGATTGGTGTCAAAAGTACCAAAAGGCCCAGGGTGTCAGGAAACGCCGCGTTCTGACGTCGCGTTTCAGAGTAAACGGCATGAGCGCCAACCAGTTACATTTTGCCTAAAGTTGGTCCATGCTTATATCAATGTGCAGTCATGTGAGCCCCTTCGTGCTAAATATGCGTTAGATCTGTAAGGCTCTCGGGATGACAATTTAAAGTATCATTAAATAAGATTCGCAATCAAATGGTTTTGGTCTGGAATCTTTTCAACCTGATTCTTCAGATGTTTGATCACCCGACACCTGCTGAGCCGTATGTCGGGCTTAGGTCAATGCCTACACTTGGTTCATTCCCGGGTCTACTCCTGTTTCCCCATATAGTAGGTTTTTGCTCTGCTTATCTCTTGCTAAAACACTTTTGCCTTTGAATAAGGAGAAAAGTAAACCTTTCAGTTCTATAGTTGCCCCAATGACAGCACATCAGAAACAATAGCGATCACAGCAATCCCATGAGGGCAATACATTCATTATGCCTTTTTATTTTTACTAGCTTGTAACTGTAGGTAAACGAGACTTTGGACTGTTCCGTATATATCACTGGCGATAGGCTACTTGTGTCTTTATTTCTACTACGATTTGCTTTGTAAATTATGCGTAGACGTAATTTTAGGAAGTCAAGTTTTGTTTTTGAAATCCAAAACGCCAATAGTGGTCAAGGAATGAACAAACTTTGTCATCTTGGGGCATCATGCTCTTTGACGTCCACTCGATGATCAAACACTAGAGAGACAATGACATGTCAATATCGTAGTCCAAAATCAGTCCAAGTCTAAAACCATCCAAATCTTACGGGAGCCCATTAGCGTTAACTTACTTTTTATGTAATCATAACGACATTTAATCTGGTCATAACAACATTCTATGTGGTCATAACGCCATTTTATCTGGTTAGGCCGACATTTTATGTGGTCGTCACGACATTTTATCCGGTTTGGATAACTTTTTATCTGGTCATGACATTTAATCTGGTTCGGACGACTTTTTTATGTGGTCATAACGATATTTTGTCTGTCATAACGACATGTTATGTGGTTATAACGACATTTTATGTGGTCGTAACGACATTTTGTCTGGTTCGGACGACTTTTTATCTGGTTTTAACGACATTTTATGTTGTCGTAACGACATTTTATCTGGTTCGGACGACTTTTTATGTGGTCATAGCATTTTATGTGGTTGGAATGACTTTTTATCTCATTATATTTCTTGTAAGATTGCAAGCTGATGCATCTTACGAATCAAAGATAAGACATAGTTAAATGTACACGAAGCCTGAAATCCTGATTGACTGTAATATTAGTATACTGACTTACACAATAAGATAAATGATGGAAATCTTGCTGTCTATCGGGCCAGATGGCTCCACGCAGACATGAATGGTTGAAAATGGAGTTACGATGAGTTTGGTATGCATTTGTTTTTTGGTTTTGTTTTGTTTTGTTTTGTTTTGTTTTGTTTTGTTTTGTTTTGTTTTGTTTTGTTTTGTTTGTTTTTGTTTTGCTTTTTGTTTTTTTTTGTTGTTGTTGTTTTGTTGTTGTTCTTCTCGATACCATTCCCACGTTACTAAAAACAAACTTTCCGAAGGCTTTAAGGTTCTACCCTCAATTCTCTCCAGGTAACATGTGGCTTGAATTGAACTGAATTTCAACAAGTTGTCGTACATGAAATGACAAGGAAGCACATCATAACACATAAAAGAACACATGCTTTCCACAGCACCAACAGTGGTTTATCATTGTTCTAGCTATTATACCACAAACAAACAAACAAACAAACAAAAGGGGGGTGGGGTGGGGTAATTATGGTTCCAAACCGCGTGTATCGTTGCCTGCAAAGCAGACCCAGTTCCTGGTTTCCATACACAGTTGAGTAGACAAAATACGCAGTTTGGGTCTGCTGTGGAGGCAAGGTGGATCGCGCAGTGGCTATAAACAATCAGTCACTTTTGTTTCTTAAAAAATAGTACCCATGTAATCAACATCATCCATTATAGTGAACAAATATGAAAAAAAAAAATGTACAAGGTGTTTGTAAAGACAGTCATTTATGTATGCGAAAACCCCTTAATGTAACGTTATTAATATCAATTTTGTTCCCATCAACAGGACATCTTCTTTTCAAGCATAACTGATACTAGTATTTTGCGTATCATACAAAAGGACATATACTTGCAGCTAACATGCACACTCATAATTTGTTTGCATTAGACCAAATAAAATGTCATTATGGCCACATAAAATGTTGTCCGGACCGTATAAATATGTCGTTATGACCACATAAAATGTCGTCCGAACCAGATAAAATATCAACATTAGATACAAAGTAGTTCAAACCAGATGAAATGTCGTTTTGACCACATGAAATGTCGTCCGAATCAGATAAAGTGTGGTGATGACCACATAAAATGTCCCTTGAACCAAATAAAATGTTGTTAAATAACCACAGAAAAAAATCGTTACGAATACATAAAATATCGTTCTGACCACATAAAATGTCGTCGTAAGCAGATAAAATGTCGTTATGACCAGATAAAAAGTCTGCATAAAATGTCCGAACCATACATAGTATCGTTATGACCACATAAAATGTCGTCCTGACCGGATTAAATATCGTTATTACCTCATAAAATGTCGTTATGACCAGATCAAATGTCGTCCGAACAAGATAAAATGTCGTTAAGACCACACAAAAAGTCGTCAGAACCAGATAAAATGTCGTTATGACCAGCTAAAAATTTCCCCGAATCCGATAAAATGTCGTTATGACCACATGAAAACCACATATCCCGTATACATATATATATATATATATATATATATATATATATCAATGCAAATCGTATAAGTATTTGGGCATTTTGATCTCTAATTCTCTAACAGACACGGCACCCATGAAAGATATAGTAGCAACAAAAGGTTCTCGTTCACGATGATAATTATGCAGTATACTGTCTTCTCATGATAATGTTAACCGTATTGGCTTCGGAAATAATATATGGAAAATTATTATTCCTTTCGTCACTTGCTCAGGACGGTGGAGTGGTGTAATGCAATACAAAAGAGTCTGAGGCCTCCCTCAAGTCCATTCAAGGTCAACCTACCAACAACTTTACGATATGTTCATGTATCAGTCAGCGAAAACGAAAGGCAGTATGAATGAAAACATATCTCTCCTGACTTGAGACAGCTACCAGCAAAGGCTCGTAGTAGTTTAAATTGATTTGATGCTAGGAACATTCAACTTTAAGAAATACCTTGCTTCATACACGCATTGTATAAAATGTCAGTTACAACTGTCAGGTTTACATATTTACAGCATCATTTATATAAGATCTCAAATCCACTGGATATCTATAAAATAAATTTTCATTTTTACCCAGAAACTTTCGAAATGATCGTCGTAATTTCATTTCCGAATATCCCTGTTTTACAAGCAGTAATTTATGGCAGTTAAAGATTTTAAAATCAACGCATACTCTAGCAAAGGAAACTAACCTTGACACACAGATACCCTAAGCTGGCCCGTGTGGAATATTGCTATCCATTATGGGGTATTCACTGTTTTAAATTCATAATCGTCAGTTTTGTCATTAAAAATAAACTTCAATTTATTATTACCGTTATACATCATTATGTCTAAAAATGAGTACCCATATGTCATTTTCTGTAGTTTCTTTTAATTCCAAGTCAGAAGGACAACCTTGACATCTCCGGCCCAGATGAATGGCCAAGCGAAACAAGGCACCCCACCAAAAACAGAACACGGAAACAACCAAACAACCACCACATCTCGCTCCGACAAATCCAAAAGCTGCCCGCTGCCCACAAGAGACACATGATAAACATGTTTCTGCACCTGCCGACAAATCATCTAATAACACCACTGTCACGTGCAGGTTGTTCTAGTCTACGGTTCCAATTGACGAAATAGGCCTACCGACGTACCCAGGCCCTCCACACACGAAAAAGCAAATAAGCCACTGAAAAACAATTTTAACATACATTATCCCGCATGAAGTAAGCGTCGGTTTGTACATTTGACTGTCGCTGACCCAAATACATGATGTAGGCCTATAAGCAACGTATATATATGTTTTTAATTTTACCTTATATTTGATTTCAAAAACTTTATGTCACACGGACGCCGGGTTCAAGAGACTACTGCTTCACATGCCAAAATCCTAATAGAGATATTAAAAGTACAACGCAAACACGATCATAATTTTATCCTTGTCTATGCTCATAAGCCAGGTACACTATGGTTTATGTGTTGTTCTGTTGCCATACAAAACGGTCATTGTCCAGCTATTTAAATATTGTATGCTTACATGAAAAAAAAAAGTTTAATTAGAAATGAAAGGCTGTCGGTCAGACTTTTTCTGCGTGGACTTTTATAGATTTTTATCCCACCAATTCATCTCTTTGGTACTTTTTAATGATGTTTCTGTGCACGGCCAACATACTAGCCCTGACCAAGAATGGGACTCCCTATTTCATGTTTAAATAGGAATTCTAGATCTTCTATTTTCATATCGCCTTTTTCCTTTCATGTGTGAGAGAGAGAGAGAGAGAGAGAGAGAGAGAGAGAGAGAGAGAGAGAGAGAGAGAGAGAGAGAGAGAGAGAGAGAGAGAGAGAGAGAGAGAGAGAGAGAGAGAGAGAGAGAGAGAGAGAGAGAGAGAGAGAGAGGAGTTCGTACGTATGCATGCATGTGAATAGGTATGTTTATGTCACCCCTGATATAACCTGCTGCTTTGTTAAATTTACGCAATGGTCCTGAAAAAATCGGTAGCTTCTGGAATATTCGTGTTTTCTTTAACAGCCACTGTGAGTGCTGAACCACCATGGCCTCATTTGCCATGCAACATTCCACAGCGAAGAACGCTTGCCACACCACATCTGCCAAGTGTGTGGGTTTATGTTTGCATGGTGTTCTACACCATGCCTCTCTTGCCAAGGAAACCAGTGTTTCGTTTAACCCCCAAATTAGGGTATAGTACTATTTCAAAACCTCAAATTACCTCTGAAAAAATTCTGAAGGGTCCCAAGTCTTGTTTATTTACATGTAAAATTGGTAAAAAAATCTAGTCTTCTTCCTTGAATTTGCCTTTTTGTGCACCCACTGAAAAAAATCCTAACGAAAACACTGGAAACCTAGCTGAAGGCCGGTCGTCTGTAACTGCACGCTTTCACAAGGATAAGTTATGTACAGTGAGCTGAAGAAAGTTCAGGAACGTCCTTTGCCACCTTATATTTAGAACTGTCACATTTGTGGACAAAATTGTTGGGAAAATGTGCCTGACAGGACAAGTTTACCTAACCTACCACTGCAAAAGCACGGAGATCATTTGCTTTTACCGATCACTGCACGTTTGACCAAGCCCACTGTGCAGCCTTAGAACTGACTTCCCGTACACCCAAGACAGGATCTGGTGCAACGGCATTTTGGCCACATACATGCCCCTGTGTTTATTATTTTCTCCGCATTGCTCCGTGCCATCATTTTGTGTATTTACATATATATCTTACCTTGCATCTACTCGCACTTCGTGTTTCTACCATGTATGTATGTATGTATGTATGTATGTATGTATGCATGTATGTACATGTTTGTATGTATGTATGTATGTATGTATGTATTCATGTATGTATGTATTCATGTATGTATGTATTCATGTATGTATGTATTCATGTATGTATGTATGTATGTATGTACATGTATATATGTATGTATGTATGAATGTATGTATGTATGAATGTATGTATGTGCATGTATGTATATGTGTATGTATGTATGTATGTATGTATGTATGTAAGCCTAATACTGGTTTCAATTACACAACCCATCATTTGCCAAATCCATTTTTCAGAATAATTAAACTGATTTCTTTCATTACTTGAAGTTTTCTCTTTACTTATATGTTCAACATTTATGTGTGCTAATTTTTGCCGCTTTATCATTATTGCCGCATTGATTGTGAAAATTTCATAAGATTATCAATGAAACCAGACGACAATGAGGTGGCTAGACACCACTGGCATCTTTCCTGAAAGATCTGTTCATCACTTTAGGCGCAAGCCGTGCATATATGCGCTGGACTTAGTTTGTAAGGCTTAGGCTTGTCAATCGATTGGGCAATGCAGCTTGCCCTTCCTGATCATATTCCATGCAAACCCCTAATGCCAAGACATACCCTTTACTTCAATGTCTCTCATCCTTCTGGAGGCTTAAATTTGTATGCTTTTGTTTATGCAATATAAACTACTGGATGTCCCCCACATGAATACATATATTTCATCACTTCTTCTTAATCCTGTTTCATACCATATCTAATCTTATAACGTTATATATAGTCCGTGCACCAGGTGCTCAAATATAGGAAAAACTCAGAACAAAATACAATAATTTTCAAATCTACCTTTTTAAGTGTCTAGGTATCTGGTAACATCATATTCAAACTCCACCGGAATGTAGTTGATGGAACACGTTTTTAGGGTGACGAGGGGAATGCATTTCAGCAAACATATTTTTAAGGTGGTAATCACATTATGTGTCAGCAGAGCATCAAACCCATGGCCTTCTTAGTTTTACTGGTTTTTTTTTGTTTTTTTTTTTATTTAGTTTGTGAAGTTAATAATCATCTGTTATCATAATATTCAATCAGCTGAGTGCAAACATTACACCAGTAATAAAACATTTTAAGAGATTTTATTCCCCTGGATGCTGTTCCTCTGGGCCAGTGTTGAAAGCTACCAGTGGAACGTTTGAACACACTGCATGACATTCATTGCAGCCGTTGAACAGTCAAGTCCATTTTTTCTGCAGGTACACTTGAAAGTGTAGCAACCATTCTTGCAGGATTTACAACTCCTCACTTACAACAGTTTTTGAGGTTCTGGTTCATTTGCCATCAATATTGGAACCCATTTTCCTTTAATGATCTTTAAATCCAACTTAGCACCTTTAAATGCCATATAAAGCGTGAATACACCAAGTCTACCATGTGCAGTGGAGTTAACTGGTAATATTACAATAACATGATTTTGGAGAGCGTTGCATTTCTTGATTGACCCACATCAATAATAAGCAGCCCAACACTTTCAGTTTCATTTGCTAATGAGAGACAAGGGCTGCTTATCATTGATGAAGGCCCACTCAAATCGTGTTATGCCCAACAAAATTATGTCATTACTATTATTACTACCCAAGTGCTGTATCCCCATGGTATGGAAAAGGGAAAAAACACACAAAATATTGATCGAACAAACGCTGCAATGAATGTGGCAGTGTCCAGATGTGTGGTCTGCTAGGCAGTCTAGGGGTCAAGGCCACAAGGTCAAACAAGAGATGCGAACGTTTGAGACTAGCCTGCATAAGCTATTATCCGGGATACTTCAAAGGGCTGGCGGATAAGAGCTCATGCTCTCGCCTTTCTGGCTGTTACAGCGTTTTACCATCCATGCGAAATAACACTTATCCACTGGAGAACACCCCACTAAGTTGTAATCATAGCAGACATATGATAATTATTGAAAAACAATAAAGCAACTTTGAAATGTAAAATGTTACAATTGTTTATCAAGTAATATAATATGGTTTACCTACCCCACCCCTGCCCAGACAACCCTGAGCTCAATAAAATCTATAGGACTGAAAGTTTAAATTAATTTTGACATTAGAATGGTGTGTTGCATGCATTTGCAAACATCATATTTGGCTTTACAGTTTTTCCTATTTTCAAACAGTACTTTGGGGCTATTTTAGTGCCAGGGTAAGTTCCTTCTGGCAAAATATTTTTGGCCAGTGAGATATTGGAAATGAAGTTTCCAGATGCGTCTAATATCCGCAAAAAGAGTATAAACTACTGTAATTTGCTTTGGATATATATCTACATTGCCTCGACTAATAAGCCAGATATACACACACACGGATACACTTCTTGTAGTTCGCACTGCGCAACATCAAACGTTCCACACACGCTAAAGGAAGACCATACGAAATTCCCCTTAACTGGTGGCGATACCCTCTTATCTATGTCAGTGTAGGGAACTTATTTTGGGCTCCATGAGATATACTTCCATGCAGACAGAGAAATCAATTGATTTTAGACAACTGAAAGCACCAACGGCGACAGCGCGGAGTGAATGTAGTAAACTGAGGAAGCAGCGCAACTTGCCAATGCCTGACATGGGCAGGTCCCTCTTCATCTCTTCCCCTTGGGTGTTACTTTTACTTCACAAACGCACACGACGCCATTCTTTTCGTGCACTCTCAGTGCAGCTTTTTGACGTTCTTGACAATAGTAGCATGTGTACTCACGTGATACAGCTCACAAATGTCCCCTTCACGCTGGCATTTTTAAAATGTGTGCTTACATGCCCCCCCCCCAAAAAAAAAAGACAAAAAAAACAAAACAGAAACAAAAACACAAAAAAGACAAAAACAAAACAAAAACAAAACAAAACAAAAAAAGACAAAACAAAACAAAAACAAAACAAAACAAAAAAGACAAAACAAAAACAAAACAAAACAAAAAAAAAAAAACAAAAAAAAAAAACACGTGCGTGCATGCTTGTAGAGCCAGGCGAGAAAGTGCAAACCAATGCCACAGGCCTTTCAGGGACAAAACGCATATGGCGAATGGCTGGGCGCTCCATTACCACTTATATAAAAACTTGCCAATACTTTTGGCCCGGTATCCACTATCAGGGCATCCTTCTCGCCTAAGCGCCAGCTTTCACACACCAGGGGCTCATGGCGGGTCCTACTCGTGCTGCTGCAAAATTTATAGCACAAGGGCGACTTCAATGTCTGATACAAAATACCTTTTGTGGGGCCAACCACTGGCTACAACTGATGTTTGCATTGCGGTGCATTTACATTTTCAAGTTATGCTCACTCTGTTAAAGTCCCGATATACACTGCACATTACATTTATTCGACAAATTAACCTTCCGTCAACCCTAATTGCACATATATTTTGGATACTACCTCTTCAAAATATTGAATCGGCTCACGGGCACTTGGCTGCCATTTTGAAAACTGCGGACTCCGCATCCAACAGTTTGTAAAGGAGGATACCAAATGGAAAATCTACAAGGTGGCGGGGTGGGGATGAGAAGTATATTCCAGAGCATCAATAAGGACAATATTTGCTGCGAGTGGGCAGATTAAAGGTAAGATAGTAAGGCATGTTTTAAAATTGCTTTAACGCCCATTCATTCCAACAACTCGAAGAACGGACACCTGGAAGCATGCTTTAAACATGTGGCCACGATGCATTGTTATTTTCCTTTCCCACAATGCATTGCTCCATGTTTATAAATAGGGCTCACCATGGTGGTATCATGTCGCATTTGGATTTATAGCTAACAGATGATAACTGCTTCAGACACACCCGAGCGGGCAGATTAAAGTTAAGATAGTAATTCATCTTTTAAAAAAATACGACCATTTACCTTTGTAACTCTGAGATCGGACGCCTGGAACTTAGGGATACTAGATTCCGATGTGGCACCACCGTGGCTATATGCAGCAGCTATGGCTATGCTTTTTTCCTGGCCCAAGTTAACCGTCCAGACAAGTTGAAATAAAATGCTGTGTTTGAGTTGACTTTACTGCAAATAACGGCACGTTGGCCCACTTTTCTGTTTACTTCCAACTTGATTGCGGTTGATTAGAACGACGGCTCTATTTTACGGCTGGTCGGTTGGGGGGCGATTTTGCTGGTTGTTAGTCGCGTGTTACAGCTGGTTTTGGGCTGTCCAACCAGAGCATTGAAGCAAAATTTTGCATCACAGTTCTTGAAAAATGCTATAGAATTTATCCAAAATAAATGTTTCTCATATGAAGAAGTTGCGAAAATGCTCCAGGGAATCGTAATTTGCTGCTACAGAGATTTCCAGTTGGACAGCGCTGTGGTCGTTTGCGTCACGTCATTTAACATTGCAAAAGCGCCCGTGCTAAGGAAAACTGGTCGTTTTGACCGGGTGGGGACTAGGATCGGTAATTGTAGGTGCTAATATACCATGATTATACCATACACAAACTGCCCTGGTAAATCAAAGAGAGTGAATGTAAGAACATTTTCAAAAAAAAAAAAAAAAAAAAAAGAGCCAACAGTTACACAAAAATTACCATAGACGGAGGTGCCCTCCATCGGCAGACACAAAGTCTACAAATATTACAATCACATGCATTACTGCCATGAGATGGGAGTACTGGAGAGGGACCGCTTTATATATTTATAATTTCAGTATCTTAGTGTTAAAAAATTATGCCTTTGGTGCTTATATACATTTGTTTATATATTAATTTGTTGAAAATTTAGATCTATCTATTAATTCATAAATGATTAAAGCATTTCAGCTACAAACCTATGCTAAACAACTTAATATTTTTTTTCTGATTTCATACTTGCTATATCCATGTTGTGGTCCATCATGAAAATAAGCTAAGGCAAGATTTCTTGGGCATTTGGTGCTCCCATTTCATGCATTATAGTTTGGTATGCTTTCGGCAATTATATTGCACAATGCTGGCATATGTGTAAATAAAATATTATCAATCAATCAATCAACATTAAGTGATAAAAGTTCAGTACATTCAGGCCTAGTGATTATCTTAATGTTTTTTACTGTTGCTTTTGTAGATAAAGTACACAACTTACTTCCATCAGATTTTTGTACAATCTGAGGGAAAATAGCCACATCAATATAATAGTGACTGAAATGTTGTGACTTCGTCAGCTATGTCAAGGAAATATGTTCCACTCGAAACTTTTCAGAAAACACCATTTTGCATTCTCAAATTCGAATTTTTTCGGGGCGGGGGGATGCCCCCATACCCCCAAAGCATGCTTTTGGGCGCTTGCTTTGGCTCTTTAGTGTGGGCCACTGAAAAAAAAAATGTTCTTTTTCCGGCCAATTGGGTCTCTGAGTTTCTAGCACTGGTCTGGTTCGATCAATATATATAGGGAAGGCGCTCGTACCGTTCAGTCAGTCAAGCTTTTGTGCTAATATACGCAGGTGAGGGGGGGGGGGGTAGTGGGTAAAGAGGGTGGACCTGGAACATGCATGCATTCAATGACCCACATACGGCCATATCTGCAATAAAATATTTGTGTATTCATCTGTGCAATCAATTATTTGTGCTAATGATATGGTGGCGGTTGGGCCTAAAACCACAACGTCGTCACATGCAGCTCCCACTTAGAAAGGTTTGAAACGAAGCTCACATTTGGACCACCAGCCCGCTTCACGTTTGGCACTATTTCGCCGTTTCTGTACACACCAACAAGCTGTAACTCACCACTTTATGTCAAAACTATTTTCTACAGGTATATCACAAAGATAATCCATTGAAATCCACATATATCCACAGCAAACATGTAGGTAGGAAGTATACGCCACGATCTGGGCCATGGAGAGTGATTAATATAGGCTTGGCCTGCTTCGCAATCCATGTAAAAGATATGGGTCTATTTTAGCGCCAAATTCAAACGGGTATCCCATCCTGAATCGAGTTTGTTCCGTGACATTAGCCGTATGACAACTGTTCTCAGTTGTCAATCAGACCATTTTCTTTGATCCACTCGTCTTTTTATCCTGTGTTCATTTCCACAAATCGTGAAACCCTACCAAACTTGATTCCCTCCGTGCCTCTCCTGTTCATCAAAGTTGTTTTGCTGCGATACTTTTGACGGGACACACATGGCAGCCCAGCTGCTCTCTGATTGGCTGAAAGAACGTGTAACCAATCAGAGAGCAGCTGGGCTTCCAGTCTGTGTCAGGTCAAAATTATGGCCACAAAACAAATTTGATGCACAGATGAATACACAATATTTTAATGTAGATATGGCCCTATGTGGGTCATTGAACGCACAGATGTTCCAGGTCCACCCTCTTTACCTATTCCCCCCCCCCCCAGCGTATCTTAGCTCGAAAGCTTGACTGACTGAACGTGAACAGCACTTGTGATAGGGAAGGGCGCCTTTTGTGTGTGTGTGTGTGTGTTTGTCTGTGTGTGTGTGTGTGTGTGTGTGTGTGTGTGTGTGTTCCATTAATTTTTAGGGTTGGGCCTTTTCAGTAGGGTCTGCCAGGTTAATGGAACCACGCAAATATGTTTGTTCAGCCTTCAGTAACTTGGACATTTGTTGAAACTTGTTTAAAATGGATGTTCTTTCCACTTTTGCACATTACCTCTTTTGACGTCAGTTTAATTTGTTACCTGGGCACAGCCGAAGGCACTTGTGTTTTTTGCAAAACACATTATGCTCATCGTCAATCGCACCATGCGCTGTGCCCACTTTGGGACCAGCCGGGAATGTTGTTAACTGTGGAGTGCATGCGCATTATGCGTGTCACCAAACACATTGTGCCAATGGCGAGTCGCCAGATGCTTCTGGCATATTTGGTTGCTGAGCATAAGCATTTGGTCAAGCGATTTTTCTCGCATGCGCCAGATTTTATGCCAGCACGTTTGAGGATGCTTAAAAATTATGGTAGCACGGGGCATGAACTCATGTGTGGGCTGTGCTGTACCTTGGTCTCTGGCTGATGTTAATATGCATTCACGCTGTCGCGTATTTTTCCATTCGGTCTTAAGTATGCGTCACATTCATGCATGGCTTCAAGATGACAAATATGAAACAGTATTCATGTTACCTCGTAAGGCAATGGCATTGATCTGGAATCCCTCAATTCAGGTGTCCAAATGTACGTTTACCTGACACCTGTTGAGTCTTATACATGTATGTCAAACTAAGGCAAATGCCTGTACTTGGTCCTTTTACCTTGCTTACTCCTGTTTCCCCAATCAGTAGACATGTTTTATGCATATGCTTTCTTTACACTTATGCCTTTTGGAAGAGTAAAGAAACTAGTCCTATACGTCTCATTTACCCCCCCCCCCTCTCATTTTCTCTCTCTCTCTCTCTCTCTCTCTCTCTCTCTCTCTCTCTCTCTCTCTCTCTCTCTCTCTCTCTCTCTCTCTCTGTCTCATCCGTGTTATAAATAATCATTTCACCAATTCACCATTTTGATAGTTTCCCAAAATTTTGCGGGGCATGGGCAAATTACCATCCTTGATCCAGATTGTAACTATGCTGTGCATGTTTAAATACAAATTCAAGCAATGTATGGGAGGCAGAATTTTATTGCGGCACCTTGCGGTTGAACGGATTAACAATCCAAATTACTTCTAACATATACCCTGATCACGCACATAATAACAATACATACCCACACTATTTGTATCTTTTTCTTTAATGTATTTTGCTTGTTTTGTTTGTTTTTTTCCGACCTTTTTAAACATATACATCGCTTACATATTCAACTTACTTTTTTGTTTACATGTGGAGTCCAGCGTTTCTTAATTTTTATTTAGGCCTTGCACGCACCGTATACTGCAGAAATTATTGGTGTGGCCTTATAATAAGAGTCAGAATCAAGCAGGACTATATATGGGGCCAAACAAATAATACAGTGGGACCTGTGTTAAGGGTCCACCCACAGTATCTGTGGAAAACGGTCCTTTCTGACAAGTTGTCCCTTAAGGCAGGTAAAATTAAACAAAAATATGCTAATGTGGATATTGAGACCGGTCGTAAGAATAGCACAGGTGGTCCCTTAGCAGAGGTGTGATCTTAGGCAGGTTCTACCGTACACATTTCAAGATGGATTCGGATCATTCACCCTTACGGTATTACAAACCTATCTTTCCAGAAGAAAACAAATAAATTTCCTAGACATAAATAAGTTTGAAAAACTATGTTTGATATCCATGCCACAGTTGCATTGTTTTTTGTCAACCATTTGGCTTATTTAATGCTGGCGACATCACACATCAATCTTTGGTCACATTCATTGCACACTGCTTTGACTGTTCTTGTGTTCCTTACACCAGAGATATAAATAAAACATTTCCTAACTTAAAACAATTTAATGTATCTTTCGAAATTCTTTATAGTGCTTAAGAAAATGTCTTATGGGAATTCGTTTCTTACAAATCGCTAGATGGTGAAGCTCTGAAAGATTCACCAAGGTCACCCTTTTCAACAAGCGTGAATTCACGTGCTCTTTGCATAGAGCTAGGGACTCCCTTCCAGAAAAATTTTCACACGCGATTCACGATGGTTTCGATTGTGCTTCATTGTTGAAAGAGAAAGATCAGACACCATACACACCTAAAATGACTGACCAGTTTCACTTTGCAGTATAGTTACTATTGGTCTGACTAGCAATGAACAGACGGAATAGTCAAGTTCAGTTTTAGGAATGAAATTGTACCAGCTCAGACGAAAAATGTTAAATTGCACTTTTTGCGTTACTTTCTCTTATATTATCAATCAATCATTCAATCAATCAATCAATCAATCAATCAATCAATCAATCAATCAATCTATCGATCTTTCTATCTATCTATCTATCTATCTATCTATCTATCTATCTATCTGTCTATCCATCTATCTGTCTTTCTATCTGTCTGTCTGTCTGTCTGTCTGTCTTTTTTTTGCATATTTCTGATAAACTTTTCACAAAATTGACAAAAAAATCTGCAAGTAACTGAACGGAAATACTTTCCATTGTAACCGCGAAAATTTCTCCATCCTATTAATAGCCTATAGGTTGCGCAGGTTTGCCAAGTGAGCAATAAGCAACAAGGCCACCTTTGCAGTGCTGTCATGTCAACAACTTCTTTTTATTGTGGGCGCAATATATATAATAGGTCCCAACTAACTGAGATCGGTTTTAATCATTACCTGCGTTCACCTCCAGTCTCAACCTTGCATCCCATCTGAATAGCCCTCGATTTTCAATTTTGTACATTCGTAATTTAGCAACATGCCTTCCCACATTTTGTTGGAAGTAGATCCAGCCAAAACGTTTAGCTGTCTGTGTTGAATGTTTTCATTTTACAATGATCTAGAACATAGCAGCTCTTCTTCGGTCCCTTTAAGTATTAGGAACACCACGCACCTTAACTCTTTCAGTACCAAATATTGGACTGAGCCAACAGCTTTTCTCGCCCAATACGCGCCGAGAAAAAGCTGTTGACCTGGGATATTCTCTCTGGAACTGTAGGCATACTGGTACTTGAATGAGAAGCATCTTTACGAGAAATACCATTCTGGGATCCTAATGATAATTCAACCTAGTTTGACTTAAGTGAATAAACTTTAATCGTGATTGGCACTGAAAGAGTTGAGACAAATTTAACCTGTGCGCTGTGTTGCTGGAGCTTTGAGGATAAAAGCTCTGCCAGGATCCCATTATCTAAATACTGTGCGTTTTAAAAACATTGGAATATTAGATTAGGTCAATGGAGCGTTTGCTTTTATTGCACACAAACGTATCAGAAACGTTTTCCAGCCTCTAAGCTGAGGAGCTATGAAGCTATGAAGCTATGAAGCTATGGAGCTATGGGCCAGAACTTGAATATGGGGAAGGATCTTTGGTACATGGATACAAAACTTATTGATTAATCAAACATTTTTGCACACACAACTAAACATACCACACTAGAAGCATTCTTCCATTACTAGAATGTCTCAAACCTTTCAGAAAATTCAACAAGCAAACAGGTTACATGAAAAACCGATGGCTCTCTTTACTGATCCATAGTGCCCAAAAATTGCAAAGTGAATATCGGTCTCAAAACTAAACAAACATAATTTGACACGATGGCTGGCTGGATGTGCTGCTGATTGGAAGATAAAGTTAAAATACAAGTACAAAGCATAACATTTTCCCTTCGCGTTATGCAGACCCCAAAGTTGGCCTTTTACGTCGGGGTCGGTATAAACGAAAACTCCTTCCTCCTTACCATGATAACGAGCTAAGTTTCGTTTTTAAAAGGGTATTTGAGACAACGATGAACTACGCACAAGCATTCATATGTTCCACAAATATGATGTTAGCCATATATATTATTACTCATATATCATGTTGGGCGAATTTTCATTAAAAATCAGTTTCTATGTCAACCCATTTTAATTTTAAAATTTACCACTTGATGTCAGTACGGTACAAAGGTATCAATATTAATTTTGAAATATTAAAAAACTATTTTGGTATATGATACAATATTTTGAATGAAAAATAATCGGCTCCAATATTTAGTGTTTGACACAGAAACATTACAAATTACCAGGCATAGGCTGCAAATCCAATGAAAAAGCCTAGGCTTGACCATAATGAAGACAGCAGCTTTATATACATATTTGGTGCATCAACGGTAAACCCTTTGAGTGCCGATCACTGCATAAGTAGTGGTGATGAAGCTGAATTACTGTAATGATTCCAAATCCACATTCCTCATGAAAAGACCTTTCATTCAAGCTCCAGCATGCCTGTGATGCCAGAAAAAGATATGATCCACGTCAACAGCTTTCCTGGGCGCACTGCGGACACAATGCGCATGAAGTGCTTCGACCGTTGCGCCCGAAGTGCACCAACTCAGTCTCTTATTCGGCACTGATAGACTAAAATACAAATGGTTCCACGGACAAGTCCAGCATTATGGTTCAATGGTATGGCCTAGAAAAGTAAACAGTAACTTTTACAATGTGATAAACTGACTCTGGTTGTGCAGGCAAACCCTCAGACCCATGCGAATGAACTCATACTGAACGACCTTGGCCGATGGCATGAGCCTTGACTGTCATGTTATCCTACACTCTTCTCAGACATCGAACGGTTAAGTGCATTATATGCAATGACAGCTAAGTTTCACTTACCAGTTGAGGAAACAGGACACATTGCATCTACTACTGTATATGGATATTCATTACAAAGTTTACCTTTAATTAACAAATTCCAGGCTGGGGGAACAGAATGAAAGTAACTAGTAGAAAGTTACTACCTGCAAGTCTGGAACAAAGGGTTAAACCCAACCAAGACTAAAGCTAATGAAACAAACATGAAAGACTTTGTTATCTGCAGAAGTACCTAAACGGGAAATATAATAAAGGACTCTGTCTTATATTGAGTGAAATTTTTTCAATAGGAATACAAACTTTATGCAAAGGTTTATTTTAACATAAATATCCACGGAAATATAATACAAGATGCCGTTCATGGACAAAACTGCTTTTGAGCCGGAATAGTTTTGCGATGGATATCAATATTTTATGAGTTGTAAACATGTAAGTGTAAATGTGTAAAATGTCCATTCTCCAATGCCCGCACAAATGAGCAATTGTACATTCATGTATGACTAAACAAAGGTTAAAAATCAATCAATTGCAATACCACTGTTGAAACTGTAACAGAACACAATTCAAACGGAATATATTTCATAGAAATAGATGTATACCATATCTTCATTTTTTAAGGGTCTGCCCCGTGAGCGGACCATTCATGTTTTCGGATTGTCCGTCCATCCAGACGTCCGTCCGGATTTGCACATTCTAGAAACCGCGATATCTCCAGAATGCCTCAATGCATTTTGTTTAAATTTGACAATATGCATATCTTACCTGTCAAGATGGACTGATTAGATTTTGGTGTCACCATGACCTAATTTGAGCAAACAGCGGACCCTTCAATTAATGTTTTGCGTTGAAGGTATGTCTAGTTTTTGTATATGCTCAGTGGGTTTTTTTTTACATGCACAGAGCTTACTACACCAGATAAGATTTATTCATTGCATTGTTATGGTTGTTGCTTTTGTGCTTAAATTCTTACTTGTATTTTTTTTTGAAAGTGACAATACGTGTTCTCCGAGAAGTGAATATAAATTTATATGGAATAATGCACGTGTGAAGCCAAGCAAGTACAAGTAAGCTTTTTGCTTCGGGTGGTGGGAGTTGTTGCTTTTATACTTAAATTGTTTTTCCAAGTGATGATGAGCGTCGTGCAAGAAGAGAATATAAATTTAAATGGAATAAATGCACCCAAATGCTGCACGCTTAAATGTTCATAGAAGGATAACTGAGGTACTATGACATTTGTCAGGAAATATGCACATAATTTGCGCAATTTGCGCGTATGCGTTTGGCCACGTAAACAAAATCAACTTGTACAATTGAGAAGAAACTTGTACACTAGGGATCTGCAAAACCTCAAAATATATTATCGACGATTTTTAACATTTGATATCAAATAGATGTAAAGTTAAATAAATTATTTTTCAGTTTCAGTAATTCACCACTTAATTATGCACCCTGTTCAATACAACCTGAATCTGTACAGATTCTGAAGCTAAGAAGATTCCAATTAACTGCTGGTTGTAAATGGATGGTTATTTTTATTGCCACATTTTGTGATGTGCATGTTTCAGTTTTCTTACTAAGCTGTGCACCCATTATGGTCTATCCACTGAATTTATTGTTGGAGGTGCATATGAATACGATGTAACACGGCCAAGACATGAAGTATCAAAATAACTTGGATAACCATATTCCCTTATGCCACAGAATACTTTCCTACAGCGCAGATTCCTGCATTTTGCAAGCGCACAACCACAAGTCAAAATTTAGATTTTGGGCGGCCGTCAATACTGTAGCATTATCGCAAGGATTGCCTCTCATGCTAACCCATCGCATTTAGGGCAGCCAAAAATATTAAGTTTCTCGTATGGTGTGGATTCACGTCTTGCCCCATTTGCCGATTTATATACAAATGCCTCTTCTCTCCCTATACCACCTCCTTGGTAGATATTTTTGCGTGTGCAATTTGTCCACGTGGGCAATGTCTAAGATTTTTACTGAAAGTTATGTCAACTGTGACAACCCAAAACTTTCCCTTCCCTCCAAGTAACGCTATTTTTAAACCAAGATTTGCACCTTTTTTCTAAACTAAAAATGGCTTCTTGTGTGGCACTTGAGTGTAGAAATTTTGTTCTTGTAAGAAAATGGACGATATAGAGACAAAATATATTGTTATTGTGGTTTTCAGATCCAGAGGTAGAGCTGAAGCCTTTCCTTTGGGGGTAAATACTGTGACTCTGTGACCGAGGGTGTGAGCCGGGATCGCTACCAGCCAGTGTTCACTGTACATAGTAAAATGTAAATTTGTGGCTGGCCATCAATGCTGTGTGCATGATGACCTCACAGCATTGACACCCAGCCAAAACTTTAGATTTTTGCCCGCGAATAGGTGCTTGGCAAAGGCAGGATCCCGGGCTTGAAAAAGGTAATCCGTGTGCGAATATTGTTAACAAATTTGTTTTTATCATGCCATATCATGGTCATGATCATTGTTATCCTATGAAAATGTTAGTTGTTGATCAAAATAAATTCCTATAATATAATGGGCATATAGCTTGCTGATTATATACTGAATCATGGGCATCACAAAATGGAGCACTAAAGTATACTTTTTTTTTTTCAGATATCTTAGCTTACTCTTGTAGTTGTTTAGGTGTATACAAAAAGGTACAGAGTACATGTTACATGTAATGATGGCAATTAAAATAGGTCGACATATAGCCTGATGTTTCAAATCCATAGAATCTGCATCCCATACTGCATCTCCAAAGGTGCAAAATTAAGTAATTATTAATTGAAAGCATTTTGCAACAGTGTTGCCTGATATGCAGTTCGGCAAGTATATATTGAAAGTGCTAATAATCGGAACATTTCAGGACACTTTTGTTCCGCTTTCAGGCTCACTTGATTTGTTTTGTTGTTGCTATAATAAATGCATATGTAAGTTGTTTACAGGCAACAATGTGTAAAGCTGCTTAACAAGAAACATAATAATAAAGAGAATCCGGAATCATTTTCCCGTTTTGCGATGCACTGCATAACACTATGAATCGTTAGGTACACACAAGCAGATGCAATTCTTAAGTTCAGGATTGCCGTTGCTATCAAATTAAATGAAATTATAAACATCTAGATTGACATGAATTTATAAAGTGTCAAAAAACCCTGTATATGCTTCGTATATCGCTTGGACACCCATATTGTATCCAATTATTTTATCGTTTTAAAAGATATGCATTCATTTTGTGCGCATGTACAAGGATAAATGTATACATGGACACTATTGTATTATTATCAGCGTTTGAGTACCACCAACAACTCAGGCAGCAAGCTCAAGCACCGAGGCACCGAACCGTATATTCAGAACAAATTCCAAAAGATAATGCCAAACAATTACAGCAAGCATGTCATAAGTGAATGTTTACTAAAATTATGAAAAGACGTTAAATTCAAGTCCTGACATGAACTAAGAGGCACATAATTTATTATCTTGATACCTTTAGTCTGAAGGGACTGACATTATGGTGAATTCACTCATTGTGATTTTTTTCAATAGTATGCCTTTTGCAAGGATATCAAAATTGTAAGGTCTAGACAAACGTTATCCATATATGAGACTAAGCCCTATAAGAGATCTTGTTTTATTACTTTTAATATTACTTAACCACACTTATTTAAGGTTTATGTGTTCATCTGTGATTTGGAAAAATACAATTGCCAATATTTTCGTATATCTATTAGCAAGTTTAGATGTGGTTAGTTTTCAGCTGGTTCTTTTTATGATTATTATAAATCTGAAGGTAAGCATGGAATTGAATCTTGTATCTCTCCATTAGATTTTTCACCAACAATTCCCTGTTCATCAGAAGAATTTTATTTGTTACATTCCTTGCCTCTACGCTACATGGGATTATGCCATCAATGCTTCGTCTTCTTGCCTCCTATGCAGACGAAGTTCCGTGGTAGATCTTCTCCACTTGCAGAGTAAATACATGTATAGACCTAACACAGAGCTTGGTCTGAGTATGCCAATTTGATGCTTCAAGGATTCTCATAGTTTCAATTGAAAAGAAATGTGGAGGTATTTACAAGCAAAACATTGACTGAAGGTTCAAAGTTTAGACATACATGGTTCCTCGAAAATTAGGTCAAAGAAAAAGGGTCTGCTACAAATGATGCACGTTTGAGTTCCAAGTGGCACCTAGGTCTTGAAATATTGTGCTAACAAGGAAATGGAGGACAGATTGACCTGTCAAATCCATGATTGTTCCCCCTTGGGATGGACCTGTAGAAATATATTCTCACTTGTTTGACATTTTCTTTTACATTTTAGTATCACTGATAGGCCATGTCACATCGTGCCACACTCATAAATTTTGCACAGACAATGTGATACAAGGCCTACCAGTAATACTGTCCCATAGTGCAGGTTCATGTTTGATACCCACTTTATCATATACAGTTGTCCTTCCTTTGAATGAATACTCCATTGGTTTACTACCTGACTTTTATCACCACATTGGTCATGTCTCTAGTGCTACCATTTCCATCCTATATGGCCTCCATGGGCAGACCACCTGTTTTGTGTGACCACATTTTGTCTTTCTGTACAGGTGGTCTGTCAAAGCAGAGAAAAATAAGGTGTACCAAATGTTGGCAGCAGCCCACTGGATCATTATGATAAATCTTACAACAATAATAAATAATCCAAGTAGCATTATTAACTTAAAAGGAACAATTATGCAGCATTTTCCTCGAAATATAAGACTTTCCACAGCTGGAGTTGTGCACCGTTTCGATCATGATACACACCATTGATATTACAATGTAACCTGAAGAGAGGCAACCACGTGGGGCAACCCAGCCTTACAAGATGTCCAGATTGTCGGGCATATCAGAGTCCATATCACATTTTCTTCACATATGAAATTTTGGCAAGTACGTGATTAAGCACTGACTATTTTAAAACACCATGCCACCTGGTTATTCATAGTGCCCTTCAATTAAATAAATGAATGTTATTCATTAAAGTATCACTTTTAATTTCTTTATTCTATGACCACATTGAGCCAATTTCTTTTGATGAATTATTCCGGTCCAACAGCACAGAAATATAGGTCGAGTACCGATACAGGCCAATTCATGTTGTGCAAACCACAACCACATGGAATGGTTTAAATGTATTTTATTTCATCACTGAACAAGAATAAAGATAATCCGATACAGATTATACAATGCAAAAAGAGGGTGGTGCCCTATTCAAATTCCCATTGCAAAGAAAAAACACTGGCAGGATACAACAAGACAAGACCAAACATGTTTAAAGAAAACGATCACAAACAAGGACAGAGAAAAGGGCTCAAAACAGACGCCAGATTGCACTCTCATTTGCTGCCTTCATTTACATGTCCCCCCCCCCCCCCATGAGCTCAAACAGCAAATAATTTGTGTAGCCATGTTACATGCCCAAGTGGTAACTTCTATTGTGGCTTCAGTTTTTTTAAGGGCGACATGGAATAAGTATCCCTCTCCTGGATGACGATACTGAATAAAAAACATATGGCAGGTAGGCCTGCTGGCAGATATAAAAACATATCATTGTATTAATAGTTTCACGCACTTCTTCCTTTATGGCTAACACTCCAATGAAGGTGAAGTGGCGAGCTACTAAACCACATAGCACTCTTTTTTGACAGCCGTTATATATTAATAACAAACAAATAGTCTTGAAATATTTTACTCAGACCTTGCGGGATACAACCACTTCAAGTTCAGTGGGTGTTCATGGATCCAACAGCTCAAATCATATTTGGTAAAACTGGGTGCCCTGGGCGATACGCACAAGATATAAGCATTACGGATATCCATAAGCTAATAGAACCTGTTATTTCAGCCTCAGTGCGTGGATAAGACTGCAGAGCTCCTTTGAAGCATTTGAGGCTGATAGACGTCTATTTATTAGCTTTAAATAACCTCATCCCTAACCTATATCTAGCAAACAAGTTGACGTGTGTGTCATCATTTATATCATGAGATGTGATAGAGTGGGACTTAGCCGGCGTTTTAGTGAACATGGGAACATCAGTATTTTTTCTGAACATCTTATTATCTTTTCATTTTGGTTTAAACATATTTTATTAATGCAGTCGGAAAACAGGCATTCCCTATACAAATTCCTCTTGCAAAAGAGAAGATTTTCTTGTACAATATTTACAGTAGGTTAGGCAGATTACCCCAACTTATAGGATATCTTCTTTCCCTTCTGAATACATTATACATATTCCTAAACCTGTATTTTTAATTCATAAAATGCGTAAAGCCATCAGATATTACCTGTTGGTGTTATACAGTTCTCTGTGAATAAAGTATTTATTTTGCAATAGTATGTTATTCAAAATATAATGGTAAATTTATCAACATTTTGGTAACAACCAAACATGACTTGTTCACTGCACAAAATTGTTTTATCATTCATTACTTGTTGATTCCATCATTCCTGTAAATGTTTTCAAAACACTAGATCATACTTTTATTCTCAGTATGTCTCAGCAAATGATCCTGGAATTTCACAAAAATCGCATACATTGAATTAAGCTATTTTCACTTTATGGAACCTGTCTTGGTTGTTACTAAGTGGTGTAATATTGACAATTATAATACCTGTTATTTGGTCTATGTTATACAGTGATAACAAATATAAACTAGTTTTGACCATTCGTCTTTTGCTATTGTTGGAAGAAGTTTTTCCATCCTATTACAGTTGTTGGGCATTCTTGTTTACACTTCTACAAAAATCCAGTAGAAATCGTTTCATCTCACTTCACAAATGTATTTGGTTTAGCCTGATATCTTGGAACTGTGTATATAAATAACTTCATTATATCCTACATTATGAGAATTTAGCTGCCGTTTCCAGGATTCTGGGATCGCCAGTCTTATTTACAAATAATCTAGAAAGTAAGCTGTTGAATCATATATGTCTTTTAGTTCTACTTCTCTTAAAAATGTTCCATCTGCAATGACAATATCTTACATAAACATTCTACTTGTTGCATACCACTGCTTGTAAAATGCACATTTTTGTCCCTGGTAATATAATCAATGATCCATATAACTTCTTTTTAAACCAATTTGACATCTTTTGGTATAAAAAATTTCAGACCATTACACACTTTAAAAAGCTGCTTGAAAAACGATGGTATCTGTTCCTGTTCTATGTCCAAGCAACATCTGCTCCAGAAATAAATTTAAATTGTTGCTTGGAAAGTAAGCTTAAAGGATAGCTTTCTACTTAGAAATTTGTTCCAAAGATACAATTGTCGAAGACTGTATGAATGTATTAATAGTAAGGAGTGGTCTCCATCCCTATTACGTAACATTCTCAGGGGGCTATGACCCCATAGAGATCTAAAAAGTATATTACAAGTTCTCGTCAATATGATATGAACTGTGAAATGCGTTGGGACATGTTTTGGGCGGGTAGAGTTAAATCAGACTCAGGAACAGTACTTTCACTTGACAAAAGAAGGATTAACCAGTCAAACATTAGTGAGTTACCCGAGCCATTTCACCTGGGTGATTGACAAGGGTCTTTGTTCAGATATGCTTTTCAAATTGACTTTCAGGCACAATACATATGCTTTCATTTGATACAAGCAATTATCACAGGTCCAAACATTTCACGTACGATGAATGTATTTTCCTAACCATTCTTCCATACTACATTGCCTATAATGTATTTTCCTAAGGGGGTGTGAGTGGTAACTTGCCGATACCCATCTGATACAATACAATGAACGTTTTCTTTTGTCATCAAAATAAGTGTATGGCTGTATGTGAGTCTTACCAAGCTTTTGAACCTAGATCCCAACAGGTATCAACAGAGCTGCGAATATGACATGATAATCCATTTACATGAAGGAATGGTACTGTGACATCTGCATACATGAGAAGGTTTAAAACTCCACTCAAGCTATTGAGAGCAGCCGTCCAGCTATCATACTCTGGGCCATTTTTTTAATCAGGGTAGATCAAGCTGACTTCTATTCACAACAGATATGCTTGAATGTAGAAATTTCGTTCGTGTAAAAAAGTGGACGATATAGAGGCAAAATATATTCTTATTGTGGCTTTTAAATTTAGAGGTAGAGCTAAAGCCTTTCAGGTTGGGGCTAAAAGCCGTGACTCTGTGACTGGGGGTGTGAGCAGTGATCGCAACTAGCTTCAGGAGTATTCACATTACATGGTAAAATGTAAATTTGAGGCTGGCCATTAATGTGCTCTGTGCTTAACAAGGGAGACACTGATGACCTAACAGCATTGACACCCAGCCAAAACTTTTGATTTCTGCCGACGGATCGGCGTTTGACAAAGGCAGGATCCCAGACTTTAAAAAGGTTATCCGTTTGCGAATATTGGTAACAAAGTTGTTTTTTTTTTATTATGCCATATCATGTTCATGACCATTGTTATCCTTTGGATATGTTTGTTGCTGATTAAAATAAATTGATATAATATAATGGGTATATAGCTTACTGAGGATATACTGAATCATAGACATCAAAAAATGGGGCGCTAAAATATCCTTTTTTTTGAGATATTTTAGGAAACCCTTTCAGTTGTTGAGGTGTATACAAAAAGATTCAGATGCATGTGACATGTAGTGATGGCAGTTGAAGTAGGTCTACATGTCACCAAATGTTTTAAGTCCATAGAATCTGCACCCCATACTGCATTTGCAAAAGGTGCAAAATTTAGTGATGATAAGACATTGCGTTAGCGCAATGTAGGTTAGATTTGTGTAAGACGGGGTCACTTGAGTGGACGCGATCGGAAAGTATGCTTTAATTATGACTTGATTTTGCAGTGCCTTTTCTTTCTTATGCTAAATAGTTTTCCACGCACCAGTGGACCGATCGTTCTTCCAAATTCAGTTTTGTCCTGTGTGTCACCCTGTCAAGTCGCGTATTTCGTTTCGCCACTCGCCCGCCCTTTAGCCTAATTTTTCCTTCCTCAAAGTGATAGCATGGGAATTTATTTTGCTCAGTGGTATACATACGGGCAAATCAACCCAATTATATTATGAGAAATCATGCCAAAACATAGGCCATCTCAGCATATCTGTTGTTTGTGGACTGTGCGCTTGCGCATAACTATGCCCAAAATTTTTGTATGTTAAATGTCTCTAGGTATTTTATATGTTTCATGGGATATATGTGGATTGATGTTGATAAAATTATGAAACTCTACACCTCATCGTCTTTGTCAGATTAAATTTATTGAAAGCTTTTGCAACAGTGGTACCTGATGTGCAGTTTGGAAAGTCTATACTGAAATTGCTAATAAGCCAAATATTTCAGGACAGTTTTGTTCCACTTTCAGGCTCACTTGATTTGTTTTGTTAACGCTGTAACAAATGCATATGGAAGTTGTTTACAGCCAATAATGTGTAAACATGCTTAGCAAAACACATAAATAAGAAGATTCCTGAATCATTTTCCTGTTTTGAGATGCACTGCACAACTCTATGAATCGTTAGGAACACACAAACAGATGCAATTCCCATGCTTACGAAATGCTGTTGCTATCAAATTAAATAAAATTATAAACATCTAGATTGACATGCATTTATAAAGTGTCAAAAAACCCTTTATATGTTTGTGATATTGCTTGGACACCTACATTTTATCCAATTATTTTATCATTATAAAATCTATGGTATTCATTTGATGCGCATGTACAAGGATAAATGTATACATGGTAAAATAGGGTATTGTTATCAGCGTCTGAGTACCACTGACAACTCAGGCATTAAGCCCAAGCACTGAGGTACCAAACCATATAATCAGAACAAATTCCAAAAGATGATGGCAAACAGTTGCAGCAAGCATGCTGTAAATGAATGTTTACTAAAATTATGAAAAGACGTTAAATCCAAGTCCTTGCATGAACTTAAGGACACATAATTTGATATCTTGATACCTTAAGTTGGATGGGACTGACCTTATGGTTGATTCACTCATTCTAATTTTTTTTCAATAATATGCCTTTTGCAGGGGTATCAAAATTGTAAGGTCCAGAGAAACTTTATCTATCTATGAGACTAAGCCCTATAAGAGATCTTGTTTTATCAATTCCAATATTACTTAACCACATTTATTTAAGGTTTATGTGTTCATCTGTGATTTTGGAAAGTACAATTGCCAATATTTTTGGTATATCTCTTAGCAAGTTTAGAGGTGGTTAGTTTTCAGCTGGGGTTTTTTTTATGACTATCACAAATGCGAAAATAAGCATGGAACTGAATCTTGTATCTCTCTATTAAATCTTTCACCAACAATTCCCTGTTCATAAGAGAAATTTTATTTGTTACATTCCTTTCTTTTACCCTATATGGGAAAATGCCATCAAAGCTTCGTCTTCTTGCTTCCTATGCAGAGGAACCTCCGTGGTAGATCTTCTCCACTTGCAAAGTATATATAGACCTAACACAGAGCTTGGTCTGGTATGTCAATTTAATGCTTCAAAAATTCTCATAATTCTAATTGAGAAAAGAAGGTTAAGGTATTTACATGCAAAGCATTGACTGATGTGTCCAAGTTTAGGCATACCTGGTTCCTCGAAAATGAGGGCAAAGAAATGGGGTCTGGTACAAATAATGCAAATTTGAGTTCCAGATGGCAGCTAGGTCTTGATACCGTGTTAACAAGGAAATGGAGGACAGATTGACCTGTCAAATCCATGATAGTTCACCCTTCAGATGGACCTATAAATATATATTCTCACTTGCATGCTGTGTACACTTCAGCTAAAGATACCCGGCTAAAAGCTATTTCGCACAGTGGTTTTCACCCCCATTTCTCCTTGCAAGCCTTGGCTGCAGGGGTCAGACTTGACTTGGACTTCAAACAACACCCTATAAGTCAACCTAATTGCTATTATGTAATCACTGAGATAGCACCTTAGTAATTAGATTAGGGGCTCTAATTAGCTTCATCCAGTAACTTTTCTTTTCAAATGTAAACAATAATGTGGTAATCATGTTTAATTTGCAGAAAATGCTATATTGAATTGACACATTGATCATAAAAATTGGCTGACAGAAAGTGAACTTATGCATTCATTTTTTACTATGAAGCAAAGGAAACTGGACACAGGCAGCTGCTCTGGCAATTAAGATATTAAGAGAAAGTGACAAACAAGCAGGCCGAGAGTGTGTGTGCAGTGATCAGCGTCTGGCTTCAAAAGAGTTTTGGACTTGGGTAGGGAAAAGAGAAATGAGGGTAAAAACTCAATTTTTATGGTAGCTGAGGTGTACACATCATGTTTGACAATTTCTTTAACATTTTAGTATCACTGACTGGCCTTTTCACATCGTGCCTACACTCATACATTGTGCACTGACAATGTGATACAAGGCCTACCAGTAATACTGTCCCATAGTCCAGGTTCATGTGTCATACACACTTTATCATATGCAGTGGTCGCTGCTTTGAGGGATTACCCTATTAATCTACCAATTGACATTGTGCTTGCACGCATAAGTTGTGCACATGAAATGTGATGCAAGGCCAACCAGTAATACTGCCCCATACATGTAGTCCAGGTTCATGTTTGATACACACTTTATCATAAACAGTGGTCCCTCCTTTGAATTATTACTCCATTAGTTTTACCTGACTTCCATGACCACAGTGATCATGTCTGTAGTGCTACCATTTCCATCCTATATGATATGCATGGGAGGACCACCTGCTTTATGTGACCACATTTTCTGTTTCTGTACAGGTGGTCTGTCAAAGCATAGAAAAATAAGGTGTACCTAATGTTTCCAGCAGCCCACTGGATCATTATGATAAATCTAAAACAATAATAAATGATCCAAGTGGCATTATTCACTAAAATAAATTATGCAACATTTTCCTCCAAAAGTGAGACTTTCTACAACTGGAACTGTGCACCGTTTTGATCATGACACACACCATAGATATTACAGTGCAGCCTGAAGACAGGCAACATCATGGGGCATCCAGCCTTACAAGATGTCCAGGTTATCGGTCCATATCACATTGGTTTAAACATATTTCATTCAAAAAAGCGATCGGGAAACAGGCTCTGCCTATATAAATCCCTCTCATATCACATTTTTCTTCACATGAAAATTTTTTGGCAATTCCATGATTAACAGTGACTTTTTTAAAACACCATGCCACCTGGTTATTTATAGTGACCTTCAATTAAATAAATGAATGTCATTCATAAAGGTGTCACTTTTATTTTCTTTATTCTTATGACCAGATTGAGCCAATACACTTTCGTGAATTATCCTGGTCCAGCAGCACAAAAAGATACATCGAGTACCAATATTGGCGAATATATGTTATGCAATACACACACCCATGGAATGGTTTAAACATGGTTTAAACATATTTTAAACATATTTACTTCATCACTGAACAAAAATAAAGGTAGTCCAGTACAGATTATACTATTCAAATTTCTCTTGCGAAGAAAAGACACAAACAGGACACAACAAGACAAGAGCAAAACACGTTTGAAGAAAACGATCACAAACAAGGACAGCGAGAAGGGCTTAAATCGAACAGAAGATTGCACTTTCATTTGCTGCCTTCATTCACATGTCACACCCCCCCCCCCCATGAGCTCAAACAGCAAAGATTTTGCCAAGCCTAGTTACATGCCCCAGTGGTAACTTCTATTTTGGCTTCATTTTTTTTAAAGAACCACATGGAATAAGTGCCCCTCTCCTGGATGACGATACTGAATAAAATCATATGGCAGGTAGACCCGCTGGCAGATATAAAATTATACCATTTTATTAATTGTTGCATGCACTTCTTTCATTATGGTTAGGACTCCAATAGAGTTGAAGTGGCGAGCTATTAAACCACGTAAGAACTTTTTTTTGGACAGCCATTATATTTTAATAACAAACAAATAGTCTTAAAACATTTTTACTAACACCTTGACGCATATTACCTAACACTTCAAGTTCAATGGGTCTTCATGGATCCAACAGCTCAAATCATGTATGGTAAAACTGGGTGCCCAGGTTGATACGTAGAAGATATAAGTATTACAGATATCTACAAGCCAACAGAACCTGTTATTTCAAAACAAAGTTAGTCCGTGCAAAGTGGATAAGACTGTAGAGCTCCTTTCAAGCATTTGAAGTTGATAAATGTAGCTTTAAATAACCTTACCACTGTCCTATATCTAGCAAAACAAGTTGACGTGTGTGCCATCATCTATATCATGGGATGTGATAAAGTGGGACTTACCAGGAGTTTTGTTACACATGGGAACGTCAGTACTTTTTCTGAATATCTTATTGCCTTATCATTTTGGTTTAAACATATAATAATGCAATTGGAAAACACGCATGGCCTGTACAAATTTCTCCAGCGAAAAAAGAACATTTTCATATACAATTTTGACAGTAGGTAAGGCAGTTTACCCCAACTTATAAGATATCTTCTTTTCCTTGTGAATACATTATATAAGTTTCTCTACCTGTATTTTTAATTCATAAGATGCTTAAACCCATCAGATGTAACCTTTTGGTGTTACACAGTTCTCTGTGAATAAAGTATTTATTTTGAAATAGTATATTATTCAAAATATAATCATAATTTTATAAACATTTTGGCAGCAACCAAAAATGACTTGTTCGTATCACAAGCTTCTTCTATCATTAATCACTTGTTGATTCCACAATCCTTGTAAACGTTTCCAAGACTGTACAACACAGTTTTATTATTAGCATGTGTAAGCAAATGATTCTGGAATTTCACAAAAATTGCATTCATTGAATTAAGCTATATTCACTTTATGTTACCTGTCCTTGGTTGTTACTAAGTGGTGTGATATTGACAATTATAATGCTTGTAATTTGGTCCATGTAGTACAGTGATAAGGAATTTAAACTAGTTTTGACCATTCATATTCTGCTATTGTTGGCACAAGTTTTTCCATCCTATTACACTTGTTGGACATTCTTGTTTACTTTTCTACAAAAATCCAGTAGAAGTCGTTTCATCTCATTTCACTAATGTATTTGGTTAAGCCTTATATCTTTGAACTGGGTATATTTATGGCATCACTTTATCATACATTACGAGAATTTAGCTGCTTTTTTCATGTTTTCATGATCCTGGAATCGCCAGTCTTATTTATAAATAATCTAGAAAGTTACCTGTTGAATCTTATGTCTTTCAATTCTACTTCTCTTAAAAATGTTCCATCTGCAATGAAAATATCTTACATAAACATGATACCTTCTGCATACCACTGCTTGTAAAATGCCGATTTTTGATCTTGGTAAAATAATCATTAATCCAACTTCTTTCCAAACCTATGTGACATCTTTTGGCATAAAAAATTCAGACCATTCTACACTTTAAAAAGCTGCTTGAAAATAATGGTATCTGCTTGTGTTCTATGTTCAAGCAACATCTAATCAAGAGTAAATTTAAATTCACATTTGGAAAGGAAGCTTTCTGCTTAGTATTTGGTTTTCTTTAGGTCTGCTCTATCCAATTTATTTGTAGTGTTGATACTTTTGATCCAAAATGGAGAAGCTTTAAATCTCCATCATATGCGTTCCTATGAACAATGTTATTCTTAACCTCAGGAATACCACTCTTCTGTATGAATGTGTAAATACTAGATTGGACACCCTGCATAAATGCTGCATGTACATTCAGCACTGGGATGGTGTACAAGAATTTAGATGCATGTGGGGTCTTCATCACGATGTTTCTAAAAGTAGAATTCGAGTTTCCTATATTTCTTTAAAAGATTTCAAACATGCATTAAAGGTTTTAATATTCACCAAGTTTTCAACTGGGTATGATGATGATTTTCATGATTTTCTCATTACGCAGCTTCACTGGTGAATCTCCATCCACATTGTTTTTTGTTTTTTTTTTTGTTTGCTCCAATCGATCGTATGACACATTTTCTAAGGTTGGATTATAAACCGCTACAATGTTCAAAAGATTTTAACACTTGCAGTAGCAATTTTGCTAATTCTATATCTACTGCAAAGAATGACGTGTCGTCGGCCAATTATGAAATTTTGAAATCTTTATCACTACGCCTGATACCCTAAATATAAGTTTTAATTGATACTTTAGTAGCTAACAAACAGTTCAATTGCAAAAATAAAGAGAAAGGGAGACAAGAGACAGCCTTTTCTGCCACCTTTAGATAAATGGCAGGTCTTGCAGGTATATTCATTATTGCTTACGCAGCTTGAAATATTTTGATATAAAATTTTGACACATCTTGGAAGTTTTGTTCCAAAGTTACAATTGTCGAGGACTGTATGAATGCATTAATAGTAAGGAGTGGTCTCTACCACTATTACGTAAATTTCTCAAGAGGCTATGACGCCATAAAGATCTACAAAAATATTACAAGTACTCATTGATATGTTATGAATTGTGAAACACTTTGGGACATGTTTTTGGTGGGTAGAGTTACATCAAACTTATGAACGGTACTTTCACTTGACAAAACAAGGATTAACCAGGAAAGTCTTTGCGAGTGACCTGGCTGCATTTCACATGGGTGATTTACAAGGGTTTTTGTTCAGATATGCTCTTCAAATTGAGTTTTAGTTGCGATACATATGCTTTCATTTCATACAAGCAGTTATCACAGGTCCGAACAATTCACCTACGACGAATGTATTTTCCTAACCATTCTTCCATACCACACTGCCTATAATGTATTTTCCTAAGAGTGGTACCTTGCTGATACCCATCTGATACAGTACAATGGACGTTTTCTTTTGCCATCAAAACAAGTGTATGCTTGTATATGAGTGTTACAGAGCTTTTGAACCTAGATCCCATCAAGTATCAGCAGATCTGTGAATATGACATGATAATCCATTTACACATAGGAATGGTACTGTGACGTCTGCATACATAAGAAGGTTTAAAACTCCACTCGAGTAAATATGAGCGGCCGTCCAGGTAACACACTCTTGGCAATTTTTTTCATCAGGGTAAGTCAAGCTGACTTTTATTTACAACAGATATGCTTCCAAATTTCATTCAGCCAATAGTTTCTTTCATCATGGGTCCAACGAATTCAAGTTTTTTTTAAATATAAAAAAATTATACTGGACCATTCCAATTCAAACATGAACCAAGATGTATTATCCTTAGCATTTAAGAGGTAACATGCTACCCATTGTCCAGAGCATGTCGACACAGACTCTACCCACTGACCATACACCTTTGATACAATAGAATGAGCGTTCCTGTTGTGATCAGAACAAGGCTTTGTATGTATACTAATCTTACATAACATTTTAATTGTGCCGAATGATTCCCCAGAGAAGAACGGTACAAACTTGTCTCAGCAATATTATAAAATAGCCCACAATGTATATGGTCTCCCAATTAGGCAAGCACGACCAACAGTGCCCCATCTCCTTTGTAGTTATAATGAGAAAAAAAGAGAAAGGCAATCTACCCTTTCTCTCTCTGTCTCTCTGTCTCTTTCCCTCTCTCTCCTTTATAACTGATAAATCTGGTTTCTGTCCACATCAATACCTACAGAGTAATTAGTAATGTTGCGTTCGATTTAAAATTTGTAAATGATTGGCTTCAGCAGCCCAAAAACTCATAACTGGGTCATCAGTGTGAGACCAGCATGTATGTTTTGCAGCCGTAAAATAAAGGAAGTCCAGAATCAAAAATGAACAAGAGGATTGATATTTATTGTATATTACATCGGATGATTATCGAATTAGGAAGAAATGCAACATGAAAAGCACATAGATGCAATAGGGTAAAAGGTCTCAAGAACAATTGGATTCCCAAATTTTTGTGTCTAGTTTTGCTTGGTAGTTTTCCAATGTTATCCCATGTCGTGTGCAAACTGGGGGGGGGGGGGGGTAAGTTTGGGGGTCTAAGTATCCCTTTATTTTCGTTGAAAAACATGCATGACCACCTTACCCAGAGCACATCACATGCTTCCTCTACAGAGAGGGCCAATTTGCTCTTAAAAGTAATACAAACATGAAACTAACACTCAAGCTCTCAATCATCTTTCCATCATATAATAGTCATACATATGTATGATTCATGAATATTTGTGACAACCACAATGAGAACATGTTAAAAAAAGAACAAAACAAGGTATTAAAGGAATTTTTACATTATTTTTTTTATGAAGATTACCATTTAGGTCTTGCTAAACCTGTCCGCAAAATACATATTTCACAGTTAATGGTACATGTAACGTAAATGTCAAGGTATAACAAGTTTATGGTAACTCTGCATGTAATTGTTAATATATTTCTAATAACTTTACAGTTTGATAAAGTATTTATTGAGAGCAACCAGAAGCTCTTTGCCGATTATAACCAAATGCAGCGGACGTGAGTGTACCTCGTTGTCTAAGCGCAAAAGCGTCCACAACCGCCCCCCCCCCAATTTTGTCAAAGGTCTCACTTCAATTTACCTAACACAAAGACAAAAGCTGTTGAATACACTTGCTTGAATTTGAAAGTCACACACCTGCTTAATTTAAAAACATAAATTAATTTGGTTATTTATTTATTTTTTTTTTTGCAATGCGGAGGGTAAAAAAGTTCTGTCTTTAATTGTGTCCCCCTTCAGCTCTTCGTATTTTGAGTTTCTCTCATGTCCTCTTGTGTCAGTTTCCCCTAGTACATGCAAGTCTGGTGCAGTTTCTTGGACTGTTGAGTCGGTTAGAATTTTGTATACTTCTATGTGGTCACCTCCTCTTCTACAACAAAAGGTATAGAAACCCAGTTTCTTAAGCCTTTCTTCATATGACAGTTCTCTAAACCCTGGTATCTGCTCTGTAACCCTCCTTTGCACTTTTTCCAGTAGGTATATATCCTTGGCTGTGTGTGGTTTTCAAACTGAATTTGCGAACTCCAAATGTGGTATAACCTGGGCTTTATAAAAATACTGAAAAGTGGTCTCATCATGAAATTTAAATGCTCTCGAAATGATTCCCATGTTTTGCTTAGCCCGATTCACTTTTTCGATTTAGAGTTTTTCAAATGGCAGTTTTTCATCTATGATAACACCCAAATCCTTTTCTTGTTTTTTGAGGTTGACTACATTTTCTTAGACGTCTTTCATTGAATATGATGTCACCACAATTCCTTGCCCCTTTTTTGGTGGAACAGTAGCATCCACTTTTTTACTATTAGTGCATCTAGGTCTTTCTGTGGCAGATCTATGTCTTCAGGTCTTTCTGTAGCAGATCCATGTCTTCCCTTGATGAGATCTGTTGGAATATTTTTGTATCGTCCGCAAATAAAAACACATTTGAATGAAATATGTTTGGAAGTTCATAAATATATATAATAAACAATGTTGGTCCCACTATTCACCCTTGAGGTATACCACTCGATACTAACATACTCCTATTCCATTCAAATACACTTGTTTTGACCTATTCTAGGGAAAGTTTTCCAACCAGCCTACAACTTCAATGTTGATTCCATAACTTTGACATTTACCTAACAGCCTGCAGTGGGGGACTTTATCAAATGCCCTAATGAAGTGAAAAAAAAAAAAAAAAAACGGCATCAACTTGACCTCCACTAGGTCAAGCACTTTAAGTAATCGGGGTACTATGGAGCAGCCACAGATAAATCCAAATTGCTGTTTACTAAGTATTTTGTTAACCGTCGTCTGGCTTATATTATCTTGTATTATTGAATCCATAATTTTACAAGGAATGCTTGTTAAGCCCTCTGGACGGTAGTTTGCAAGTCAGTCTTTTCTTCCTTTCTTATGTGTAGCTGTAATATATGCTTTCTTTCAAGTATCTGGGACAACTGTATTTCTCAATGAAGTTTCATATATGATAGATAATGGTTTCGCCAATACAGCTGAAAGATCCTTAAGTATCCTGTGTGATACCATGTCTGGGCCCGGAGTGTTGGATGGATTCAAATCCCTAAGTTTTGTCATAATTTCTTCTTCATCTCTTGTCAGCTTACCCATTTCTTCCCTTATTGCGAGTTTTGACAATCTTGCAATCGGGCCTTCAGGTTCCTCTGTGAATACAGATGCAAAGTGGTCTGCCAATCCATTTGCCTTTTCAAAATAATTTTAGACCATGCTGTTCCTGTTTCTGTACTAAGGTCCAGGTCGGGTATTCCACCTTTAGTATTGGTTTTTGACTACATAAGCCAAGAATTTTTTTTGGGGGGGATTGACTTTGATTGCCTTTACCACCCTATTTTCAAAGTCCTTCCTCTGCTGTTGGATTAAACTTTTCACTTGGATTCTGTCTCTGCAATATTTCAAATGTTCCTCTTCCCTTTTTGTTTCCATGAATCTTTGCCACACTCTATGCTTCTTTTTATCCTCTTTATGATTATCAAATCCAGTGGAGTTGAATTAACCTTTAGTCTCTAATTTCTTCTTAATCTTTTCTTTGGTACACATACATAAATAGCTTCATTGTATTTCTGTAGAAATCCATGATACTGTTTGTTGACATCATCTTGATATCCTTGCCTTTCAAATACTTCCTTATAATTTTTGTCCAGCATTTTTCTCAATTGTTGGAAATTGGCTTTCTCTTATATATCTCGTGTTTTTAATTTACTGGCAGGTTCAATGTAGCTACAAAACTCAAACTTTCAAACAACAAAATTCAAAATTTAAAACTTTATTCATCATTATGTGGGTTGTCTTTGTTGAATATTTAGCTTAGACAAGGAGCCGGTACTCAGACAGACATGTACGGGTATAGACTCAGAAACATGTTCTGAGTAGTTATGCGCTGAAGACCCTTTAAGTTACTTCGGCTAACACAGCCTTTCTCAAAATTCTACGGAAGACCTTGTGCAGTCTGGACGAGCGTACTTCGATATGTATGTAGGTTAGACAGTGACAGGTTAGCTTTTGGACAGTACAGAGTTCGGACTGCAGAATAGGTTAATGACTACAACGAAGTGGTTCTGGACAAAAAGACACAAAGACAGAGAGATAGAAATACAATGGGGAGTCATTAGTAACAGAAATGACACTTTGCACCTTCCTTTCACGGGACCATATACTATGACAGGAAAAGTACCGGAAGGCCCCTATAGTGGATACAATATTGTAATTCCCTATGTAATTTGGACGCTATCGGTAATTTGGAAGCAATTGGTTTGTGGATATGGAGAACGTTTTATTAAATATGATAAAAAGTAGTTTAAAAGATACAAAGAATCAATGGAATGTGATAATCTGAACGAACAAAATTATGACTAAAAAAAGAACTTCCCCACCAAGTTCAAAATGGACCCACTGTGCGGTTGTGGACAATGTAAATATTGTGATGCATGAACCGATAATGAGCGCCAAATGACAGACCATTGTATTAGCTCATCTGACAGACAAGCCAGCGGAGATGATAAGTTGAAAGGGAAAAATAGTATTTAAACGTTGGCAAAAGCTGAAATCTAAGCCAAAGCCTACAATTACTGAAATGTCCAGATTGTTATAAAACAGACATAAAGGACAAACACAAATGACTGAATTAAAAAGCAAATCAAATAAACAAGCAAACAAACGCTCCAGAGGGCTCATTTTGCCAAAGCACCAGGGGTATTGAAGGTAAAACCCACATGATGACCATAAAGAGATAGGTTTCTCAATAATGTGTAAAACAAACCACATTTTGAGGGTCACCTATTTCGTAAATTTAACATTTTCAACATTACATGTACTTACAGCAAACGTTAGGCAGGTCAATAGCTCACACTCAATTTCTAATTTGCAGTAACTGGTTTAACAGCAAGAAACCCATATAAGTTGTGGATGACAATAATGAGGTGCGGCATATTTTGTTTCCAGTCCACATAAATTAGCTTCATCTGCATTCCGTACATGCCTATACCATTAAAGTTTTATAGCATTATTTTCTTATTATTGTTTCAATCAGTACTTGCCTACATATTTCAGATAGCATAGTCCCATTGGCGCCTAATTTCTGAATGCAAGTACCATTGCTGAAAAGGCTACAGACAATGATCCACAGAGATGTTACAGTAAGGTATGAAGGGATACTGTTGTTAACGTGTTTGGCTAATATTAATTCGTAATAATCTGCCTGGCATCTATGTCTTCCACTTTTTTTCCGACTTGGAACACCCTACATGTGCTATATCTTCATTACTAAGTGTCAGTGGGATATAATGGTGAGCAAGGTTCTGGAGCAATGGCTAAACCACCCCCACCCCCTTAATAATATTTGTTCGTAGACAAATATCATTTTGACTTAGTTTAGATTTAATATTTTGTGAAGCGCTCAATTTATTTTACATGTTGTATATCAAAGAGGCAGCAAAATGCAAATGACTGCATTGCTTATCAACTTGAAGGTATTTTGCTGTAGCATCAAACCCTTACGCCAGCAGGCAGAACATGTGAGTGGCATTTTTGTCCAGCGTGCACATCAGTTCTGTCGCAACATCCGTCAAGAAGTAACATATCCAAATATGGGTTTGTGCTAATGATGAATAGACTCTCACCACAGATTTATCATCTTAATCAGCTTTCATTCCAGTTGTCGGAGTAAGAATGCACCTGTGGAATTCACTAAGTCCTTTCACTAGATACCCAAATCTTTATCATGCCATACATTATAGCTGGTTGTGGCTTGGCATATCCACTGCGTGTGCAATATTATTTCGCAATCAATCGATGCATAAAGAGTTGAAACACAAAGGTGAGCATTTTTATCATGCCATACATTACAGCTGGTTGTGGCTTGGCATATCCACTGCGTGTGCAATATTATTTCGCGATCAATCGATGCATAAAGAGTTGAAACACAAAGGTGAGCACCATGACTTACAGTGCTATATGGAGAAAAGAATGCTGTATTACCTGATCTCATTAATGACAAATGCCGTGTGTTACATTAGGTATCGTCATCACTGAGGACCGGGGAAACACAATCCACTGATCATAAGACAAGGGGTTGACATTAATCAGTCAGAATGCATGAGAAAAAAAATGAAAGCAAACTGATTATGGATAATTAGGACAGAATCAGCTTTGTCTTTCTGTGAAATTTTGCATATTTTTGTCGACGGAGCAAATTACATAAGATCCCAAGGTTCCGACCAAATACCACACATAGCTGTTTGGAATCACAGGATCGCACATGTTCCATATATCTTGACAAAGTTAGATGATGTATTGCAGTTTTATTTTTGGAACTAATCAATACAGCTGCTCCCGGATGTACATGCAATTATGCTATCCTCTATATAAATAAATGTTAAGCCTTATTTCCAGGTTAATCTAACACTCACCTTCTGTTCTTTTACATTTGACCACATTAACTATGGCAGATGCAGTACAGCTCTTCTTTCTTTTTCGGTAAAGCTCAAAAGAATATATCTTTGAACGTACAGAGAAACAAGAGTGCTTATGTGAGGATCCTGGCTTAAGCAGACATTGATACTCTCAAATGAATAGAATTCCTAGCTTGTTATATGATGTGCCCAGAAATGTTTGTCAGCATCAAACGACATTGGCCTAGTGACTTTTATAGAATAAAACCTACGGGATGTTCCCTATCATAAAAATAAATAAATCCAAATGCCAGTGGAAAAGGACCATTTCAAGAATCTTAATTAGACATACCCAAAGTACATCCGCACTAAGTTTGATGTTGAGCTAGTTCCAAGTTTTCACAAAGGCTGTAACACTACATGCATGTACACTGCTGCCCCTTTATAAGAGGTCTTAAACGCCCAAAGATGCATTTTTTGTTCAAAGTGAAGGACTTGGAGTGTTATAGCTTTTTTGTGTAGAAAATGTGCCGTATTCACACAGTGAAATAACTTTATTTGCAAAAGAATTTTGTTGCACTTGAAGTGAACAAGTTCAAGTTTTGGGCAATCAAGTGGGTGTTGGGTCGTGACATCACGGAAGGGAATCAATGGGATACAATGGCAGATAACAATAGAGAAACCATGAGTGGTAGGGACGTAGATAATGAGCTGCATCTCAGTTTGCGCTGTTTCTTTTCCAAAGAGAAACTTACTTAGGACTAAGGGGAGATGTAAGGTTAGGAAGGGAGAAGGACAAAAAAATTCAGCCTTACTGGCAGGAGCCACGACCCAGCTACTGCAAAGTCGGTCTTTTTCAGTGCAACTGGGAGCGAGTCTTTGCCTTGCATTGGCCATGCTGTACCTACCACAGAGGATAACCAAAGCTGGAGCTTGGGAAGCTCATACTGGTAAGTCAAAAGTCATTGTGCAAAGATTCCTTTATAAGTGACTGATTGAAAATTACGGCAGGCCATCTTGCGCCATTGTCAATAGGCAATACCGTCGTTATACACTGTATGCTAAGACAGTGGAAATGTAAACTCTTAACCACCTGAATTTGAAATCATAGCCCCACGTGCAGCAGGCTCTTATTGTTTTCTACATAGTGATTTGTAACAAGGCTTTGATACGGTGCATGCTTAAACCGATTAATAATGACTACTGCAGCATGCCCCAAACTTCAAGAGATAGGGAATACACAAGCAATTGACCACAGCTTGAACACACATAAATCACACAGCCGGAGGTTCTACTGTTTTGCCTGTCTCAGCATGCAGTGTAACCACGTAAGACGGCCTGCCTTCTTGGTTTAAACTTTTTTATTGAAAAAAAAAATCAGGAACAAGGATGTGCCCTATATGAATCCATTTTGAATAAAATAGGACAAAACAAAGCACTGTATGGCAAAGACAGGGTGGGAGCAAGAGTAAATCCTGTATGAATCGTTTTCACATATACAATAACGGAATAAAAAGCACTGTAAAACAAGGTAGACCTCACTGAATGAAGACAAGACGTGCACACAAGACAGCAAAACACCATTTATGGAATAAATGGTCAATTCATATAGGCTATAATCTAGCAGTACTCAGAAACCTTAACTTCAACAAGTCACTTTTTTAAATATTTCGTTCAAAGACTTAAAAGGCATCCTTTACTATTTGAAACTCCCTAAGTGCAAACTTTTGTCTTTTTCCGTGGCAGTCACGGCATTCTAAGTGCTAGGCACAGATTCAGTCCGAATTGCATCCGCAAAGACTGGCTTTGTCATATCCCGTGGTTCCTTCCAACATCGGTTAACCATGGTGGACGAGTTCAGACTAGACAACCAGGAAGAGTTTCCTGTTTGCATCCCTATTTTAATTCAGTAGGCCTTGAGGAGACTGACATTCACTGCTCTGACTCAATTTTTACAATCAGAGTTGGTGTTGAACCTCCCTTTTGTGACCTCACAGACCGGCATGGTCAAACTGTGAGGGGAAGTAACGATGCTTGAAAAGAGTGGCCACCAAATGAGGGGCAATTCTGCATGATAAAATAGTGAATGAAGTATATATTGCGTCATGACAAAGGCAATTTTCTACACAAAAGAGCTATAATAATTCAACTCCTTTACTTTTCATAAAATATAAAGTAACGTGTGTATAAATCAGCAAATTACAGTACCCACGGAGAGTAAAACATTTAATGGAGATATGGTCTCCCAACGTCTTTACCAAGTTTGAAGCAATTGTAGCATCTGGATCAGGAGGACGCAGAGCCGAAAAGTTCAAAACATAAAATTTCAAAAAAGCAAAAGCTTGTTACTGTGTGTTTGATAGATTGAGAACATGTGTTGATCCAATGGGGTGTCTGTATAATTTCAAAACCATTAGGACTGTAACTTTTGAACACTTTTTAAACCATTTTGCCTAAACATATTATCCGAAATCAAACATACCATGAAAACTGAACAATCACTGGAGGTTAGCCATTTAGGAAACTCAGTCGAGATCTCCAAATTTATGTTCTCATCAAGCTTGAAATTAATCTGACCCATAGTTTTGGAGAATTTAAAAATAATAATTATCTTCACAATCCCCATTTACCTAAAAACATATATTAATCAACAGGAGTTAAGATCTTAACCAATAAGTATCCAAACTGAAAATAAAATAATTAAAAATTGGATATCTAGAGCACCACCTAGTAAAAAACTTTTTGACATTGACATTCAATCCATGATAAGTCTGGCTCTGGTATAGGGGAAGAGTATCTTACAGAGGAAGTTCAAATGAGAATTTTCATTTGATTTTCCATTGACTTACATGGTAATCGACGGGTATGCGCACATTAAACCACGGGTAATCAAATTAAGAAATGCGTTAAAAATAAAATAAGTTATACAGAAAATCACTCTCTAGTAAACGCGTTTCCTTAATGCTTCAATAAACAACGTTTTCGCCAAGTTTGGAAAAAAGCTGAATGACGCATTTGTAAATGAGATTAAGCATGAAAAAATAAGAAAAATGCAGTGCCATCTGGTAAATAAATTGATGTCTAGATGATCCCCTGACCTGGGCTTGTGCAGTTATGAAGTAATTTGCAGAGCGGTTTACAAGATTTTTTTAGATTTCGAAAAAAAAAAAATCAAATCAATGGAGTGTGACCATTTAAACACACTTGGCATAGACAAATCCAAGCCATATCTATACCAAGTTTGAAGTGAAAGTGGTTAACGGGTCTGGAAAGAAGTAAAATATGAATTTCCATTGCAATATTTCTTGACTTGCATGGTAATCAGCAGGCATCGACAGATATTTTGACAGTACCCTGAGATCCAGAGTATCAGTAACTGGCGAACAATTTTTCTAATCATCCAGTAAGTGTCATTTCCACAAAATTTGTGAAGATTGTCAGGGACGGTTAAGAAGAAAAAGTCAAAAATAGCTTTCATGGGTGACTGCCTGTCTCAAGTCAGGAGTGAAATTTGTTTCTTCACATCAGTATTGGAAAAGAAATGTTGATGCTTTGGCAAGTCTGAAATCTCTGTGCCGTCATTGTTGGGTTTGGAATTAATGAATATGGATCATGTGTATCTGTACTATTTGAAAATTACTTCATTGGCTATGTTGTGCTGTGGGCTTTGTTCTCCGACTCATAGTTATAGTGGAGGAAGGGTGTATTTATAATGTTCCAGATTCATAAATCTCACAAAAACGATGTGGGCCTACTTTACTCTTTTACTTTAAACTTAGCTGACTGACAAGTCGGGGAACTAAAAGATGATAGGCTTAACAGGTCTCTTTTCATTTTTGGCAGAAGAAATGAAATTTGTGTTTTGGGTGGTTAGGCCTATACATTTTGGAACAAGAACTAGTGTCTGCAGTTAATGATGAATATTTCAAAGGTTGAGAGGACCGGTTTAAAACCACCAGTTGCCTTTTATGGGTGACTGCCTGTCTCAAGCCAGGAGTGAAATTTGTTTCTTCACATTAGTATTGGAAAAGAAATCTTGATGCTTTGGCAAGTCTGAAATCTCTGTGCCGTCATTGTTTGGTTTGGAATTAATGAATATGGATCATGTGTTTCTGTACTATTTAACATAAAAGAAAAAAATCATAGAAAAATAGAACACCTTGCAGCTCCATATGTTGGAAAACATATGATCTGGGCGCCCCAAACGTATCCTGTGCACTTTGGAAGCAATTGGCAAAGCAGTTTTGAAGTTGGCAAGTCAGTTTTTCAGATGATTTTTAAGGGATTGCCAAAAATAAGAACAAATCATCAAAACTCTAAAATTTAATGGAGCATGACCATTTTAAGAAACATGATACAGTCAGGCCTTAGGTTCAAATTAGTCTATTTGATGGTTTTGAAAAGGTGAAAATTGCAAATGCCCACTACAATCCCCAAGCATGGTAATTATCAACACGAAAGCGAAAAAGAAAATTCTACAAAGTCAGCGATCGAGAGTATCACTACCTGCTGATTAAACTGTTCAACTCCCCCACAATGCACATTTCCACTAAATCTCAGAACAATTTTTATGATGGCTATTGAGTAGAAGTGCCAGAAAGCCTCAACACACAAACCTTGGTGAAAATATAAAAAACAGGATATTGGCATTTGTTGAACATCCCAAGAAATGTTCTCATGCAATTTCATAGCAATCAACAGGTTTGGTTTTGGAGTAGATGTTTTGAAAATTTTGCTCCAAATTGAACTAAAACAAATACATAAACAAAACAAAAACTCTTGGAGCGTGACCATTTCAATAAACTCTAGATGACGGTTCTTGAGAAGTGGTCGAAAATGTGAATTGTTGACGCATAGACGCCGACGCTGATGACCAACGAAGGGCTGTCCTATAACCTCAGCTGACTTCAAAAGTCATCCTCAAAGTCACTAACCCATTTTTGTTCATGTAGACCTGTAGACCTTCGTTTTCTGCTCAAGTGGTGCTTCATTTGCATATTGATTGCCCACATTAGTTTTACAGATTGTGCCAAAACTTTATGAAAATGTATCTTTTGGAAGGCTTAAGCAAAAAAGCCCACTACATCGTAATTTCATGGATCCCTAGGTTTTAACAAAGTTTTCAATTAAGGTACTTGGTCAATGCATACATGCAGAATTGATTATAATGTGAGTCAGTAGGGTTTGCCATGATAATTCACAACTTTCACATCCTTTCAGGAACCATTCGATTAAGTTCAAGCGTGACAATGTAATTTGTGTGGGTCTTTACTGCGCTTGTTCAGATGAGTAGCCGGGACAAATTTTTGTCGTTTTTCTTTTAAGGGGGGGGGGGGGGCAGGGCAAAATCTGAAAAATGTCTTACTCTGCAAACCTGATTGGCAATTTGTTTCCCACTTGGAAGGGTTACTCCTGGACCGCACTACACCGGTATGAAAATTATAAGGGTTATGTATCAAGGTCAGATGAGAATGGGCTGTTCACACAGTCTTATAGTTTTTAAGCATTGCAATTTTGCTGTGTTTTGGTATTTTAGGAGATAATGATGAATCTTGGCTGAAATGCTGATTGAAGAAATGTCACAAACAGTCCTTACGGATCCTGATTATTCATTCATTCATTAACTCATTCATTCATTCATTCATTCATACATTCATTCATTCATTCATTCATTCATTTATTTATTTATTTATTTATTTACTTATTTATTTATTTATATATTTATTCCGGTAATTTACAGGTTAATACATTCTTTTAAATTGGCTACTCGTGAGCCGAAGAAGAATGCAGACATTCACACTTCCGACATATTCTTTGAAGCCATCAGCGAGACTTGCAACTAATTTGTTGAGACATAGGTTGGGTGGGTCTTTACTCAGCTTTTTCTTACATGAAAATCCCCAAGTGATTTAAAATGTTTTTAATACATTGGGTGGAGGGGACTTAAATCCTGCCAAATCTTCTTCTCGGAAATCTCTTGGCTAGTTGTTTTGATATAGCATATAGATCAATCGGGATCCCTGGATCTTAATCTCTTCAACGAGTGGAGTTTCGTTTTCTCCTATTATTTTGAATTTTCATGACTTTTTTGAGGTCTTCAGAAGTGTCCCTAGGCTAATTCTGACATGTGACTGACAATTCTTCACTGAGTGCTTTTTTACAATGCCGATCTCTTAATCTTATCTTTTCTGGAATTATCAGTCATAAACATACATTTCTATGGAATACTATGTAAATAAATGTAGATTATAACTTCAAAGTCGTCCACCAAGCCGTCAGGCAAAGTGACTTTAAACTTGTCGGGGATGTAACCTGGTCAAATTTTTCTACTTTTGTACAAATGGCCATGCTCCAGTTTTCATCATTTGATGGCAAAATGTTAAAAAAAAAAAAAAAACATTGTACCTGCAATTACGTGACCAATTGCTTTGAATTCGCATTGGACACCCACTTTCAGGTAAATGGACAAGACTTGTTCCCTAGCAGTATGTTCAGGATTTCACTGCTTACTTAATTAATCGACGGATATTTCAGGTAGGCTTTGATACTCGGGGTCCCCTGTGTAGACTAAGTTTTAGATATATCATGAGTGATCTTGACTGTATTTCGAAGATCACAGAGTCACTTTCATAGCAGGTACTGTTCACTTGATCACTTGCAAGCTATTTTAGTTAGAACTTCTAACTATTTGACATGTACCTAGATAATTCTGGGTGTCAGTTACCAAGACTATTCCCTACTCCAATGATAACCCTGATAGGTTATATTTACCCTTTAATGATAATGCACAAAACCACAAAAATGTTGCAAATAATATAAACTCCGAGCTTAACAAATTAGGTAATTAATTATTTGTATATAACCTGTCGTAAAACATGTTTAAAAGTACAAACATTGTTTTTTTATACTTTCCGTAACGTAGGTTGAACCGAAATATTAAACTAAGCACTGTAGGCAATAACATGGGAAGACCCTGCGAACTTGAATTTTTAGGAATACACATTCAGGAAAAATAGCTCTGGAATGCTCATGCTACTAAGATAGCGAATATATTACCCAGGATAATAGGAATACTATGTCGAATTTATAATGTTTACCCACACAAGGGATTATAAACATATATAATTCCACTTTTCATTTAAAACTATGCCTTTGAAACCTGGGGCTAGGCATATGATTGTAGTGCCAAACTACCATATAAGCCATTTGTCCTATTTCTTTGGTACATTTCAACACTCACACAGTCTCTTTTCAAGAAATTAAACATGCTGATGGTTGAAGACTTATTAACTGACCAGCTTGTCATGTTTATTGAATTATATTGAGGAATGGCTAAGTTCGGAAGGAATGGTTGAATACAAATCAAAACAAGCAAATTACTGCATTGGCCATAGACCACAGTCTTAAATCCTTCTATTTTTCGTATTAGCATTTTCAGTCTAAACAATCAGCATTTTCTTATTTCAAAAATTTTGTGAACAGCATGGAACAGATACAAATGTCAGACAAACACGGATGACTTTTTGTCACATAATAACTAGCTCGTTAATTGGTGATAATTAAAATACGAAACAACACCTGGATGTCAGCTTTATACAGGCGCATAAACTGTGCTTTGGCCGGCGTCACATCATTGTCCTTCCTCAACATGAAGTTACCACCTATAGGTCCACCAATAAAATGACCCTGTGGCGCAGGAAACTTGACTTAGCTAACTTTATTTAAACAGAAACTACAGCATGGCGAAAACAGTATTTTCTACACATACATACTATTTCCGTTTGGATGGGCAAACAGCCAATGGCACCTGTGGTCTGTACCCTATTGCTCTTGCCGATACAGTCTCATATCTGTGGAGGGAAGGGATTTTTTGTGAAGAAAAGAAAAGATACTCTTTGCGCTCACCATTAATGCAGTAATAATTGATACTTTAGTATCATCAAAAGTGCACGGTATAAAATGGTCAGCGTATAGAACAATCTGAAAGCATACAAAATCAGAAATGATTCCTGATTGTTATACATAATAAAGGTTTATTCAGTATCCAAGGCCTCCGGCCCATAGTACAATAATTCAGAGATTACAGCAATATGCAAATTTACTCTGAGGGTGACAAAAATTTATCCCTTTTTTTAAACGCTTCACAAATATATTCAGCGAAATAACACTGTCCCCGTGCATTGGTTGATCTCATAAGTCTGATGAAACTATCTTGACATTTAGTAGTTATATAAACTGGTAATAAAGAACTCCTCATTTGTTCATATAATTTACATTCAGTTACAAAATGAAACTCATTTTCTATACAAGATTTACCTTCATTAATTAAACACCATTTACAAAGTCTATCACTTCTGTCTAAACCTTCTCTCCTGCCCTGTTCAATATTAAGACAATGTGATGAACAACGTAATCTTGTTAAAGCCATTCTATGTGGTCTATAGTATACATTTGTCAGATATTTTTCAACATCCAACATACTTTTAAATAATGCATATGTGTCTAACTTACTCGAATCATTAATACGTATTCTCCATTCCTGTTCACAACAGTCTTTTATCCTTTGCTTAAATTGACTCAAAAATAATACTAGATCTGCGACACCATGCTCGAACCATACAATTCGAAAACCATATCTAAAAAGTAATTTCTTAATTTCAGAACACCAGGTGTTTCTCCCAGCTTCTGTCAATTTCCGTAACATATTATAACAACTTTTAGGGAGACGATCATCATCCATATATTGCAGTTTTAACCAGTATTTAATGCACCGGGTCATATATAAGACAGATAGTGGATATCTGCCACATTCACCTAAGATTCCTGATTGGTCAGCTATGCACAACAAATTTTTCTATATAATAATGTAGCCATGATGTTCTCCTGTTCACAAGAACATAGTGTGGGCACCTACAACAGCTTTCTCCAAAATTTTAGTATTTTACTGGACCTGATTTGTGTGGATAGGTGTGGGTCCTGTGTCCAACATATATTTGATGTCTCTCCCTTCTGTCCTACCTCCCTAATTGAATGTCCAATGGCTTACGTCTGTTGACCAGATTGGCCTCTAGCTTGCTTTGGTACATCTGGTGCAACCCTTCACCACGCTTGGTAAATAATGTGTGCTTTATATATTAGATTTATGCAGTGGAATCTCCCTATAAGAGCACCTAAGGGACTGAAAAATGTGGTCTTAATAGGGCATAGTCTTGATCGGAATATAATTTTATTCACGAAAAAACAAAAATGCGGATGTAATCGGTGCCTTAATATAGAAATTGTCTCTTTATTGAGGTGGTTTCAGTTGGATATTTTCCTTAATTCTCATCCATTTATTTCTGTGAAGTATATTGACCATATTTACACTTTTTACAGGCTAGTATTTTATCTACCTCCATTATACAATTTTGTTAAAGATGGATGGCTTTAACAGAGAAAACATTTTGGCATGGCATGCTCTGCCTTTTTTATACTAATAGCAATCTCATACCTTGCATGCAAAATCAAGCATCAATACTTTTTATAATGTTTGATGATATACACTTTTATGCTTAATAAACTATATATGTACATATATATATATATATATATATATATATATATATATATATATATATATATATATATATATATATATATATCATGTTTATTTGTACGATAGATTCATGTACACAACCTGGACTGACGTTTAAACTCTGTTCATTGATTCATCTGAGATGAAGATAACTATCAAAAGGGACTTTCCTTTATGATTTAGGTATATATATATAAATATATATATTAATATATACATATATATATATATATATATATATATATATATGTATATACATATATATATGCAAAAACATTCTACTAGGCAGAATTTAAGCTCTTGAATAATAATCTGTGCATTGTTAATGCTTATTCAATTATGTCATATTCTTTGACAGAAATTGGACACCCACTCAAGGAGACATTTGGAACATTTCCTTAATTTCGTTTTACGACGAATGTATAAATTGAAGGGCCTGGTACATTGAGAGTAAAATATTAATTATGTATTAAAAGTTTGATACTTCCTAATTAATATACACATCAAATTTGTAAACTATCTATGGTAGGTTAATCAGAACGTGTAACATGTTATACATACAGATATAATCTGGATTTCTTCTGACTATTGGTTGGCAACAGTGTTTTTAGCCAACAAAGAAAAGAGGCTTGAAAGTCCACAATATTGAAAGGTCCACAATGGAGCATAGTTTCAAACCTATGGCACATAAATCCAATGGATTAAAGTTCAGAATTGGCTATTGTGACTTTATTGCTGGTGGCGGACAGTATGAATGGTTTTAGAAAAGATAAGACTTACTGTTCGGGTATACGTGGTAAGTGTGACTGTAGTGCTGCTTATGACAAAGCATTGGATACTCTGTTCCTGTAAATAAAGGTCTAGATGCAGGGCACGCTTGCAGTATTTGTAGATATGGATGACCGTTTATGAAGTTGTTACAGAAACAGATGCACCAAAACCCATTCATATGTATATACATTGAACAAGAGGGTGCAAAACCATTATGGTGGGAAAGTAGCATTTAATCAGATGATGCAAAAAATCTTATTATTTCCCTCAGGAGGAAGCAAAAAGTTGTTTGGTGTAATTGGTGGAATCAAAAGTTCACAGTCTGTTCTGATCAGTTGGATGCTCACATATTGTGACAGGGTTTAACTCAAGGATATCATAAGACACTATGCTGCATCTTTATGTAACACATCAGATCTTCTAGACAAACGGAGGCTGTCATTTGGGCTCCGGAAATACGAAAATGTTCGTGGAAGACTGGCTGTACAAACAGATGCAATTGTAAGAAAAACAGGCTTCTATCTACCAGTATCCGTGCACGTTTGCAGCGTTGTTTCAACCATTTAAACCCAACTGCTAGAGTCAAAGAGGATGAGTCTGACTCTTAAGTGTAGTGGAGGGCACTCATTTATGAAATCGGAAATAAAACATTCTTCCCGCTTCTTCTCCCCCCTTTCATGAAATGTGTTCTTATGAATATATAATATCTTCAAGCTTCGCTGTACCCACTGCATTTTGCCCTTTCATGTTCGTTCGGCCTAATGAAATTGCGTCCAAGACCTATTCATGATCACTGATGGAACAGAGTGCCCCCTATTGCTAACGTCTAGACAGGGATTATTTGACCTATATTCAGAACCCAAGATAAGTGTTCCTATATCGCCTCATGAAATGGGAACAGTTGATTCATCCCTAACAAATATTTACCACCGACAAAAAAAGAAACATTACGACAATTTTTATTAAAACCAATGTCTCCACACAACACACAAGTCTTTTAAGATGGACATTTATGGAAAAATAGTGATATTTTTTAGTCCATATTAACATGGCATCCTATCGCTTGCATATATCTACTTTTTATGTGCTGTTTATTATTTGTACTGCAAATTGCTTTTATTTGGCTGCATTTCTATTTTCGCTTATTTCCCTGATGGCACAAACTTGTAAAAATAAAAATTCAGTGAAATAGTATTTTAACATTGATTTGATAAGAATTATGTTCAAAATAGTGAGGTAAAAATTTCAGTGAAATGCCTAAAATACAAAATCCGTGAAAATTTATAAACACAAAAATAAGAGCATTTACATTATTAATAGCCTGTCAAAAGCAACAAAATTAAACCAGTTTTGGCGACAGCTGAGCGTCGTTTGATAACTTTAGATACCTTTTTCATTGTTATTTTATTATATATGTCTTAGACCAAATGGTTGAAAATAGACCTTCCGCAGCCCTTCACTTATATAGCAAGCGACAACAGGTCGTAAAAGCTGCCTAGCCACACAATATAAAACTTAAGCATGGTTGTTGACTTTCACACAGATTGGAGGGCAAAACCTCGTATTCCAACTCATGGCAGGCTAACACTAACTTCTTTCCAGAAATGTATGGTATTTCACAGGTAATGCCTGATAGATAAGCCATTAAGGGCTCTGTTTTGTTCAAGAAAACTATTTTTTAACTTATGACACTTTATTTTCGTCAAATTTTGATCCTATGGAGGACCAGCTACCTAATGTATATTTTTATATAAGGCAAGTTAGAACATTAAAGCTGGATTTCTATTTTTTCGGGGGGGTTCCTTTTTTTCGTTTTGACATGCAGTCACTGTCTTGATGACACACAACTCCTTTGACAATCGGGATGTAACAATCAGTGCAATTTGGATTAAGAACAGAAATTGAACCTCGTGAGAAAAGATCAAAACTATTCCCCAATATACTGATGCCACGTTGTGTACTTACTGGCACCTCAATATTAATTACGCCCAACTCTAGGGAGCAGTACCGATAAAGATAAAAGATACGTTTTCATATGCATATAATACTTTATCCAAACATAGCCGAAATGTCTACCAGAGATGTTCAATGTGCTTTCTCCCATGAAAGAAGACACTGGGGGCCCTCAGTGAAGTGCAGTCAACACGTATCTTATACGATTCTGTAGTATGTACTGTATCCATAACATTTACCAGTAAGGCTATCCTAGTTTTAAAAAAGATTAGTATTGGTGAACATTGCTCTTGCCATGTATATTCCTAGCGCCCATGGTAAAAACATGTTGTTAAAAGGCATGCATGTATTAGACACAGATTTGTGAATTGAATCAAATCAGTCAAAGTACACTACTTTGAAAATGAAGAATTAAGTTGATATAATTAACAGTGTACCTGTTTTAAACTTGTATGTACTATTACTCAGGTTAGACCTCCACTGAAAAGTGCCTCACGCTTCAGTACTGACTATGGCACAGGCTACTTAATATGATGTCACAAGCCTAAATGCATTGGCCGGAGCCTAAGTTCTGTATATTATGTTGTGCTTTCCTTTCCTGGGTGCTGGTCTCCAAAACAGTTTTTCTCTTATTCTGCGTAGCAGATTTGGTACAGTTTTTATCCAAACAGTTTTCACTTATTCTGCCTAGCAGATTTGGTACACTTTTTCCCAAACTGTTATTTGCTACAATGCAAAGGTAGAAGAATCGTCTGTTCTTTGTGTTAATTCTGATAATTTACAGGGTATCTCAAACAAAAAACACGAAACAAGTTTTTGTCTGAGCGCAGACCTGTGTGTTGTTATGCTGATCTTGAATGCAGAAATGACGGCATTTAGCACAAAGTATCAACAACAAGAAACTACTGTATCCTTTACTAGGGCATTTATATACTCCAGGGGCAGATATGGTCATATCATGTGTAAAATTTTCACTGTACTGTATATTGTAGGATGACCAAACCCTTCTCTCACAAGAAAGTGATGAATATCTTGATGATTCTTCTATGTGTCAAGTTGACGGTCATATTTATAGTCAGAGCTTCAGGTAGGTAGAATGCTGAGAATATGGATATATCAGTCAAAAAATAAAATTGCATTTTATATTATAAACATTCAAACGATAACCCAAGACTAACATTCACAATTATGCAAGTAAAACGTACTTTACTGGAGCTGAGATATGCCTTTCGTGAAATTGTGCACATTCAGTTCATTCAGCTTCGAGGGAACAGAACAATGAATTGTATGAAGGTCAAAGTGCATTTTTAACGGATTATGCTTCATTGTGAAATTACTACTTGTGTGAAAACGTGTAAACCTGCACAAAGTAAATATCAGTGACATTCATAACTCTGCTTTGTAATGCATGTTGGCAAGCTTGATGCAACGGCCCTAGTTTTGCTTTTTTATCTTCCATGTCGTCAGACACAATGAAAACAAGTGTACAATAAAATCGTTTAGTCTCATTGTGCAGCAAAAGCTTTCAAATACAAAACTATGCAAATGAATCTGTTTTCAGCAGCTTCAATTTGTTTTGCTACAATAACCATGGTGCATACGCGATGACTGTATTTTAATTGTTTCTTTATAAATATATGAATATTCTTATTCAAGCTGCAAAGATAATAATGTATATGTGTAAAATGAACATTGAATACCACAGTTTTTCAGTATTATTTTAGAATTTGCAAGCACATTTTGGTTCATGTTAATTTGAAAGCGTATTGCATGCTAAGAGCATGATAAAAAAGGTTCACAGACTGATAAAATATGAACAGAACGTGAATATATTAAAGAAAAATGGTATTGCACAGCTTAATTACAGGAAACATGCATGCTTAGACAATTTTATGAAGGATGCACGTGCCATGTTTTTCTAGATACGCATCAAAGAACACGCTACATTCATTGAGATTTGATCGCTTTTTTTCTTGGCATTTTTACTTTGTATCATCCTCCAAACATTTTCTGAGTTGAGAAATGTATGCCATGTGATACTTTAGTGGCACGGAGGGTCAACTTTGACAAAAGCCCTGTCAAATGCTTGAACTATCTTTTATATGGTGAAGGCTCGTGAGGCCAAGCGTGACGCAGCTAGCTAGTAATGCAACGGCAATGACATAATATTATTTCCATCTCTATCTTTGGAGGAACGGAGGTGGCTTACCTGTTAAGTAGTTCCAAAAAACTGTAACAATAAATAAAGTGCACGTAATTTGCATGACAGAGTTGAGTGCAATATACCTGTATATCACAATATGATCATTTTCGAGGAATCCGAATGTGTCTGTGAATTGTACTGGTGATTTATTCATGATGGGGTTAATTTGTTTTTGAGTGTGAATGATACTAAGATGTGGTCGTACACTGGCTGATAATGCCCCAAGTAGCAACGTTTAAATGAGGATACATTAAATTGATTATGTATTATCTATAAAATTAAATATACATGATATATCGCCAGTAAAATACGTTCCATACTCTACATGCTGATATAGAATGATTACATTAGATCTTCTGTGCAAACATTTGGTCATTAGGTCTCTTAATTGTAAAATTTGTGTGTGCATGTATGCATGTATGTATGTATGTATGTGTGTATATATATATATATATATATATATATATATATATATATATATATATATGTGTGTGTGTGTGTGTGTGTGTGTGTGTGTGTGTGTGTGTGTGTTATGAACTGTGTCACTAAATAAACACACATGTGGCCATGTCGTATGTTATTAGCACTGCTAAAAATATGTTGATTGGGAACATATTCATGTCCATTGCTCCGCAGATTATGGCAGCGACTACTTAACAAGTTCCCCTTGACAAACAGTGACACTTCAATTTACTTAAAGTACTTTCGAATGGGATTGCATAAAATATAGTGGATTGTCTCGCATGAATAGTATTGTGTCACCTCGAAAGGAATTATGAGCCACATTTCACAGGAATTACATTTCCAGTTGTACTATTTTCCCTATACTATTTTTATATAAAATTATAACCGTAAATTGCAAGGTAGTTGAACTTATTTATTTCAGATTGCAGACAGAGTGAAGCAGGCAATGAATACACTGGCAAGATTAATAAAACAATAAATGGTCGAACATGCCAAAGATGGGACCAACAAATTCCACATGTCAATGAATACATAAATGCTCCAGAAAAGTTCCCAGATGCAACAACGACAGACGCTGAAAACTATTGCAGAAACCCAAATGGAGATAAAAAAGGGCCTTGGTGCTACACTACAGATTTACAGTATCGGATGGAGTACTGTGATGTACCAGATTGTCGTAAGTATACACTGATGAAAATGTTCTTATTGCTTGGCTACCATGATTTTAAATTTTCAGTCCTTTGCCCCATTCCTTTGACCCTTTCACACAATCTCCGATGGGTATGGGGGAGACAAATGTATGTCTATGTTATCGAGGTATTCGTGTGGAAAAAAAGAATTTGTATTTCTTATCTTCATATGCTTTAGTTTTGCATTTAATATTTGGAAGTGAACGAATACTATCTGTCTCTGTGAACGCCATAAATATTTTCTTCTTACATTTTCTCTTTTTCGGCAGCTAGGGTTGTATTTTTCGGATATGATCCCCGTGGTTTCGGGTCAACAACAGCAAATGGAAATGGTTACATAATTCCAAGTCCATCTAGCACTTCACCAGTAACAGGACGGTTATTGGGATGGTACTTCTGGCTGGATAATCAAAGACGCACCTCGTTTCAAATATGGAGACTTGTTTCAGCTAGAGACAAACCAATGAAAACATATATGCTGGTACATACAACCCGTGTAGTCAGAGGGTCTTGCCCACAAACATATTATCTTCCAGTGGCTGATGCTACAATAAAACAAGGTGATGTTATGGGATATCGCCATATAAATGGCAGCTCCATACCCAAGTTTATCAGAACTGGCTGCACCAAGGGACAGTATGCGTACTTTGCCAACAAACAAGAGGATATAGAACCTGGTGAAAACATAACATTCAAATCAGTGGAAAATTTTGAAGAGTGTTCTGGTGCAAGATATGTTACACGCATACTTCCAATGAGTATGAAAATGCTGTAATTTGAATTACCTTGCAGGTACAATAAAATCAAATACATAGGTCAAAAATATTAAATGAATTAATCTTGACCCAAGTGATTCCTTTTTTATTAATAGTGTATATACTTTCTAGACTTACATACACACACAAACACACACACACACACACACACACACACACACACACATATATATATATATATATATATATATATATATATATATATATATATATATATATATATATATATATATATATATATATATATATATATATATATTCCATGGTCCATGACTGGTTGATTTAAAAGCAGTGTTCATCACGCTGTACTACAATGGGATTTACCTTCACACTTCAGATGGGAACTCCCCGATGCCCTTGCTGCTCTTTTTTATGCACGATTAATATATGGTATACGATATGTGTTTCCCTGCCTGGTCTTTCATGAAAATGCGACTTAATCTTTGTTTATTTTCACAATAAATCCTCAGGAACATGCAAAAACTCTGTAGTTGTGTGAAATTAACAAAGACAAAGGTACACCAATGTATCATTTTTTATTCTTATTGTTGGTTGTTGTCAAAATCATTTCTTCAGAAAATATGCTTTTATGGTACAATGAGAACATAATACAAAATGTACTACCTACTAAATAGCAGTTCAATTTACAACGTACTCTATTCTATTATGTATTCCAAAGCATCCCGAGTAAACATAGTATTATATACATTTTGTCGTCATGGTCACACGTTCGTTCACCAGGGCCTAAAATGTACTTGTACACAATGATATCAGCTTTAATTTTTCTTGTGTCAAATAATCAAGTTTAACCAGGTGTGATCTGACCCAACAGTTTTCTTCGATGTACTCCGGGTTCTGTGCCGCAAAAGTTCGTGGAGAAGCTGCGGACAAGTGGTGTCCGATTTTCCATAAAGAAAAAGCACACGACGATACAACAGCGGACACTTTCTGCTAATTTTCAATGACAAAAACGTGGTTACTGATGTATCAGAGTTAGATCTCTCTAGATTAATATCTGCTTCAGTGGGAGTTATGGGAACCAGTTTATCTTATGATAACAAGCAGTTAAGAAGAGACTCGGTGTTTTATATGTCTGTCATATGCATGTGGTTATTTTTCTCATTTCTTTTACTTTCTTCAGTGGCAACATAGGCTAAACAGCTCTAGGCCCGGTATTTTCGCGCTGGTATCAGCCAGACGACAGTACACAGTGGTACATGCATAAATATCTGAGTAGATTTCTGATTTCTTAATTTCTGACATGCACATAGAACTTTAAAGCGTTTATTTCTAAGGAGTATTTGAGATGAGAGTGCAGCAAAATGTATGTAAAGGTAAGATACAAAACCTGTCAGAAGGATATGTTTATAAATTAAAGCACATTTTTGTTTGGGGTGGTTTTTTTTTACATTTTTTCAACAGAAATAATTTGAAACATACTTCAAGTCAATACTTCCTCAAATAGGAATAATCAGTGACTCAACCTGATAGGAAAGAAGAACGTCACACAGCAGCCTCCCACAGTCAAATTTCATGGTACTCGCTAGTGTTGAAACGATGTTTTTATACCTAGACACAGCATTTCCAATGTTTATACAAAATTGCGCAACATTTAAAATGTTTCGCCAATTAATTGGAAGCAGTACACACTTAGTGTTGAATTTTTTATGCTTCAACTCTCTCATCTATTTATGTGCCAAAAGGGTAGAGTTTCACCGTTGACCCCCGAAGACCTTGTGAACAATGTAATTCAATGCTCAATGGTGATTGTGAGGACAGCCCAAATACCTGAAAAGAGGTCACAAAACTGAACGAAACATTGCCCGAAATTGTCTTCTGTTAGCCCTTTTAAATGAGCCATTTCCTGTTAATGCATGGCAGTAGATTTAGGTCACACATAGAAAATGAAGCCTAGGACATAGCACTATGGAAAATGTTACATCATGGATTGAGACATAAAATGACTGATAGTGCTGCTCATAAACCTGCTCTGTTTTCGCTATCTGGATCTTCGTTGATGTGCCCATCAATACCTGCTGTTCATGAGCAGTGGTTTGTCTCTATTTCTTCCAATGTCCGTGTCGATATTAGTTAGCGCATCCTTTGCATGCTCCGCCGTGCATCCGGGCACCACTGTAATGTTTGCAGTACGGCTCATCACGCCTGCTAAAAAAAAAAAAGAAGATAAATAATCCTCTTAACCTTCACGCTGACTTCACACAAATTTGTTCTGAAATTTAACAAGCTAAAGAAGACCGTTTACTACCCATCAATTTGCACATCAATACCTGCTGCTCATGAGCAGTGGTTTGTCCCAAATTCTTCCAATGCTCCGGTCGATATTAGCTGGCGCACCCTTTGCATGCTCCCCCGTGCATTCGGGCACCACTGTAATGTTTGCAGTACGGCTCATCACGCCTGCTAAAAAAAAAAAAGAAGATAAATAATCCTCTTTACCTTCACGCTGACTTCACACAAATTTGTTCTCAAATTTTACAATCTAAAGAAGACCGTTGACTACCCATCAATTTGCAAACATTGTATACTCATATAACTTCCCCAGATCATTAAATATTCCTGATTTTTATTCTGGCGGAAGTCCAGTCAGAAATATTTATCTCTGTTTTTTTTTTTCTCGAGGTCGGCAACACGATTCAGAGACTCTTTTGTCCACACAAAAAAGAAAAAAAAATTCACGATCGATACAAAAGTATAACGACAGTGGGAAATCAATTGCATTAAACATCAACCCAAAGTTGATGAAAGCAATTCGACATTAAATACAAAGTGTCCGAAATTTAAATACTGAACATTTTAAAATCCATTGCTACATTAATTAACCTTGTAGCTTATTCTTTAGTTCTTCTTGCAATATTCTACAGACCTGAGCTCCTCAAGCCTCTCTCTCTCTCTCTCTCTCTCTCTCTCTCTCTCTCTCTCTCTCTCTCTCTCTCTCTCTCTCTCTCTCATTTTCCTGACATATTCCTAAAAGGTTGAACACAACTGAGCATTTGGAAGCGGGCGGTAGCAGTCAGCTACGGTCCCCTGCCGCGTTACAGTATTGCCTGGTGATACGTGATTGCTTACCTTGTGTAATTACTGATGCCTGAAATGGTGATGACTTTTGTGCACAAAATACGATAATTTGTTTGTTTTGTTTGTTTGTTTGTTTGTTTGTTTGTTGGTTTGTAATTTTCTTTCTGGCTTGCTTGCTTCCTTGCTTGCTTGCCTAAGGTTTCTTTTTTGTACTTATGTGTAATATTCCTTTTGTTCATAGACACGTGTTGGTCCCATGTCAAAGATTTGGTTGAGCAACACGTTTCGAATCAAGCATCCCTGGTATATAACTGTATTTTGACTTATTTTATTTCGTTTCCCAATGTGGAAAGAAAATAGAAAATGTGGGCCACCAGGCATATTTTTTAATTAAAAGGTGACTCTGGAAGAAAGGAGACTCCGTAAGTTACATCAAACTGACTGTAAGGTCCGCACAGGTGTTTAAGCTTATAGGAAGCTCATTTATCCATTAAGGCTATCAGGCAACAATTTACACAATCGACTTCTCCCGAACTGTTCAGTAGGCCTACATCCTGTTCTAGTGCCATGGGCATTGATCAGGTAGGTGATTTCCACATTTTGGCCAAGTTGATCATGCTTCATTACTATTGAAGCTTCATTGGATTTTTGTGCAATATGATAAAAACTACAATGCTTCATCTGAGAAACTGTTTTGCTATTAAATTGTATGAGACTGCATGATGGGGATTCCTAGCAAATGCGCATGGAATCAGTAATGGCACTTGATTTGACAGCTTAGCCGACCTGTAAACATGTGCCAAGGAGCAGTCTCAATAAAAAAACTGCTGCACGCGTCTTCCTTGACTGGGGTTATCTTCTATATATACTCCTCATTTTCACGGTAGAAACTGGGTGATTCAAGAAGACACTGTTTTGTCAGGCTATGGCTACATCGGAATTTGTCCCCCCCCCCCCCATCTCCCAAAAGAATAATTCGCCTACAGAAACAGAGAAAAATAATACTGTTAAATATGGTCATTTCCGGTGGCTACTTGCACTCCCTCTTTCTGGTACTAAGTATTTTGTATGCAACACAATTGGCAAACCCCTTTTGAAAAGAAAGGACCAGGCATTTTGGTCCTGTGGTGCATTAAAAATGTATCACCACAGCTTGTTTCTTCGTTGTCGAGGCATAATCTATGACCAGTAGACCATCTCAGGAAATCTAAGCTTTAATACCTGTCAAGACAAGAAAATATGAAAAAAATATAGACAAATTTTAATCAAGACTGACTTTAATCATTTTTACGTCGAATATTTTAAATATAAATGACAAAGTCTATAATTGAGAAATCTTGACACGTAATATTTTATGCACGACAGAAGACTAACTGCGTAACTCAGATCTAAAATGACATTGGATTCTTAATTTTCATGCATCGAAAAGATAATCAAAAGAGAAATTTTGCTTCATAGTTTTTACGATTAAGGCATGAAAACAACGATTTAATGAATTCTTCAATTGAGCTAATAATTATTTTCTATTTGTAACTCCATTTTGGCGCCAGAAGAGAAATTGCGTCCTGAAAGTTCCTGTTTACCAACCAGTTTGTTTAATTATATATATTTGACACGGGTGTCCTCGTGCAGTCGCATTCTGTCATGTTCTTCTATGTGTCTATCTTCTTTCACAAAAAGACACATTCTGACACATATCACGTTTTTCAATATATTTTATATTTTACATGGAAGTTTTTAAGTATCGAGGTCCGGAACTTCTAAATGTCACATGTTTCGGATCTTTCCGTTGCCATCAGCACATCTCTCTCTCTCTCTCTCTCTCTCTCTCTCTCTCTCTCTCTCTCTCTCTCTCTCTCTCTCTCGCTCTCTCTCTCGCTCTCTCTCTCTCTCTCTCTCGTACATATGGGGCTTCACAGGTTAATATCTCTACTTTGCTCAGCAGCACCCTGAAGCACTTGAACGTTTTCCTCGTTTAGCTCATCCAGAGAGATGAAATAATCTAAGCAGGAGGAAATTAATATAGGGGTCCGCCCTGCTTTCCAATTGCTAGAAAAAATATGTTTAAACCAAATAATCTAAGCTGAGATTACAGCACTGTGCACAAGATTTTACGATCGACCCGCGTTTTTCGTCCAGTCAAGAGGCAAGTTTTATCGCAAATTCCAAATTCGTGTCCGCTACATTTGTTTATACATGTACATCTCTTTAAATGCTCGGCAAATATAGGACTTGGACCAAAGAAAAATATAAGGTACGGGCTATCCAGTAACATAATCTTTAGTTTAATAGTATAATTCATATAGGTATTTTCTCTTCAGGAGCAATGTGGTATCATTCCTCGAAGAAAAATTATTTAGAGACAATAGTCATGTCGCAACAAGAGTCACCATGTGAGACTGGGGATTAGAAGTATGTAACTATAACTTTGACGATAGAAATAGACGGACTGAGCTTCTAATATCTATGTACAGAATGCATGCTTCTCGTGCACTCTTGTGTACTGTTCTCATCACTATAGACTGTGTGGGTATGCCACATATTTGCATCAGTTTATTTCTTTTGTTTCTTTTTGGGGGGCGGGGGGGATAGGTCACGTATATTTCGTAGGTCTGTCCCTTTGTCTGAGCTAAAGCTCTTATTGATAAAAGTGCTCGCGATATTTGCCAAAAATCATGCTGCACGTAGGGCCGTCCATGCCAAGGTTGTCGACAATATCGATTTCCCGCTCAAAAAGTCAAACTGTGTCACGATATAAAATGTCGTCTGCTGTAATTGATTTTGCTTTAGTTTTTAGCAGACAACTGGCCCTGGATCTTGACTTTTGGACGTCAAATTCAGATAAAGGTAAGCTGTTTAGTCTTACGTCAGAATTGAGGGCAGTTGTAGGGTGGTCCATGTCGGCAATATGTTGTGCTGGCACTGAATTCCCTATAGTTTCCTTGTTTTCTGCTTGCTGCAAAGGATACTTGTACGAAGTCTGGGCTTCCTATAACGATGTATGTTACCATTCTATACGCAGATGACCTCCACCACCCACCCCAGAATCAAACATTCATGACAATGTACAAAGAAAGGAAACAAGAAAGAAAGGAAGAGCCCAAATAAAGCGCATACTTTTGGACCCAACAATGCGTCTTCTAAATATTCTGTAACCTTAGTACAAAAATTCAAAAATTGATCGTAGTAAATATGATTCAATTCTTTGAAGTTTAATTGTGACATGAGTATAGAAACTTTGCAATAATTCTTGACTCTTTCAGTGCCAACTACGACTTAAGTCGAGCTATTTATGACGAACTGCTCTCATTAATAGTGAGGATGCTAGATTCGTATTCCCTGTGAAATGATCTTCCATTCAACTACCACCTTGCCTGCAGTTGCGGAGAACATAATAGTCTGGATCAACAGCTTTCCTCGCCGAATGGCGCGCCGATCAAAACTGTTGACTTAGTTCAAAGCTTAGCACTGAAAGAGGTCAACAATAATTCAAATTTCATTAACAGGCGCGTTGGTGATTTTGAAATGATAAATGTTCTGTAACAATTTTGCGACATGTTTTCAGTCTTAAAACCTCATAATGTACTCTAGCCGAAAAACCCTAATAAACTTAATGTGTTAAAAATTAGTGCCTTAATAATGTCTGCAGTGACTGAATTGACGAGGTTCATATCTGACATGCTTTCAACCAAAAGGCCCACAATTTTACGATGTTACTGTCTTTTTCCTTTTGTTTGTTTTGTTTTTTGTTAGGTTTTTTATGTTTTCTTTTTTGGTTTTGTTTTTGTTTTGTATTGTTTTGTTGTTGTTTTTGTTATTGTTTTTTATTTTTTTTTATTTATTTATTTTTTTTTGTGTTCTTTAATTCACTATCTGCTGTCGATTTTTTCATCTGTTTTTTGTTTGCCATTTTGTTTTCTTCTTTCTTTTTTGGAGGTTTTTTTTTCTGGGGGGAGGGGTGATTGGCATCTAAATTGCGTGAGTGTATGTAGTTTTGCTATTTGTCCCCCATACATTGTATAAACAGAGAGAGTAAGGTTTTACCATAATGGAGCCAAAATTATATTTGTTATGCTCTGACTAGAATTCTTCTCGCGTTACGTGTATCTTAAACAAATTTAGGCCATTTCACTCCTACCACAGAAAACGTTTCCCGTGATTTTGCGTGTGGTTTACTTCCTCTGCGATTTTACTTGCTTCATTTTCTTCACTCTGGGCTTTTTAGGATACCATGTACAAGCTTTAGGGAAAATGTGTTAAAATACCCTGCCCCCCCCCCCCCCCCTCAGTGAACAGCTATAAACTAACTCATTAAATTTGTTTTGTGTCGGGAAGGTGCAAGAAAAACAACTCTTTTTGTTACATACCACGTGGCTCTTCTGTACGTCCTGCTATGGCCCTGTGACATAAATATAATTACGCACAGTGAGAGAGAGAGAGAGAGAGAGAGAGAGAGAGAGAGAAAGAAAGAAAGACTGTTTCAAATTTTGACATTGGGTAACAATTACAGGTAAAAATGACGTAGCTGCTTATATTTAAGTTGTAGTGCATCCTGTCACTTTTTCTTCAAAATTACGACTTAAGAAATGGGCGAAAGAAAATTAACAATGTAAATAGCGATGCTGGTATTGGTAAATGCGACCTTGATATTGTCCTTACCGACATGGGACCCCTTATGTCTGTTAATTCAAGGTAAGCTATGCACAAGGCTGTCGCAGTTTGTTTGTTGATGGTTGCTTTAATGAATGATAGAGCCTCTGCTTGTTAGTTTTCTTGTTATCTACCTGCAGATGTTGCAGACGATAATGTTGAAGATAGGGAATTGCAAACAGCAGATATATGTTTGTTCTTTCTTGCGTAGCTTCATTTGGTCTGCTGTTTACTTCCTGTTGACACCGGAAACCACGACTTGAACTCCTTCGTCACAAATGTCATACAAATTGGATTCAGCAGACCGCTACACGGGAGCACCAAAATAGTTAAAGTAACTCGAAGGCTGTGAGATAATATAGGAATAATCAAAATGGAAATAAGAAGCCCCATTCCCGACAAGGTATAACTGATAACATTTGCTATAAGTAAATAGGTAGCTGCATTGTTTTTATTTGCTCTTTTAGATTGCTTTTTGCTTTTTACAATTGTATAGACACATGCCGCATGTCCTATGATTGTCCAAATCAAGCCCACAACCTGACCAAGTATTATGAAACATCTCAATACACGCCTAAAACCAACAACTTCTTTGAAAATAAGAGTACACATTTCGCAGAGATCTTTACTTCTTCCCGTAGATGACAAGTTGACAGAAATGCTAATAGATAAAACGACTAAGATTACAATCATTGTAAGTTGTTTTATGAACTTGGCCGAGATTGGCTTAATTTTAAAAACTAATACCAGGTTTATAAAGTAATCGAGTGTAATCAGTGAAATCATATATGTAGAACCGGAGACAGAAAGAATGGAAATAGCCGAGGCTGTTTTGCAAGGAATACTAGTGCACCAAGCACGTCTAAAAAGAGAGAAATGTTTATCATAATTAGAATTGCCTATTCCAATTATGACCATGTAAATTGATATCAAAGAATTAAAAAAAGCTAGGTATGTTTTCATCTGCCTGTTCCTATTTGTGGTTTTATTGACGAAACTAAGCCTAACCAGCAGGTTGAAAAGGAAACAAATGGCCAAAAGTGCCCAATTAAAGATCTTTAGCACAAAAAATGGGATTAATGGGAGACATATATTGACAATGGCGCTGGTTGCATAACACCTGTCGACTATCCACTGAATACAACAGAAACCTTCTTGACTAGCAAGTACCCAGTGTAGACATTTAAATCTTTGAAACAAATCTCGCTGAATATGAATTATTTCTGTGTTAGACAGATTAACTTTTTGAATAGCAACATTACTCCCAAAGGCATCTTTGTTTATATCCAAAATTATATTCATGGAAAGATCAATGCTCTTTAGGCTGTGAAGGCCCACAAATGCACCAGGGTCAATGAATTTAATGCCTGATGAACTGAGATGTATTTTTTTTAGATTTGACAAGCCCACGAAAAAAGATGATCCTAGTTTCACGATGTAGTTCCCAGATAATGATAAAGAAAGCAAGGTTTTCAAAGATAAAAAACACCCAAACTGAAATGCGAATATGTGATTGTGATTTAGATTTAACCTTCGTAAGCCCGCAAACATTTTGAATGAGCCCTTATCTAATTTTGTTAAGTAATTGTTACTTAGGTCTAAAGCAAATAAAAATTTGTAAAGGCCTTTCGTTTTCCATAAATTTGTCAACTTGTTGCTGCAGAAAAGCAATGATCTGGTGTGGCTCACTAAGTAAGGGACAGTGTTGTTGTAATTATTTGAGCAGTTGACTCCATATCCAGAGCAGGCACACGCTGCAGGACAAAAGACGTCACACAACAGCTCATCATCAAACGAGTGTTTGCATTGAACTTGTCCATCACACAAGTCCCTTGGATGAAGGCATGTTGTTTCATGTTTGCAGTGAAACAAGGACAAGCATGATAAATCCAAGCAGTATAATTCTTCAAAGCCACCAGAGCAGTCCCAGACCATATCACAAACTTTTCGTATTGGAATGCAGTAAGAAAATGGACATTTAAACATGCCCCCACACTGGATTCTGGTACAGTGCTGGAGATGTACACCTGTTTCGCAAGCCAACATTTCATTGTATAAACTATCATAAACACATACATCTGACCTGTGGAAACATGGCGAATTGAGCCTCTCAGAGCAAGGTAACCAATTTATATCACTGCAGCTGGCAGGATGGAGTCTCCCGAAGAGATAATCTCTGACCGACTTGTGGACTGGAATACTTATCACCTGGTTCTTTCCTTTTTTTACATGTCTTTGTGGATCAACATATTTTAGTCTGCAGAATTCATCGGATCCATCATGACAATCTGCAAAACCATCGCAAGTCTTTGAAATAGGAATACAGATGCCTGATGTACACCGAAAATACATGTACGTGCAAAATCCATCACCCACGGCACAGGATGTTTTCTTTTTTTTGTGGGTTAAAGGCATGTTCATTGATTCATAGCACATGTCAGCACAGTTCATCTCATCACTTCCCATGGAAAAAGACTCGCTGCAGTCGGAGTGCCCATCACAGACGTGATGCTGCAGCATGCACACACCATCCAAACATCTGTACTGCCCTGGGGCACAATCATCCGTCACAGTGGATGATTTTGTTTCACATAACACCCCTTGTGCTTGCCTTGCACTCTTATTATGAAAAGAATCATATAGAAAAGGGAGAAGACCTTGATCCTTGGCAACCACTTGACATGGTCTGTGTGGGAAATATGTACTGGCGTATTTTCGCCATATTTCAAACTTTTGCGGCAACACGGGAGTTATGCGAGAGCCCATGCGCACCCACACATGAGCATGAATATTAAACCAGCCCCAGGAATCGAAAAGATTAAACAGTTCTTTATGCACCTTATTTGCAGACTTAGTGAACAAAGATTTGTATTGTGATAAAATAGGAGCATCACATGACCAATACTTTCTCTGTAACGCTAGTACATTGATGCTCTGGAATAACTTGTGGTTTAGTTCATTTGCATATATAAACAAATCAGGAGGGACCGCTCCGATATCATCTGCCTCCAAATGCATGCACATTTGCATACACATGATAATTGAAAATGGAACCGTGTGAAAAAAGAGACGCAAACATTTATCATCAACCATATTCCAAGATTTTGGACAACTTCTGTTGTTATGTATCAGTACTGAAGAATAATTATGAGCATTACATCCTTGGGATCTGTAATCTTTTTCACAAATAACAAGGGCATTTTCTAAAGAAATCGAACAATTAACAAGTAACCAGTTTGAGTTATCATATATAGTATTGATGACCATTGCTGCGCAGTGGCGTCTATTACTCCCATTAGTTCTGACATTATTCTGCGCTACATGTCTCTCTGTCGGGTTGTTGGTATGAATTTGCCAATCTGTGAAGGACACAGGGTCGCCATTGATACAGCGGGGCTGATGTCCCTAAAAAAGGTTCATGAGCTTCAAGAGCACTATTCTGTAATTCCAAAATTATCATACTTATAACTAGCGATGCATTAATCATCAAAACTCACTTCCCACACATGTGTCAGCTTGTGATTGAAGTTCTGATCCATTTTGTGAAGTCTTTTCCTTACACTGTAATCGTCATTGTGTTTTGTCAATATGCATATGTATATATATATATATATATATATATATATATATCTGTGTGTCTGTGTGTGTGTGCACTAAAAAAGTAAAATTCTGACGAAGCACATTTTTTTGAGAATTGGTTTTAAACATCAGTATTCTAAATGTCAAATTTGATCAACTTCAACTGTTTATGTATACATATGCCAAACACGAGTACTATTGTTTATCCAAGAAGTCTGGCTAGAGAGATGCACCAATCATTTTACTTTTTCATCCAAAAAACCATGTCATGACTCCTCTTGAAGTTACTTGTCGTATCCACAGTGGTATATTTAATTAGATACATAAAAGAAACATGCTACTTGTACTTTCTATACCCCAAACAAGATTTTCGAAAGACAGTGTTTAGACATTTCTTTTAATGACATGAAGCGAAAACGACCTCCTAGAGATATATTGATGTTCATGAATGGTCTCACTCCAATACTTGCGGCAATTTTTAAGTCACTTCGCAAAATTATATGTCTTAAAAATAAATACCAGTCAAGAATACGCAGAGAATTTCATTACAGTGTTATGAATGAGTTTTCACCCAAACTGTTACTTTCCGTAAGGTTTACTGACATATGTATCACTGTGACACAAAAGATTTTTTAAAAGTCATTGTCCTTTGTCATTTCTATGAATTACAATCATCATTCGATCAATTGAAAATTTATTTGTATATTACACTCATGCACTTTATATTCATGGATGAATGAATGGTAACAAACACTTAAAATCGTATAATCAGATAAAAAGAAATTTCACACCGGTTTTTATCTAATTGGACCCCTAGATCCAAACTTTGACATCAACTTTGCACTTGAAGATGTATGCTGCATGAACCATGTGACTTCTGCACTTAATATCATTTCGAAATGTAAAGTTGTTTTTCAAAATACACACATATGTATGGTCATATATACGTATATATATATATATATATATATATATATATATATATATATATATATATATATATATATCTGTGTATGTGTGTGTGTGTGTGTGTGTGCGTTAGTGATTGTTGATAAATAAACAAAAAAATTACGGCCATGCATCTGCCGTACATCCTTCTGATGACTATGACTAGCTGTTAGACTCGTTCCTTCCTTCGTTCCCTCCCTCCCTCCTGTCCCTGTTTCCATGTTCGCTACTTCACTATATGAACTGCACCAATCCGTTCACTAGAAGAATGGGTCCATGCAGAAAGGTTTGCGTGAATGCAATATTCAACACAGCCAAGTTCATTGTATTTAAACCAGTATTCGTACTGTATTCGGAGTAGTTTCAGATCGGGTATAGGACGTCCAGCGGCATCAAAGGAAACATTATAACTTTAAAAACAAAAACAAACAAACAAAAAAAACAACTGTTTTGTAGCCATGGTCTCGAAGTAGCAGCCGCGTTACCATATCCAAAAATATATATTCCAACCGTAAATCGCCATTCCTCAGAGTGGTTCAATGGAGGCTGGTTGGCATGAATGTCAATCACTATGGCATATTTCACTGTTGAATCCAGTTCAGGTACCTGGGCCATTCTCACACTTGTCTAAAGGGATACGAATTTCGGTTCTTAAAGGTTGGTTTATGTAGAATATGTGTCTAATATCGTTATCTAAATTTAGACCTTGTCGACCCTTGTTGAAATTTGCACTTAAAGAGTTAAATGGGTTACTTTAGGGTTTTATGCATTGATGAATATAAAAGTGTCATGGTACATTGGATTGAATTTAAATAGAAGGGATGATATAATTTGAAGCTTTGCAAAGCTATGCTATTTTGTCATATAATCTGAGTAGTTGGGCGATGGCAAAGCCTACGTAACGGCCCAGGTAATAAATATGGAACACGTACCTGCACAATAACCAATCCAAAGTATAATATGGAAGATTTCATAATATCTATGAAAAAGTTAGCTGCCAGAAATGCAAAATCTGATTCTCTGCGCAAGCATGTCATTTGTTTTTTTGTATTGAGACAATGATAAAAAGCATTCAACCAACTCCACCTGATTTCATGATTCCAACCAAAAATTGGCATTAAGTTATTGACAGACGAGTAGAAGCCATGGTACCCTGTGATGGCCCAACTGCTGATACGAAGATTTTTAAACAAGGCAACATCTGCAACTGATACTCTTGTCTTTGGCAGAAAACTCCCTGTGGCTAATGTTGCTCCTAGTAGAATTATTTCGTGTCTTTGAAAGTACCCTTTGACAGATTTTATTGTGATGTTGTAACCACATCGAGTGCATCGTTGTTCTCTAGGTTGTAGAATCTGAAGTTTATATGGTGTACGTATACCTTTGTGATTGCAAAGAGTAAATTTCCATTGGAAAACTGATTCGTTTTTTACCGTCCACGCTTTTTGTATCAAGTAGTGTAACGTACTTAAAGTTGCAATTTTTCTGTGGATGTAGGTCTTTTTTCCATCAAACATGGAATTTGTTTTCTCATTGTTCTCAAAACTCCAAACTCGCACTGTGTAATTCTGAATAAGAAATGGAATGATGTTCATTATGAAAGGTACAAGGCCTAAATTTAGGCAATGTTCCCCTACGATCAAACCTTTTGATCCTATGTTAAAGTTTAATAGGTGAGTAACCTGTGAGATAAAGATATTCATACAATTTAATTCACTAATCCATGGTGACATATTAAATACTCTATTTTTTATAACAACAGACATGCAACTGATATGTAAATTAAGTGTCACAATCAAATACGAATCAAACATTTCGCACCACGCTGTTGAATACAATAGACCCAAGTAAATCGAAATCGTGCTTGATCTAATTATATGTTGTACAGGTTTGCATTCTGCAAACCGGATACCCTTGTCCAACAACGCGCGACATCTGCAAAATGATGTGCAATTTGAATTGTCGTGCAGTTTAAGTAACATTTCATCCGTTGACGCTTTGTTAACAAAATATACATCGCATTGGTTTTCGGAATATGGATAGACAGATATCACATAACATTGTCGCTTGACTGCTGTAAACAATTTAATGACACTATTGTCCAGCTGTCTTAAATGAATCTCGCCATCTTTCACTACATCTGTAGGCAGAGAACATGGATTTGGAAGACCCTTGCAAGTGGTATTGTGAACCTGTATTGTAAATGATAAGGTTGCATCTACTTCAAAAATGTAATAAAAGACAATCAGGTATGAGGAGGAGGATATTACAGGAACGCTACTTATACTTGGTTCGTGATGAAAAGCCCAACAAAATGGACCGACTGTTGTATACGTTCTTTTAATCCAAGTTGAGAATGGAAATACATCAAGTATGTATATGCCTCCGTGTGTGCACAATCCAGTAATGTCACCATCCCAATAAAATCTGGAAAGCATAAAGTGTATGCGCTGGCCTTGGTCAGCTTGGAATCCCCAGAAATTCAAAACTGGGGAGTTTTCTCTGGTTTCCGCGATTACATTGCTAATGAAGTTCCTTTGCTTTGGCAACAAAACGCGGTCAATTTTAGTAATGCTTGAGGTATAATTTCCGTTTATAATCACAAAACATGATACAGCAGAATACATGGCTGAACACCTGGATTCGAAAAGTATTATATGAGCGGACGATGTGTAGGCTGTAGAAAAATGGTATAAATCGATAGCACGAGAAGAATTCAATTGATACAATGTGCTGGAATACAGAAACAAGCCGTCGCGAAAAGCCAGCCATGAGCACAAATCAGAACGAATAAAACCCTGAATATGTTGATGAATTCGCCATCCAGGCTGCGTTGTAAACTTTATAAGCAGAGTGTTATACTTATTGAGATCCCGTGCAGTTATACAGTGAACAGTGCCGGTTTGCACTTGAACCTGGCCAGACGCGTCAAAGGTTTTATCACTTGTAAATATGTCATATCTATATAAAACCTTTCCAATTGGATATTGCAACGAAGCGCGTTTGAAAGTTATTCGGACTTTGTTTGAATCTATTTTCAAAATTATATTTTGTAGTCGTCCACAATATTTGTGGTAGTTTTTATTTTGCACATCAGATTCAGATATTTGCTTCATGTGTACATAAACAAATGTGCAATGCAGAGAGTAGTAAATTTGAATCTGATAAAACGAAAGTTTGATTCTCCATCCAAAAGGGCCAATTATGTTCCATATTACTGCGAAACATTCCATATTTATTCTTATCTTTGGTATAAGTTGGATTGTGAAGCATACATAACAAAGTGTACTAATTCCACAGTCATTCATTTGTCTAGACCGCGTGGATGTCAGCTTGTCAGAAACAATGCACTTTGACCACATCTTGTAAACATCAAACATGATAATCCACATATTGGGAACTAGCAGATTAATATGAGTATTTTTCAAAGCAAAATGTAAAGTTACCCGTAAATTGCGGGTTTTCGAAAAGGCATGGTTTCTTTCTAGAAATCAAAATAGAATAACAACTCATTTTTCTATGTAAACAGTTCTACGCTCATATATCACTGTTTACATCGGGTTGCCCAAACTAAAAGTATGTGTATTAAAATGTCACGAGCATGAATATTTATCATCATAATTCAGCATATCACTTCAATTCCATTCATTAGTTCAATTGAAAAATGTGAGTAAAAATTCTAGAATGTTGACAACCAATTTATGCATCTGTGCACTTGTTAACTTCGTTGATACAGGAAAAAATGTACATAGTCAGCATTTCCAAAGGAAACTGTATATATATATATGTACGTCGTACAAAATATTAGAGACCGTCATATACCCCAAAGTACTTTATGATGCAAAAAATGAAAAAGATTTTCTGCTGATCCATGACATTTTGGCATCTTACTAAGTGACAAACTACTTTTGACGTTTTAAAGGACCATCATATTATAAGAACTGACATTAACACATAAGTATCTCCTAGTTTCTAGATATATAAGTATTACTGTGATGATTTGTTTCAATGTATTATGCATGTTTTTTCTCTGACTATTTGTGATTTGATGATTATGTATTCAGTTTGTTCCAACGGTCAATTAAGACTACTACTACCATGTATGTATATATATGTGTGTGTGTGTGTGTGTGATGTATATATGTATGTATATATATATGTATGTATGTATGTGTGTATGTATGTATGCATGTATGTATGTGTGCATGTATGTATGTATGTATGTATGTATGTATGTATGTATGTATGTATGTATGTATGTATGTATGTATGTTTGCATGTATGGCCGTATGTATGTAGGCATGTATATATGTCTATGAAACTGCTAATTTATATCCCGCCTGCAGATTTCCATTAAAACTCTCTACCTGATAATTCTGGGCACTACCGAAAAACCAACAAAGTTAACTGAATTCCTCACTAACTGGTTTCCTCTATAGTGTATGTAACTGAGGTGCTGATATTGCATGTGTTTGCAAGCAAAAGGAAATGAACCCTAACACCCCCCCCCCCCCGCAGGTGCATTACATTAGCTAATCCAATGACACAGTCCATCTTGGCGTGAAGCCAAAGAACAGGAAAGGTCGAAGGGGCTGGAAGTACGAGCGATTGTCTTCGGACAAAGAGAAAAGTGTTGCTTTATTTGACCTTAAATTGATTCTGATATAGAAAGATAGAAATATAAGGATGTCATTTGGATGTGTAATGTTGTGCATCGTTTACATGGGCATATATGTAATCAGGTAATGTAGACTAGATGGGCCAGGTCAAATATCATAATACATGTCATAAACATACTTTGGTGTTGAAATATTGGTCTTGAAACCTGAAGTGAAAAGTGTAAGACCGATGACGATGGCGAAAATTGTCCACACTTCTGAAACGTCTGACCGTTTCGCCTATGTCTGTGTGATGATGATGATAAGGAGGAGGAGGAGGAGGAGGAGGACGTTTTTATTATTATATCATTATTATTATTATTATTATTATTATTATTATTATTATTATTATTATTATTATTATTATTATTATTATTATTATTATTATTATTATTTTTATTATTATTATTATTATTATGATGATGATGATGATGATGATGATGATGATGATGATGATGATGATGATGATGATGATGATGATGATGTTCATTTTCTAAATGAATTTAACTATGTTCTTGCCTGAGTTCAGAAAAATAGTCAAAATGAGATTGACATTTTGGTTGATTAATAAAAGTTTTTCCTTTTTGTTCAAGAAATGTTTTGCACATTATCAATATAAAACTGATTTTTGTCTTAGCACCTGATAAAATGAGATTTTAACATTTTGCCTTTTTTAAATATTTCTTTGTACATTACCAAAATAAATTACAGTTTTTCGTTTCTGAATCTCTTACAACTTGAGATTGGTATTTTGAAAAATCTTGATTATGTACATATGCTGCGTGATCGAGGCCTAGCCCGTGAAAATGAGCTAGCTTTCGCAAATCTACCGCTTCAAGACACATCGAAGGCTTGATGCACCGTGAAAGTCAGCTGGCTTTCACATCATCTCCCAAATCATGATCCAGATCTGGCTCCTCTGTTTTGAGCGCTATAAGTTTCACGAAAAGTGCCTTGCTTCCTCAGCATGCGCAGTTTAGTGATTAAATAATCTGGTTCCCACAGTGGTTTTTGCCAGACTAAATTCTGATGTCCGTAGTCCCTGCGCAACACTATACGGTATTTTCCCTTTATTGGTAAATTGTTAAAATTGCTTGTTTATAATAATTATCACTATATGTTTGATGAATTCTGTAATTTTTAAATCCTGCCATGGGTTTACTTATTGTCCTGCCTCCCGGCGTACAGCGACTAATTTGTGTTCGGGTACAAGTGCCCCCGGCTTTGCCTAGGTAACATATTAAACTGGTGTCAAAGGAGGTGAAGTGTAAAAGGGGAAAGTACATCGATTTTTAACATGTTTCAACAACAGCCAAGTCACTAAGGCCAAAGAAAAAATATATGAGTGGTTCCGGAAACCCGATCGACCCAACTGATTCTGAGTACATTTTATGAAACATGAAAATATAGTTTCAAGCCGCCCTTCCTTTATAAAATTTATGGACTCTGGCTGAACCATTTTATCGAGAAAGTGGCCGTCGTGTGCCGGGTTTTTTGCAGTAAATTCGATTCAAACACAGCAGTTTATTTCAACTTGTCTGGAGGGTTAACTTGGGCCGGGGAAACAGCATATCTACATAGCCACCGTTGTTCTGTGGAACAGCATAGCCCTGGTTGTTCATTGATCGTTATCGTATTATTTCGCTAGGTTCTAGGTATCCGATCTCCGAGTAACCAAGGCAAACGGTCGTTAAAGTACTTTAAAAACGTGACTTATTATCTGAACTTTAATCTGCCCGCTCTGTTGTTTCTGAAGCAGAGTTATAATCATTAGTGATAGACTTTCATACTCCCCATCCAGTGGATTATGTGGATTCTATAACCGACGTGGAATATCAAGGCCGAAGCGGGATGGATGGGGAGTATTAAAGTCTATTCCATCATTGCTAGGCTTTATTTAACTATAACAATTACCCAATGCAGTACTTTTCTTTAAGTATGAGGACACAGGTCTAACAACCACCAAGCTGATCTCCGAGTAAAGTGGTACTTAATTGCAATCACTGTGTGTAGTGCCAAACTACTGCTTTGAAATTAAGTGTTTTTAAGTTGATGCAAGCACTGAGTTCTATTGAGACTACCAACTTAAAGCATCACACACACACACACACACACACACACACACACACACACGCACTGCTAGATTATGAGTGAATTTAACATCCATTTGGAATCGATTAGGAGTGCCAAATAGTGGAAACGGTAGGTCAACTGTTTCAAATGGAAGTTTGAAATTCTGTCAACAGATGGCGCTGCAAGTATGAAAACAAAATGCTCCAGTCTGCCTCCAAACGTTTAACGCCCCAAACTGTTTGCTTCAAACTAAAAGCATGCAAACACACAATATCGTTTCCTTTGGATAGATAGATGTTATTCACCCTCATAAAACAAAAAAAAAGTTCATTATATATTGCTTGACGAATCTAACACTGGTCAAACATTGAAATGCAACCATCCGATTAGCCGTTGCCCGCTGCCCATGATAGATTAAAAATCCACAGGCGACACGATACATTCAGCCGGCAAATAATGCACGTATTGATGAGCGCCATTTTGGATCATTGCGTAATGCATTGCAGGAGAGTTGCACAAAAATACATTTGATTTGGAAATCAAAGTGAATCGCGGCCACAGCATATAACATATCATTATTGATGCTCTGAAATATCTGCAAAACACCCCAAGATCATTCCAATAAAATCCTCCGTTACAAACCATTGGGTGCCGAATCCACAATTTTTACAACCGCGGGGGAGTCCGTGGGTTAGTCCCGATTTGATATCTTTTAAGAGGTAGTTCCAAAATGTAATGTGAAATATATGATGGGACCTTTCCAGTGTGAGCATTACCTAAAAATATAAATACAATACATTTGAATTACCAGTTGTTAGCGGCGGTGGGTCCAAGAATAAGAATATTGTATCAGACAATGAAGTCGCCCCCAGGCTATGAATTAAAAATCAGCGCTTGGCACACGAGCCCACATTGAGTTAAAGTTTGAACTCAGTGTAAAAATTTGCCGCAATAGTGGATACAGGTCCATAAGTGGAATTTATATAATTAGTAACCAGTATTGGTTTAACCATATCTTATTTCGCAAAACGATTGGTCAACAGTCACATTGCCTATATGAAGACATCTTGTACAAGCAGTGAAGATACAGATATGGAAATGTTGAACTGCCAGATAACTGATAATTGGCACATCACAATACGTACAGATAGGGGAAGAGGGGGTAAAAAGAGAAGACTGTTGGGCGAGTACATGTGCCAAATATGATCGATCACAACTTAGTGTAGCGAAGGTATATACAATCACGTAGTATGTCGCAAGTTGAAAGTAGCTAATCATTAAATCTTTCGGTCGATTTAATGTAAGTGTGAACTAATCAAAAAATGTCCTGATTAACACTCTTGTTTTTCCAACTCTGTTTACTGTTTCATACATTATAACGAATTTTGTCTGCACCACTTGTCTGAAAGGTTCCCCAGCCTGTTCTATCATATATTTTACTATGGCTTGTACGACTCATTGTTCCTGGAAATCAGTGTTTAATGCTATCGTGTGGCTCTGGTTCCGCGACGTTCGTTTCACGGCGAGATATGTCTTGAAGGAAGCTACGTCCTTGACCGCGAGGCAGGTTTCACGCCTGAAAAAGACCTCCCCGGCGAGGAAGCTTTACATCCGCTTGCGTTGTCTTGAAAGGAAGTCGCTAAAATGCTGCACATACATAAATATACAATCTTATGTTCGAGAGTAAAAATTAATGAATACCACAGCTAAAAACTCATGCCTTTTTCCTCCATAATAACACCTAAAGTTGTGATACATATTTTCGTTTGCTTGTTTTTTCCTTGTGTATTTACCTGTCTTTCTAGTTTCCTGCCTCATATTTTTGTGACGTCCCTCTTCATGGAAACTCGTCAGCTATTATCCCCTTGCTTTCTGGGACTGCCTTTTTACCAATGTCTCTATGATAAACAAGGGTGTTTCACAGGTTTTCTAAACCCTGAAACTTTTTACCCATCGTCATCAATCCTTTTCTTTCAACTTAAAGATTACAGGGCCACAGAGGTTGGCATACATAACGTTGTCATTGAACTGTCCCATGCAGTTTATAGTACAAGATGACATAGGCCCATAATAATGATGCACAACACGTTCGAATCATATCCCAATATTTTAACCTTTGTAACATAAGACACAAGTTATAATGTCAAAGAAATCAACACTTGCCTGTTTATCTGAAGAAAAATCATATTTTCATCCAGCACCGCAAGCACAGTAGTCCATGGCTGCTGACAAAATATTTAAGAGTGTCCAGGCAGTTGAGGATTTCTCTCCAACGCCATACACACGTGCTTAAAGTTACAGGACATTGATCAGCTGATTAGATTTTTAGGTCAATTTTACATATTTACTTGTAACTGTGACCTAATTATCTTCCAGTAAGCTTTTCTAACGGCAAAGTGGTTGTGGTTGTTCAGTAAAATTCCACTTAAAAACAACACTCCAGCCTGAATAAACATTTCTTGTTTAAGGTGGTGATTTGGTTTTCAGTGAAGGTGTCAGCATCATCTGACTACAAAAACCGGTCCTGATTCTTCACTAATATAGCATGGATAGGCCTTCATTAGACCAAAAGTGTACCTTTTTTTTTTAAAAAAAAAAGCAAACCTAATATATATGTATATATATATATATATATATATATATATATATATATATATATATATATATATATATATATATATATATATATATATATATATATATATATATATATATATATATATATATATATATATATATATAGGGAGAGAGAGAGACAGAAAGCCAGAGAGACAGAACAACAGGCAGACGGACGGACAGACAGACAAACTAGATAGATAGATAGTTAGATATAGATAGATAGATAGATAGATAGATGGATAGATAGATAGATAGATAGATAGATAGATAGATAGATAGATAGAGAGAGAGAGAGAGAGAGAGAGAGAGAGAGAGAGATTTAAAATTTCATTGTTGAATATAATATGGGTGACCTTGATCTCTTTAACTGTGGCTTCACTGTTGATACATTAAGACCGCTAAGTCTTGTAAATAATAATTAGCCACAACCTTCACTCTTCTCTATGTTAATTTCCTCTCTTCCTAAGGTGCTTGTATGCATCTGTAAACATGCATTCATTTCAGCTTTGTGAATAAAAACAATCAATATAAAGCAGGCAAATGTATCATTTCATTTGAATTTTATAAAGAACAAAATTTGACATACACATTAAAAAAAAAGGTCCCAAGCTTGTATGCCACAGTTAACTTTACTGAAAATTCGAAAATATTGTAGGATTATATTGATTATAAGTGTACCCAGTGAACGTCTGTTTGAGCTCATATACACATCAAAGTAATTGTTTAATTATTGTGCCATATATTTCAATTATACGGAACCCTGAGGGGACATAAGATAAAAATATTTTATTTCGTTCCCGCGCAAAAACTGTTGCATTCCCACTCAACATTGTTTCGTTCGTACGTAATAATAATTACGTTCCCTTGCAATACCAGTCGAAATGCTGAGACATAAATTAGATTGATTGGCTACCAGCACGCCTCGGTTCCAAGCTTAGCCTTAGGCTGTGACGTCACCAAGATACACAAAATCCAACATGGCGGTCATGATATTAACTGGTATCACATACAAATAAGAAATTTGTAAAAAGTGGTACAAAAGATGTGTTATGATCTCTTACCTTTATATTTCCTCTATCCACAGATTTAGATCCACATTATAGTATTATTCCAGTCTAATTATAGGGCCATGGCAGTCCAATATGTCCAATTCATTTCTGATCTGTCAGCCATTGCTGGCCCAAATATCCAGATGTCATGTGCGTGTAATTTGATCAGATTTTGTACAAGCAATGTGATGACAAAATATTTTGCCATCTACTGCAAAAATATTTTCCTGATGCAAGCAGTAAGATGTAGGTCCAAATTAGAAAGAAATAATCTTGTGACCTGACTTTGAATTTCAACCTCTAAAATCCGCCATTTTGCAAAAAAAATCCACGTTTTCTACAAAGCTCCACTTTTGTAACATGGGGTTTATTCCCGGCAATATGCACCAAGAATGCACTGCCGAAGCATACAGATCCATGATCCAATGGGGGTGGTGGGATAGTGACAACCCTGTGTCCACCTTTCAGCCCAAAAGGAAGGAACCCCAAAATAACATATTTAGGGGGTAGGACCCTTTGAATTTTGATCAAATCTGTACAATTTGCCCTAGAATGCTCAAATATATTTTTTTCACAACTTAAAATATCAGTAAGCATGAAACTTAGCCTAATCTATGTTATTACAGAAAAGGTTTTATTTTATCAGTAGTTGTAAACCCCCATTACTTCTGATAAAATGGACTGTTCTGTTATTCAAATTGGACCACTTGTATCTTGAAAATTTAACCCATCCCAGCCCAAATTTATACCCTCTTGAAAAGCATGAACACTTGTTGGTCAATTTACAGCGTGAAAGGGTCATGGATCTGTTTTAAATTAAAATGCCAGAGCAGTATCTGGTTGGTGGGTGTTCCAAACAGGCATCTCTTGTATCTTCAGTGGGGTATCGGGTGACAGGATGCTCGTAAAATGACCATTAATCGTAATCCAATAAATGCACTGACTCTTATATACAGTAAAACCTCTCTAACCGAACACCTCCATATACCAAACACCTCTCTATACTGAACACCATTTCTCGGTCCCGAATGTACACTTCCAATGTTAGCAAACCTCCCTATACTGAACACCTCCACTTATTGAACATTTGTTTCAGCTCCCAATGGTGTTCGGTATAGGAAGGTTTAACTGTAAGTGGTAAATCACTTGTCACACCCCTTTCATGTGATCTGCCAACACCTCAACACTCCCAAATAGCAGGGACTAAGATGTGCCCATGCGTCTTTGTTTACATAAACACTGCCCAGCAATGGAACCGAGAACGAGGCTGCTGATTTGACCCCTAATCTCGCATCTCATTATACCCAGGTCAGCATTTGGACTGTACTGTTTCGTTCCATCACAATATAAGACGACAATATTATTTACTAATCTCCCCTAGTAGTACTTGGGGCCCCCAAAAGATTTTTATCAATTATGTTCCGTTCCCTCACAATACTATTGTGGTTCCTCAAAATAAGTATTTCGCACCCTCGCAATACCATTGCATCCCTTGATATAATACTTTGTTTCCTCGCATAACTATTGCGTTCCATGGAAATCACTATTTCGCTCCTTCTCAAAAACATTTTGTTTCGAAGGAACGCAATAGTATTGCCAAGGAACGAAATAAAAAATTGAATTCTCTTATGTTCGTTCTGGCCACGTTGGACTGCGCTTTGTACAAATCAGTTTTTAATTCCGGGGAACGAAATGATATTTCGTAGGAACACATAATTTATTTTGAGGGAACAAAATGAAATTAATATTCTCATACGTCCCCTCCGGGGCTCCGTACTCTTTTTGTGTAGACACTTACTTGTTTTGAACACTTCCACCTCACATAAACTGAGTGTTTCACTAGTTCCAATAATTTGGATGATGACATATCTCCCTATAGTTTCCTGGTGGGAGACCAAAGTGACCCACTTCCCATGATCAACTGGCCCCTTGTGATGAGCAAATCGTACTGCCTTTTCCCGTGAAAAGTTAAGAGGGTTAAACAATTTGCTTACCCACACATCAAAGTTATGAAGCCTTTCATCTGCAAAAAATGGACAATAACAATAGATAAATTCACTTAGTTGCAAGCAACGACTGTGTAGGCCAACACTCATAATATAACACACTGTTACCTCAATAATCTAGAGCAACATCGCCTGTTAGGAACCAATAATGTACTGAAATGGTATTATATTTACTCCTTGCGAAATGTAATAAAACCTTCCGTTTAAATTTGCTGACGGCCAAGACATCTGAGATTTTCGGATTGGTCGTCGTCCTTCCATCTGTCGTCTGTCATTCGTCCATTGTTGACATTCTCACTTCTAAAAACCACTGACCAGATCACCCCAGACATGGTTAGAATATACAAGGAGTGGATCTCTACCAATGGTTCTGCTTCAGTGGGCTTGGGATTTCTATTAGAATTCCTGGGCTTTTGTTTCTCAAATATCTCGAATGAGCTTTGCAAATAGTTAAAAAATGCTCAGGCATATCTCGGGGGGGGGGGGGGGGAGGGAGGATCCAAAAACCTTGATTTGCTCAACAGATATTCACAATAACTTATTTTCGTGTTTAAAGGATTCTTGTGTTGTTGAGTTATTTTTGGACATCGAATCAAAGCTACTTTTTGGATTGTTCTGAAACTTTTTCAAAATGTAGATTGTGAGAGAACCAAAGAAACTTATACACTATATGCTTGTACTCAAAACTCTGGATCCCCGATTTTTAACGCAGTTTTTCAAGTTTGGAACTCGCAAGCTTACGAATACATTCCTATTAATTACTCTGACAGTAAATAGGGATTGAAATGTTTATTCAAATTTTCGATTCCTTCCCTTCTGCCAGATTTCCCTTTAATTTCATTGGAATTTATCTTGGCCGGGTTGGTCTGTTCCAATGGTCATGGTCCAGCAATACTATTTCATGATTTGGAAGGGTTTTTTCCGGGTCAAATATTAACAAAAATTGTCTTTCAGTACAGTTGACCAATTGTTTTTAAATTGCACGAGCAAGCCTCAGGAAACCCTCATGCCTCAAATTTCATTAGTTTTTTTTTTTGTATTCTGTACTGATTTTGTCATGTTCGCTGTTTTTGACTTATCGTTTCAATCCATGAGTTGCATTCTCTTTAACTCTGGGGGAAGTGGTTTTGGACTCGATCTCTATCAATTGTTATGTCATCTTGTGATTGGTAAGAATCTTATTTATATGGCGAAATCGGCATAGGTATACTTAGTTAAGTTATGGATGACAGCAAGTTTGACACTTTGTCATTGGCTTGTATCCCGGTATGGTTTATCATATAAACATGGTTAGTTTAGACGTATTTTATTTCTAAAAAAGGTAAAACGAAAAAAAAAAAACAAACAAACAAAAACAAAGACAAAACAAAACAAAACAACAACAACAACAACAAAAACCCAGCAATTGGCCGACAGCGTCATCAGACTTTAAGAAGGCTTCTTGTACATTTATAACAAGACTAAAATGAATTTGTGAGCACCAATGCACAGACAGGCCACGCACAGGACCACAAATAGGAAGAGCAAAAGAGGGATAGGGATTGGTGTTTGACCATAAATAAAAATAGAAATAGTTATACAGGATCACCGAATTTATATCACGTTTTACATCTACAAGATATATTAACATTCTTATGTGCGGCCTAAAAAATTTCCACATTTTCACTTTTTTGAAATTCCTCTTCCTTCAATGCGCATGGTACTATTCAACCCATGTTTGCTATTACACAATATTTGAAACGTACCTGTGGTGTTTTCTTGGTATTGTTAATTTTGAGCGTCAGTAACCTTAAATGGTCACATATTTCCTTATATCTTACTAACAGTGGGTACTTTCACTTTTCATCAAAACTTTGGCCCCTTCAACTCTCAGATCTATGTTGCAAATAATGGAGTCGGGTTTAAACAAATGTGGCATTGGTGCCATAAGCTCTGCTCCCTTGTCAGTGGGTGGAATTTGTTTTGCGCTGACAGACCCACCTCAGTAGATAATTTCTTAAGTTAAACCATTCAAATCTGCGTCGAGATTGCACTGCGCACATCTTGCGGCTTCAGCCTACCTTCCATCCTACACCTGACCAGATCTTAAGCCACAACAAGCGACAGAAAGTGCTATGCACTTCAATGTCTGGGCCCAGGGATACAATTATAACGCCATAGGGTATGACGAGTGGGTTCACTGAATCACTCAGTCAATGTCTTCTTTGACGATGTGACCGCTACCTATGGATGTAGCCGGAAACACATGCCTTACAAGTGTTTGGCAAACAACGAACCGCGGATCCTATTATTAATTGATGATATACATCAGCATTATCACCTTTGTTATAAATTGTACTCAACTTGTTAACATTGTACTTCTACATATGTTTTGTGTTACTTGCATGAAACCGTGTTTGGGGTCAGCTCTTATGTTTTGGGTTTACAGGGGGAATACAAACGTTTACTGACAACGTCATTGCGCACGCCATTGCTGAAGTCCCATTCTACAGTATCATTCTACAGTTTTTCGTGACGCACAACATCACATGATCCCATCATGATATGCCATTGACATCGAAGTCACACAGCTTTACTTTCCGTCACCCCAAACATGCTTCTCTCCTCTATGGCGTAACTATGAATATCAAGTAGTGTCACTTTCCCTGCAAGCTGCACGAAGCCATAGGGTGTCAATCACCATTCAGCATTATTGTTTACAAACTTCGTATGATACTTCTACATCATTCATTTTTGAAGTTTGCCAGCTGATATCCACGACCCGTTGTTTTTTTTAGAAAAGACTTCTGTCGGTCACCGGCTACTATTCAAACTCAAATTCAAATTTTCATTGTGCATGCGTGAGGAAATACCGTTTCATGTGAGGGGTCCCAGCTGACGTCACAAGTCTATCCCGACATGCAGGTCAAGCTGAGCTGCTTAGTGAAGAGAGTCAGATCACAGGTGCTCGCGACTATGCATTCAACCCCGGTCGAGTGCTACTGCGAAAATCAGCTGTTGATACTCTGCGCTATCACGAGGTGTTCTCTCTGCTCAAACCAAGCTACAGCGTACAGTTGTTCTAGGAGGAAGCTGGTAGGCTGGTAACTATGTGATGTCGAAGGAAATGCTTTGCACTGGCAGATTTTTGATTAATTTTGGACCTTTTCTCAAAAGACGATTTTGATTTTGCAAATGAATGTACTAAAGGTGATTCTCTACAAAGTTTGCAAACAAAGCAATGATGATTTCTTAAACATATTTTTTTTTTGAAAAAAAAGTTTCAGGAACCAAATAACAAATTGTTTTGATATTACATACAGGGTCACCTGGAGTCACGTAATTTACATTTTGGCCATCTGAGGGGGCGGTGATTTTCTCACCTACTTTTATTGGATTTATGTATGCAAAGGCTGTATGCAACTTCTGCAATAAAGGTTTAACAGAATAACATGAAAGTTGACCAGAATAGTATCTGACTAAAGTGATGAAAGTAATGAGGGTATAACAATTTTTAATGAATCTATAAAATGTCGAACTTTGGGTTCATTTGTCCGCACTTCTGCTGTACATTCATGTAGCAATACAATCCATATATTGCAATATTGTCTAATAGGCTGTATACTATGCTTTGGTTTTAACCAAGTGCTCCCTAAATTTGCTTCTGCCAATGTTATGAAAAAGATAATGCTGATGCAATATTGTTCCTTGTTTGGGATAATATATATTTTTTTCTTAAATCAACATTTCTCCTTCTCATAAATTACTTGGCCAATTGCCCTGATATTGCACTCACGGTCACTTGGGATCACGTAGTAGACCTTTTGACCACCAGGTGGCCCTGTAATTCTTTACACGAAATGTGCATGAAAGCTTTTTTCGATTTCTTCTCCACAATGGCTGAGCAGAATTGCAAGATTTACTTCATCAGAATACAATCTGACTAAAGACAACACTTGTTAGTTAAAATGGTGAGGTTATGTTTTCGTTGTATAACGCGCTCATATTAATTTGGTGGATATTTTTAAGTAAGAGTACATATGGGCCATTTACCTAGTGCACGTAAACAATACAAACTTGACGGTCACTTGCTAAATAAGGCTAATACATATGCAGTGTGACATTTACCACTAGTAAATGAAGTCTGGCAATACCATGGCTACAAGTACAGACACTCACCCATATGCAAGTGGAATCTACAAAATACCATTAATTTGTGGCAACTGAAGGATGTTCTAGGACATTGGGACATATCTTGGTAGTGGTGGATTTTTGGTCCAATAATTATTCTTAACCTCAATGGGAAAATACCTATGGGGTTTATTTTGGCATAGATGATGTTTAATTTAAATGCCACTGAAAGGTCAAATTACCATATGATTCTCTGGCCCCGAAGATCACATGGCTATTTCAGTCTGTGCATCATTCAGCACAGGGCTATCACAATCCTTTAATTTGCACGTGCGCTTACATGCAACGTGTTGGTGAGATAATGTTTTCACATTTGAAGTTCCACATACAATTATATTTTCTTGGTAACATATCACGGTAGGCGCCAAAGGTCTGTGCGTTCAAGTTGTCCATACTTCAGTGATAGTTCTAACAAAATACAAAACGGAACAGAATATACCACTCAGTCTTTTGAAAGTTGACAGTACGATAAAACCTGCAGCAAGCATACATCTTCACTGGTCCAGAATCATTCAAAATAATGAACATTACAAGAAATTCCCATGTTAAACTTTGCTATTAAAAAATTATAGACTTTCAAGCATAAAAAGTAAAAAAATGACTGGAGCATGACTACTTGAACAAAGTCGAATGAGACCCACCCAAAGGATATTGCAGCTGAGTTTGAAGTCAATCTTGCGGATGGTTGCGAAGAAGTCGAAAATGTGAATCAGAACGCCCATTGACTTATATAGTAATCAATCGTAAAGGTACATTTATGGTTACGTACCCGAATTGAAAAAAAGAAACATTAAAAATCAGGAATCACAGCAGAACCGCCTAGTGAACAATTTGTCTGCCCCCTCAACAAGGATCATATCTTCCAAGTTTCAGCTTAATCTGAGTGATGGTTCTGGAGAAGTAATCGAAATAGCGAAACACACAGGGAATCATGAAAAAAAAAACAGAAAAACATTGCAGCGCCAGCTCGTGAACATATTCAGAACTAAGGGGTCCCTAGGAGTGTACCTGTTTGATATCAAAGCAATTGGTTGAGCAGTTTTGGAGAGGAAGATTTTTTACGATTTGTCAAAAAAAAGAACAAGAAATTTATAAGCAAAATCCAAATATTACTGGAGCATGACCATTTAAACAAACTGGTAGAGACCCACCGAGGCACATTGCCACCATGTTTGAAGTCAATCTGGCTGACAGTTTCAGAGAATTCGAACGTGAATTAGCATTAAAATGCTCATTTGCCTTAAATTGTAATTAATGGGAAAGGTGCATTTACCGATACGCATCCCAATTAAAAAAATCGTTTAAAGTCAGGAATCCCCAGCAGTGCCACATAGTGTTCCATTTCGCTTGACCTTGCATAAGAAACATGTTCACGAAGTTTCAGCTAAATCTGAATGATAGTTCTGGAGAAGTCGGAAATAGCAAAAACACACAAAAAATCATGACAAAATTTTCAGTGCTATTTGGTGAACAAAATGAGAACTAAGGGTCCCTAGGAGTGTCCCTGTGTGATATCAAGGCAATTGGGTGAGCGGATCTAGAGAAGATTTTTAAGATTCCCCCCCCCCCCAAAAAAAAAAGAACCACACAATTCATCAAAATAGAAAAAAAACACTGAAGCTTGACCACTTGAACACACTTGGTAGAAACCTACCTAAGGTGTGTCTCCATCCAATTTTTTTTTCCAGACGTCAACCGTTTTAATGTTAATCTCTGCAACATTCAGCCAAGAAATCATTCAATTAAGTAATCACTTACTGCAGCAATCTCCGCGGTTTAATACCCGTACACAGTCAATAGCATATATTTCTTGCAGATCGACGGCCCACCAAGGATCTGGCTGGAATTCTAGCGTTTGTGAGCAACCACTCCAAAGTAGACGTGTGTCCAGATTACCATCTACAGCACGCTCGGCCACGAATGCTAAGTGTGTAGTTTTCTGGTATACGGCCTTACCTCTTGCAAGGTTAAATGGTTTGCCTTTGAAGACAGAAAGTAAAATCACGTGACACAACTACACCAGTCTGATGGTTGAATCTAACTATCAGTGTATTGAGTGGTAAAGCAGACTTTGAATGAGAAGTATGAGGGGTATCATAGTTGATTAGAGTGTCCAACCAAATGGCATCATCGCTAATGTGAGAGTGGATGAGCACCCCAAAAACGTATGTACTATATTTGTTTATCTGTCCATCTTTAAGACTACGTGATCACTATATCATTTTATAATTTCACCTTAGCCAAACCTTTTTTAATTAGAATAGCTCTGCATCAACAACTATACCTCCTAAGTGAATAGTCCGTACCAAGGGAAGCTTTTTTTTATCTAGGGCTTTGCTTTTGTAATTGCTTTTCAGCTGCAATTCCCATAAAATGATGTTCTATGAACTTATGATTTTCCTAGGTCTTAAAAGATTGAAACTGATCAGAATGGCATACAGGCGTCTTTTGGTCCGCTTCGCAAGAGACAAGGTTTATCACAGTTTTGGCTGTGTCTGCACTTTATCTACAATTCTGTACATATACTGGTGCATTTAGTACCTTGAAACTGAAAGGTGTTACTCATTCAAGCTGAAAAACACTGTTACTTCTCTCTTGAAATCCGTTAATTATTGCAAAATCTTGGTCGATATATCGGATTGGGATCATCTAAGTGCAAAGGCTGTGGATTCAAAGACCCATCTTAATGTACAGAGCATATACTAAAATATGAAACGATGTTTACTTTTTTTCTAAATGAGATTTTCCATTCATTACTAGTGTTTTTAAAACCAAAATTAAACAAGGTTTGCTCAATTAAACTGTTTTGCATTTAATTTGATTTTATGAAATATTTTTAAATGTTGTGACTTTCCCCAATATTAAAAGAAACATAGAATATACACAACAAGAAATTTCACTCCTGACCTGAGACCGGCAGTCACCCATACAAGGCAAAAGAAAGGTAATTTTGCAAACTTAAGCAAGATTTATGACATGCGGGGAATGTTTACAACCTTGGGCTTCCGTGTTGCGCTATCAGTTTTCATTGTGGTCCGAATTTTTATATCGGCTGTCTTCTAGGTCAGCTAGGTTTTTAAAATTGTCCATCATTAATTTATGTATGCATTTTCATCTACCTCTGCTAAACTTTGGCCAGATCATGTTTCAAAGTGTTGTGCTTATTCATGGGGTGCTCGTCCACTGAACTGGTCCAAAGCATCACGTTTAAGGGATTGTTTTATTATTATGATTGTTTCATTCTTTTAAATGAGAGTCTTCAACAATGCATTGTTAACCCACTTGGCTAATTGAGTCAAAATTACATAGGTACATGCTACCTTTTTAATTTGTTCATCGGGTGGCATTCCGTGCGATGATTTATATTTCAATTGCTCATGAATGGTAGGACTGAAATTTCGTTAGTTTTAATGAACTGTTAAAGTATCGCTTGTTACTGATCGACATGAGCAGAAATCACCCTGGTTACCGTGACGATACCAATGCACATGCATTTACATGTAGTTTGTTTTAAATCATTTGCCCAGATCCACTGCAAAATTTGTGGAGATGTACCGATGGCACATCCATGTCAAAATGATAATATTGCATTGATTAATATTTTTTTATCCATATCGTTCATTTGCGTGGAAAACTTAAAAAACACTTTCTTCAAAAGTGCTTAACCAACTGCTTTGAATTCCATAGGAACAGTCCTGAATACCCCTACACCTTGATTATTTACGCAGTGATGCTGCCGCAGACATTTAAGGAGAAATTGTGTGTTTTTGTCGTTGGGAGTCTTTCTCTTAATCTACACTGTATCCTCTTCACACTTGGTGGGAATATACCGTAAGGCTAGCCCAGCATAAGGTGCTCACTATATTTCTAACGAATTTTTGAATTTATGTAATGATTGATCAGATGAAAACCTGGCCTTGGATATAAAGGAATACCGGTGTGGTGGTATTTTGGAGTAATTTTCTCCAAACCGATAATCCAAACTATTTCACATTTGATGGGGATATACCTTGGCCAGATCTTCCCACTAGGTCAAGAATTTAGTTTCTTTATGTCCATAAACTATAAGCTGAAAGTGATACTTAGACTTTTCCAGCAAAATTCTTTGCAAATGCTTATCTTATTACATAGAATGCAAATCAAGCATGATCGAATAATTTGTGAAGACAGCCAGGTATGGGGAAAGCCAAAATGTTCACACTACAGTCTGAAGAGGTTGCTCGCTGTCACGGGGGGGGGGGGGGGGGGGGGGCTGCTGAGGACGTCATCACAACCCTTGATAAATGTTCCATATAATTTTTATCTGATAATCAGAAAGGATTGGCCGTCCAAATTTTGGGAGCAAACTACATAAGTTTCCTTAGACTTCGGCGTGCTCTTAGCTCCATGGCACGACGAGTCTTATATAATCATAGGTGTGTAATTTGTATAATGCATCGATGGTACAATTAACCATATGATGCTTCGTTAATTAGGATGGCACCTTTTTTGTCTGACTGGACCAATTATCGACAATATCGAGATGCCACTACACCAGGCTACTTCTATATCTCTTGTAAGTTCCACAGAGGAGCGGGAGAAGGTGCCAGCACTGAAAGGTTTGGTGAAGATAGCCACCGGCCAGTTTGGGGCTTAATGGATGGCCAAACAAATCTTCTCAATTCAAGGGGTTGTCATAACATCACCAGCAGATGTTTCCTCCAGAAAAACAGTGCCCTCTTTCAGAAACTCTCAGCCCTGCCCAGAACTTATCATCTGTCATCAGATCAGATTCCCATAACATTTCAGGGGAATGCCTTAATTCAATCAAGCGATTCTTTTTGTTGTAGAGAAATAAAAAAGAGCCTGATTACGAAAAATATTGAATAAGAAATAGTAAAATTAAAATCTAAAAAATAAAAAAGGGTAAAAAAATCAGTGACACCTGATAGAGAAAATAAAAAGTAGGTGACCCTTGCGTGAAATATCAAAGCAATTAACCAAGTCGGTCAGGAGAAAACATTCAATTCAATTAAACCAATAAAAAAAAAAAAAGAAAAGAAACATATGAAAGATTAAATATTTATCATAATAGAGAGACCTGTTGCATCATATTCTTCACAAATTTGGCAGAGGCCAATATAATATGGGCAATATGTATTTATGTGAAGTCAAAGCATTCCACACACATCATTTAATGATATTGCAACAAATGCACTGTATTGCTATATAAACTACTCAAAACTTATGACTCTTCACTTATTTACTTGTATATAATTAAACTATGAACAAATAATTTGGAATTTCAGTATCATATTTTTTATCTTCATACTCTTGGTACAGCGTTAACAGAAAAATGACCATCTTAAGGAGTCCATGCTTCACTGCACATGACTGGTTTTAAGTGAAAGTTAAATATTTGAAGTTCGCAACATTAGATTCAATGAAACCTGAAGTGGGTAATCAAGTTTTTTGTTTATCACAGAAGACTAGTCTCAATGATTTGATCATTAACGCATCAAAGTATGCTTGTTGAACCATGGTAAAGTCAATATTCTGTGTAACCACCTCGGTTGCTATGGCACTGCTGGCACCTTCTCCTCATGCTGTATACAAGCTTACGAAGGTAAGCCTGAGGCAAATTGTCACATTCCTGCTGAACTAAACGGCACAGATCATCAATAGTTGAAGCAGCCTTCATCTGAGGGTATACTTTCTGCTTCATCTGACTCCAGACATGCTCTATCTGATTCAGATCCGGGGAACAGGCTGGCCACTCCATCACCTCAACACCCTCATTAGCAAGGAAGCCCTGGACATCACGGGACACATATGGTCTGGCATTGTCTTGCATTAGCACGAATTCGTCCCCGATGGCACCACCATACTGGATAACGTGAGGTTGTAGGATGTCAGTAATGTACCTCCTGGAATTCAGGGTTCCACCAATGAACACCAGCTCTGTCTCTCCGTCTGCTGATATGCCTCCCCACACCATGATGCTGCCTCCTCCGAATGGGACAGTGGGCTTGACGCAGCATTCAGCATGTCTTCCTTTTGTTCTTCTCCAAACCCTCACTCGCCCATCTTTATTGACTTTCCCATGGTTCAACAAGCATACTGTGATGGGTTGATGATCAAATCATTGGGACAAGTCTTCTGTGATAAACACAAAACTTGATTACCCACTTCAGGTTTCATTGAATCTAATGTTGCGAACTTCAAATTTTGACTTTCACTTAAAACCAGTCATGTGCAGTGAAGCATGGACTCCTTAAGATGGTCAATTTTTCTGTTAACGCTGTACCTGGAGTATGAATATAAAATATATGATACTGAAATTCCAAAATATTTGTTCATTATTTAATTATATACAAGTAAAGAAGTGGAGAGTTATAAGTTTTGAGTAGTTTATGTACAGCTGTAGCACTTTTCCATGTGGTCCTAAAATCTCATATCCAATATTTTCGCCAAAAATTAACATATCCACATCACATATCACATCTGAATGTAATTGATTTTCACTTTTTTAACTGCAAAAGTAGTGCTAAGAAACAAGTATTGGAGATAAAGTTAGAACCTACATTATATATCTGGGTCTTAGATATATGTATATATATTATTTTCGGAACGAGCGGGACTCGAATCTGCAATCTGGCAGTAGTCGCCTAGCTGAAGTGGGAAACGCACATATCCAGTCTACCAACTCCCCATTCTTAAATAAGAATGGTTCAAAAGAGGCAGTTATGTGCGAGTGCCATATCAACACGGTTATGCAGTATATATACTGAGTCGGCATTTATGTCCAGAAATAGAAATATGTATATATATATATATATATATATATATATATTTAGTATGTGCGTGTGTGTGCATCAGTTTTATACAATTAAAGACCATACATGCATAGTTCATGAATATATCACTCTGGCCCATAAATATGATCCAGTGACATAATTGTGGTACCTGACATACCCATAGGTACTGATGGGTGTTTTTGAAGTTTTATAAAGGTACGTAAAGGTGCAAAGAAGTCGTAGCATGACCTTCGTATCGACATAATCTGACCTGTTTATATGTAAATGTAGGGTAAACAATGTAGTTCATACACTTATTTGGTTTGATGTGGATTGAAGCTGTCCTCTTGGTAATAATTGTAAAATCGATTTTATTTCATTCTTTTACTGTTATTTTTCTCCTCCTCCTCCTCCTCCTCCTCCTCCTCCTCCTCCTCCTCCTCCTCCTCCTCCTCCTCCTCCCCCTCCTCCTCCACCACCTTCTTCTTCTTCTTCTTCTTCTTCTTCTTCTTCTTCTTCTTCTTTTTCTTCTCCTTCGTTTTCTTCTTCTTCTACTTTTTCTTCTTGGTTTTCGTCTACTTCACCTGTTTATTTAAAAAAAAAAAGATGAAGCCACGAGATAGTGAACGCTAGCAATAAATTTTATTAAGAATTTAAGAAATCTACCAGAATAAATGACGTTCATATTAACTGCAGTGGTGCCCTGGGTTTTATCATTAAACAGGGATGTGCCTGCATATTTGCGGGCAGGCTCGTGTACTACAAATGGAAATGAATGCTATGTTGCCATTTTAAGAAAAGAGGGTGTAAAATTAACTGTTCAATACATGTCTTCCCACGAAAACTGTTTTTTAAGAGCCAAATCAACTTTTAGGATGTTTCACGGCCAATCACCAAGCATGTTTTGTACGGCTCAACTCTTGCAAGTGTCGTATTACAGAGGATCAGAATATTAAGCGATTTGAAAGCAATAGCTGCCCAATGTCTTAGCCTTTGTCACCATAGCATTCAGAATGTAAATTTGTAGTAACATTGCTTTTTAAACTTCCCTTTATTATACTCACATCTGTCCTCGGTAAATCCCAGTTTATTTGCAATGTCCTTTGCTGAGTTAAAATTGTATGTGTTTTCTTTTTGGTTTGACATAAAATCGATGGACACGTTGTTGGTAGAAACATAAGAATCCGAAGTTCCTTAAAAAAAGTAACATGGTAATTGCAATTTTACGTTTAATATACTTTGAGTGACCTTGGAGCTTTTGGAACCATGGTTACCCTTTGCCATTCCGAGTGAGTGAAATGTAACTCTGTACTTACATATACATAAGGGCTGTTTTTGCCCATTATACGTTTAATACATAAACATATTAAACAAACGGCCCTATTTTCAGCATATGGCTATACAATGATGCAAATTACATATTATACAACTTGTTGCAATGTTATCTGCATATAACTCTGTGATAGACGTATATATATACATATATATATATATATTTATATATATATATATATATATATATATTTATATATATATATATATATATATATATATGAACACATCTGCATATAACTTATCATATATATGGCGAAACCCATTTCAATTTCTGTATAAGGAGACACATCGACACACGTCAACCCTTACCGTTTCTAGCCAAAATGACTGCTAAGGAGTATTCTCTACACACATATATGGATCTAAAATTTAGCATCACATGACACGGTATTTCGTTAGTGTGATTGAGAAAATGGACATGAGTGTGCATTACTTCCTCACCACAACCTCCTTTTACGTAAGGAATTGCACCATAGTAAAAAAACTGGATGCCTAAAACATCTCCTTCTCTAACATTACACTGCGAGAAACGTGTTGTATTTATGTGATGCATTCTGGTCTCATTGAATGACATTTTTTTGGTCTTGCAAACTAAGAAAAATATCTTTTTGGTTTTGCTTGTTACAGCTCTCCAGATTTGAAGTGATACGTTTCTTTTTTCCATAGCATAAATCGTCCACCCAATAATCCGTCCACTGACAGGTACACCTCGCTCAGGATTAGGAATTACAATTGTGTACTGTCCTGCATCAGTTGCTCCATTTGATATGACAGGATTGCCAAATGTAACAATTTCTGAAATATAAAAATGGAATATATTGAATGTGAATTGTGTAGTCGGAATTTTCATACACTAAATGCTTTGGCATTGGTGCGGAACACTCCCCGTTTTTCGTGTAAACCTGCCTTCAGCGTCTAAGGTTTATGCTTGTATAAGGCACACACACTCAACACTTTGGTGGTCATTTGCTTAGAAAGATTGCTGACCAGTATAGCATGTAACTGAATGAATTGTAACGGCCTTCTTCCCATGACAAAACGGAGATGGTTTAAAGATGGAAAAGACCATCAACTTGAAAACCTGGGTGCCAGCCCTGTTTGTAGGAAAGATGCACGATCCTTTTCAGCAGTGATGAAGACACGGGGATATAGCACTCAGCTGAACATCAAGGTTATTATATAAGCATTATTACATAAAGAAGTACAAAGCACACTTAGGAGAAGAAAATTCATCTAAAAGCTAGTTGTGAAATTTAAACCCAGTTTGAAAAAAATGATGGCACGTTTCAACGTGGTGCAATTGTTTAACCATCTGTGTCAAATATTGACGAAAAACTATCACGATTTCGACAATTAAGACATGTACAGGCTCCCGTTATAGCACTGTGAGTACACCAGCAACAACTGTGAACTCCGGGAAAGTGCCCTGAGGATGAGAAAAACCATATACACATGTGCATAAATTGTTTTCAAGAAACCCTCACCAACTGACACAAGCTGTGTTATAGAGTAACTACTCAGTCCAGTAGGTGTTTGCATTTCGTAGAAGTGTTGCAGCAGACCACAAATGTCAGCACGTCACACATGGTAATGTATGAACTGGTAATAAAGGATAAAATTGCAAACCGTAAATACGTCTATAGCACCAACACAGGCAGATATAGTTACACTCACCATTTTTCTCTATCAAGATGTAAAATGGAGGATTGGAGCACGCTCCCCATCCATCAGATGTGACGAACTGTCCCTTAGATCTCACAGGTATCTCATCATATCTCCGCAAAAATTGACCATGTAACTGTCCTTTGTGGCACGCTGTGGGTGTCCTTGGAATTGGGGTGCCTTGAATGTAACGAAACCCTATAACATCTCCTTTCTTTACATACACGTGCGAGTCTACCACAAAAGTATGCTGGCCCTTACATCGATATTGTAAGGATTTGGTTGTATATACCAGCATAAATTTCCCATTTCCTGTTAGTCTGATGGGTCTCCATATCTGAAATGATACTGGCAGGCTGTTCTTGGTCCAAAATATCCACTTCAACAGTTTTCCACTGGATGGGCACCTCATGGACGGCCTGGGAATAAAATACATATTGTTGCCAGATGCAGACGGTATACCATCCGGGACTAGTTCACCAAATGCAAGAACTTTTCCTGAAATAAGAATAGAATTTGTCATGCTGCATTATCTCCATGGCGTTATTGTTAGCAGTTGCTGTGAATTTTTTTTACAATCATATTTTTTTTTGATAGCCAATATCGTATCTAATCCTAAACATTTCTGCATGGCAAATAAACAAACAATGCATGAATGGGAAAGTTAGCTGTTTTGCTTGAATGTGAGAATGTTTGTAACTGTAGGTTATGTACAGTTTGGGTTTCACAAAAAGCAAGGACTTTGAACAGAGAATAATATGAAAATTGCTACAAAGAAGCAACAAAATGCTTAGGTACACAAAATATTTGTATATCAATTTCTTGTAAAGGATATTAATGATGCCAAATAAACCAGAAGCAAGCAAACCTGTCTGGGCCATTTTCGACTTCTTAGCTGTATCCAGCAGCATACATTAGCGGAATGTAAATGGACTGCTGCCCTTGTGTAAGGACTCAGGGTCAACAGGTAATGATTAGGAAGGCATTAAAGCCATAGCGTTTCCATTTATTGTAGTTTCCAGGAAACAACATTTCAGAAAATGTGATAAATTCGTATTATTCTTCATAAAATTAAGACAGGCAAATACATATATGCATATAAATACAAGGTAAGATGTATTAAATATGGCATTATATGAACAAAATATATCTTACTGCACATTGGTACTCGGCAGTAGTCCCATCTACGGAGAGGATCAGTAGTGTAGCACCACGGTCCCTCTGGCCTTTGAAATGGTATAGGATTACGACAATAGTTTTCCGAATCCGTCAGTGTCCGGTCTGGAAACTGGCTGGGTTTGCAACAGTTTGGAATATGTGGAAAATTCCTGTTCCACCTTTGACATGGCTGGCCGTATTTGGTTACGTTGATTTTCCCCACATAATCTGCACCTGATTTTGTCGTCTTACAATCTAAATTACGAAAGAAATGTGCACAGTAACGAAGTGTTCTGCTCTCAAATGCAATCGACTAATGAATTTCTTTGTTAGACATAAACTGAAAGTACAACTCGATACCTGAAAGAGTAATATTTTTAAGGTATGAAAATGGTAATTTGACAAATTTACTTTGCCACCTAATCCCCAGGTTTGGCAGCTCCCTTCAGCAGTCTAAGTGTGATAAATAGTTGAGAAAAAATATGGCAAAATAAGATAAACACCGGACTTTGACACAAGACTTTTAGAATCCCTGATAAAGCTCTCATACAGTTTCCAGTAATAATTGTCTTTTCCTTTATGTTAAAGAAGAAAATATTTTCTAGGGTACTCCTTATATTCGCAAAACAATCCTGGAGAAAAAAAAGCCACCTAGTCTCCTTGTAACTTAACGCTTGAAAAGACACGCCTCCATTCTTATGCTGCCATTGTCGAATTAGGAAAAATGGCATTTTTTATTCATATTGTTCTCTGCATCGCAAATGGCTCTCTATAAAGCCCATACGCACCACAATTAAACACAAGCTTTTTGCACCTGTTTGTTCATTATCTCACTTATAGGACATTTCATGCTTATCGGAAGGCTCAGGCATGCCCCTAGCTATTTTGCCCATGCCACATAACATTATCTATGGCAGAAATATTTTCTCCACAAACTATAATATTCACAGCAGCCTAAGTTAAATTAATAGAGTGGTCTCGTGTTCCCAGGAGCAGACATTATTGTTCTGGTAAAAAGATATATTTCACTTACCTTCACTTTTAGCTTTTTGTATGCAAGAACATAGACCAAGTAAAATCACAAATGCGTCCATGGGTTCATGCGGGAAAAACAACTCATTGCTTGGTAGCTAAAAAAAGGAAAACATTCTGTCGTCATGTGATGGAATTTGTAACTTAACTTAAGTTTTTCAGTTTTTCAGTTTAGTGCACTGCAGAATTGTTCGACACTTTATCGAAATATAGTCAGCGTACATGCAATGCAATTGGTAGAAAATTGTAACTATGTGTTAATTCTGTACGATGCTATAGGGTATCAAACTTTAAATTGGAAATGTGTTTTCGTAAGTCAACTATTGCTCATCCAAACAGTGCATAGGTTGTAAAATTGTTGAAATTAAATGTTTCAATCCTTTATGTTTTCTGTGTTGAGCTTTGCCAAATTTGCAAAGCATATGACGATGCCAAAAATTCTGTTCTTATTATTTGTTCAAGTTTTTTTAATACAAATTAACTTTTTGATACAAACTAATTTTCTCTTCTAAAGAAATAGTAAAAAATGCTTTACTATGGTATACAGGGTCGTTTGGAGGCACGCGGTTCCCATTTAGTGGACCAGGTGGCCCTGCAAACACTTTTTATATATGGTGAATATTTGGGCGTTAAGACTATCTTAGACTTTTGTGGGAGGGCAAAACATGTTTCTTTTACCATTTTGTCAAGTCCAAGACGACTTAACATAATGCAAGCCTTAAAAAATGATATGTTTACTTTCATGAAGATATGGGATATCAAACGTTGAGACTCTATATTATGGACGGCTAGTGTAGTAATACAGTTCATCTGCAATTTTGTGAGAAGCATTATACAGATTCTTTGCTTTTTCACATGGGTGTTCCCAAAGTAGACGTTTGGGTCACGTATTTTTCATTTGAACCAAGTGGTGCCGCCACAGGGGTTTTTTGTTTGTTTTGTTTTGTTTTTTTCAGACGAACTTTATGTTTGCAAAGCTACCTTTTCAAACTGCACTAGAACTAGAATGGTGATCCAGGATTATATGCATGTCAACATGTTCACTTCTCAAAACATTGTGACTGGAACCTCTTCAAACATGGTGAAGATTCAGCTTGTGTGCATCTTTTCATGGGCGTTGACTTCTCTTAAACTAGTGTCTTGATTCCGTTGGAATTTGATAATGATATCTTGACTTGTTCTCCAACAAATGGTTTACTAGGTACTGTTTCTGTAGGTAGTCCGACCGAAAGTCCAATCTCGACGCAAATGGTATTACCGCATTTCGGGCACCGCCTGACATGGCTGTGATGCCCAAAACGAACATCTCAGACAAAATCGGTTCAAGGGGTGGAAATTGTATTGACCCTTTACGACCACTCAAACATTCCACACTCCGTCACCATGGGGAACAATTGTCGTGAACATTACAACTTTATAGTCTTTCTTTAACAAGGCATATTACAGCAATATCTTTGACATCGCGTCCTTCTATTGAATCCAAGACGCCATTATTGTCCTTAGGACTGTCATTTGCATTCAGTGATTTGTAACATAATTCCACACATCTGACTCTGCCATCCTAAGCTGAAATAATCATTCGTCCGATCTCACCAGTATCCAGTTTCCTGGGAATACGTTTAAGTCACGTATAAGACTCAAGTCTCCAGTTCAGTCTTCACGCATTTCGTGACGCCACTTCCAGTGACGTAGGATTATTGTGAAAAGCTTATCCTTCATCCTCTTGGACCAGAGTGCGTCGACAGTTGACCAAATATTTGTAGGGGCACAAGGTCCGACACCTGAGTAAGTGAATGAAATGGACCACTTGTAATACGAAAAGTGTCACGGGCAAGCAAAAAATCGTTATATATTAAATTAGGACATAGGCATGGTCCATCGTCGAGAAACGTCCAATGGCGGCCAATGGTATATGTCTGGGTTAGTTCTAAATTCGCCTAAAGGTGGTGCTGCCCACCCTGTTCATGGTTGACCGCCCACATCTTGTGGTCACTGTCCTTGACCCTCACTTTTTCTCCATAGATTAACATAAAGAATTAGGAGATTCAAATTTAACATTTCTACATGTTGCCAAATAAGCATTAAATTTCCATTTTATCACATCCGAGTATATTTGGAGGATAATAATATGTACTTCAGGTAGATAAGAAGATAGTAAGTCCAAAAATCTTCCTCATATGCCGTGTAAAACTTTCAGGTTCACTGAATTGTAATGCGCTTTGCTGACCCACCTGACCGCAAATGACATGGGTTGCTAGGTGTCGCTAACGAGCATCATGGGAACAAAAGGCTGTGTCTCAAAAATTAAAACCAACCCAGATCGCCCCTATTGGACGTTCATTGGGCAAATTTACTACCTCAAAAAATACAGTGTGCAACTTTGTAATCGGCATGCAAGGTTTTGCACAAACGACAGACTGAATACATCGCTTGACGCTCTTCATGAGAGCTTTACAACCCCTGTTTTGCCATGGAGCCCCAGGTGACCTGTAAGTCCGTGTGATACCACGCTTAGCACCATATTCCTTCAGCCCTTTTGTATACAATCTGAGAACAACCTTCATTAGATGCTTGTCTGCTGCGATTATTTGACTACCACGCTCGGAATGGTGTAATGCTGGACTTCCTTTAATGGCCAAAAACATTAAAGGAGTGCATTCGTATCTTACCCTTATATAACATTGCTGTAAACGGCCCGAGTCGACAGACATTTAAATATGACTTTATAGCCTTGCCCGTATGTCTTTGCAACATTGCTACGAGTTATTCTACCTGGAACACGTAACGAGAAGGGACCAAATATATCCATAACTGTATGCTCAAATAGGACAGGTGTTCTCACTCTCTCACTGGGGGCAATGGTGCCATGATTTGTTTGTGGCCCAGACAATTCAGTCATCGACAAGTGATGCACTTATAGCAAACGGATTTGGCATGGCGTTGTAGGCCAATAATCCAATATTTACCTTGAACTTTGGATGCTGTAGTTGAAACGCCATGGTGGACTTTGTTGTGAATGTACTCGACATAGAGGTGAGAAAAGGGATGCTCTCGAGGTAACAATAGCGGATGCTAAGATTAAGTCTATTGGGTACAACCACGTACTCTCCAGATCCCACACTCACCAAGAAATGGCAAAAGTTGCAACTATTACCTTTGGGTGGATTCTGCATCAGGCTGTGATTATAACCCAGAATTTTATGACATCATTACGCTGTACACTTGTAACCCCATGATTGCGTGCCATTGGATTCAATTCACCAGACTTTGGATCCCAGTTCAGTAGCCCCAGAGAACGAGCTAATGTATCGGTTAGCTTGTCATAGTCACTGAAACACTTGGTGTCAATGTATTCTGCAATTGTCTAAGATTTTGATTCGGGACTGAAGTGACTAGCATTTAGTACTCGTGTGTCATGACTCAGAGCCTGCAGCACTTTGTTTCTAGTTTTGGGCAGTTTTTTTGTCACAGCTTTTATGGATATGCCAATCTACAATTTCAGTATCGAGAAACTGTGGGCCTATTTGCCATATGCTGTCTGGTTGTAAATCATTAGGTTATTTTCCGCAGGGAATCCAGTCTGCAATATTCAAATCACCTGATATCTAGCCGTTGGTTAGCAGTTGTGTGTTCTTGAATTTCGCCTACACTTTTGGCGACAAAGGAACTAAAAACCATGACCCTGGCGCTGAAACATAGCACGCACAATCTTGCTGTCAAGGATGAATATGACGTGTTCGAACGGAAGACAAGATTCGTTAATGACGAACATAGCGAATCGTTTGATTAACACAACTCCTTGTAATTCACATGGCACTCTTGTCAGTACATCTCCAGATTCAATTGTCCATAGACGAGAATTAGCTGCTATGAAGTGGCAGTAGTATTCACCAGTGGTGGTTTTCCAACGAGCATATGCACAACAACCAAACGCATCCATCGACGAATATGAAAACATGATTAACAATGGATCGCCCATTGCCCTGGGTGGTTGGATATAACGTGGAAATTTTAGATCTGCCAAATGAAACATTTGTGCAAAACATTGACGCCATGCTTTGTCTATGTCATCTAGAATCAGCGGGTCCCATTTTGAATTACTCGATGTTGATGTTTCACTTGCGACGTGACTTCTTTTCCAGAAAATTGCCATCAGAATCTTGGTGCGAATGATTGATGGATTCAACAGACCATACAGATCATAAATTCCATTGATTTGGGACGAGATCATATGTGCTGTGAAATATGGAGGTTTTTCCAGAATTATATCACCTGGTTGAAGTTCGGATCAGTATGAAATCTTTTGACGTGCTTTAAAAAGTTCAGATGTATTTGGAGGCCAAGTGTATTACCTGCAGGATTCCACCCTACACATAGAACGCTCTCTTGTTCTTGACCTAGTGAACGTTCCTCGCATGTATCTCTGCCAATTGTCCACTGTTAAATCTCAAAACTGCCATCTTGAGAACCTAATTAGCATCACGAGTCAGACAGGTGGCTTCTTCGACGTTTTCGCATGACGTTATTACGTCAGCGACTTCCTTTGATTTTTGGCGAGATCTGCTACCTATGGGAACACATTTCATGCATTTCAGCTATCTTTTTCATGGCAACTGTTGCTATTGATCCAGCAGATTTGTCACCAAAGCCATTCACCAACACCATATACTCATCAGCATCGCACCAGGTATTCATATTCCGCCATAAGAAACGATGAACATGGTGCTCCAACTTTGTTGTGCGAACAGAGTAATACATTTTACGAACGTCACCAAATACGGACACTTGAAAATCTAGAAACCTTGTTAAAGTCCCGAGCAGATTGTTAATCAAGTTTGGTCCTTTGGTCCAATAATCACTAATAACATGGGCCTAAAAATCGTGGATAGCACAAATACCAATCTAATTGGCGTGCTTGAATGGTTCTGCTTAAAACTTTCATGATGGGAAAGGTAATAAACAGGTCCCTTGTACGCCATGTCTTCCTCTGTAAGCTTATGAGCAACATGACGATTCCGCATACCTGTTTTTTGATCAGCTTAGGCCTTGGCATGCTCAGGGCACTTAGCTAGCCGTCGCTCAGTTGCATGAAGTCGAACATAGGCTACAGGATAATTATTGGGTAACAACTTCGGGTCTTTGATCCATTGATATCTTGCTATCCACGCAGTGCCATCATGAGTCAATCCATCTTCAATAAGTTTAAGATCTCTGCTTCCTGAAGTGTCTGCTGGCCACTTCCGGGAGCACAACGGCCAGAACGACATCTTCCGCATTTTGGTGTACACTCGACGCCCATTGCTTCTGTGGTAAATAATTCTGATATGTTTGTTTTTTTTCATGAAGTTGCACTTCACATATACATGATTATGATTTACGGTCGCAAAATAGGGATGTGTTCCTCACAGGACGTATCCAAATTCACAACGACCTAGTTGTGCCTTCCATGTGTGATTGGATGGATACTGGCGATATCAGCTTCAATCAGCATGGGTACATGGCCCGGCTGTCTTTGAATATCGTCCGATGTTAAGTTGAATAAGGATGTTGCTTCACTCCCGTCAACATCATCAAAATCCGATGATAGCTCGGGTATTCTATTTGCTTTCACCTTCACAACTCGGTGACAATCTGGATCAAAGAGTGGTACTTCATAGCAATGTGAAGCTATTTCTTTCATCTCGCCTCCTATTTTCTCCAGCAATAACTGCGAAGATCCGATTTGATTCAAGCTAAGTTTTTAGCACAACTTTCTTCAATTAATGTCAGTCTTGAACCACTGCCATATAGAATATTTATTCGCGGGCGTTCTACTTCATTCACCGTAGCTGTTACAATAGGTAACAATGCTGAATTGGGTTTCCAGCACTGTTGAAATATACATGGCTCATGTCCTTGGCTTCATGAACATTAAATTTGGCATGAACTCCATGTAGGCTAGTATGATGTGGTTTAAAACAGCCATTGTCACCTCATGCATTAGTAGCACTACAGTCCTTTTAAACATGGTCTGCGCGTAGACACCGTGAACAAATATTCAAATGTTTCATAAATTGCAGTTTGTCCTAAGCAGTTTCCGATTGGTAAGCTTTACGGTCATTACGTGCATGACCATCTGATGGGGAATGCCAATAACAGCGTTTTTTTAATGTCTTTTCAAGTGGAGAATTGCTCCAACGTGGCTTCATCGGCGTCCAGTTCTGATTTCTGTCTTTGTTTGGTACTTTTGCTTCACCCTTTGGCTTTTTTCGTTGTCTTTTATTTGAAAAGCAGGCCCATTTTGGTTTTTCTGCATTATTGTGTCATGTTTCAGATGGTTTCTGGAAGCACCGATAGGTGTCAGTGGTGTACTCTGCTGCACGTGCTTCATTGCATAAAAAAATCAAGCAAACTTTCGAACTCCCCATTATGTGGTAGTTGATTTTCAATCACCAGGCGACTCCAACGACCTTTTAGATCAACAGGAAGACGCTATTCAACTAGGCTACAAGACAGTAATCGTATTCGACATGTCAGCTTCTAAGTCTACACTTTTAAGATCTGAATCCTAATTCTATAAGCCCCTAAATGCTATCAACTTTCGATCTTCTCCTTCAGTGATTGGTCGAAAGGAGCAGTTTTCGTTTAAAATGGCATCTGATATTTTACCTGGGTCGCCAAATTTGGCGGGAAGTACAAGAAAATTATCATCAAGGTCATCTTTGCAACTTTTGACCGGTTCTGTTACTTTCTGTGGCAAAAGGTTAAGCAGCATCAGTGGTTATATTTCACTACCATATTGCGGTGCAGTGTACTTCAAAACTCTTATTTGAATCTAGGATACAAGCGTATATTGTCATCAAACTTGTGAAATTTTAGCTTTTCTAATTTAATGTCACACTGACTTTTGTTGGATGAGTGTGATGATGCGCCAACAGAGGGTAAAACGTTACCGGTCATTTTACTGGCCAGTTTCTTCAATTGAACTGTAATGTTGAAATATTCATGAAGTTAAAAAAAAGAAAGTATCTATATAGTGGTAATCTGAGTCGTCTGATACATTAAGAAGTACTGCCATTTGAACATCCCCCAATGAGTTAAAACGTTTTACCACTCTGCTTACATGTTCGCTAATGACCACAGAATCACGCAAAGATTCGTTCATATATTCCTTTGCGCTTTTGACGGCTGTTATAAAATTGAGGGCTTGATCAGGTCAGCTTTTCCTTAGGACACCTGAGTCTGCAATGGTTCTGATGTTGCATGCACACCAGGAAATAGGTCAAGATTTCTGGTATTTAAAGGGCTGAACGAGCATGTAATTAAGCTGATATTTGCTCAGAATTAAATAAGGTCATGGTGACACCAAAATCTAATCGGTTCATCTTGCCAGGTAATGTATGCATATGCCAAATTTGAGCAGAATACATGTAGGTATTCTGTAGATGTCGCGGTAAAGAGAATGCGCACATCCGGACTGACAGACAACCCGAAAACAGACAGGGTCCCCACTATGGGCTGAACCCTAAAAATGAAATATTCATAGGCAGAGTTGTGTACAGGTGACAAAACAAATATTCATAGCAGTTTTCTGTAGAGTGATAATAATACCGGTTTTTCCTGCTCCGCATGTAAGCCCCGGCACGGACGCAGTGACAGCAAGTAATAAATCCTGTTTTTAAATGATCAATAGAATTCCGTTTTTCCTACAATCATAATTAGGCGCAACCTTGTGGTTAACTTTTTGAAAACAATTGAACTTTCAGTACGATTTTTATTCGACCAGATCCTTTCAGGCCTATTCAAAATCTCTATTTCTACTGATATTTCAAGGTCAAATAAGCGTCTCCAATTTTTAGAAAAATATGTTACGTAAATTTGCATGGAATTTGAAAGCTGTTTCATGACGATTAGATTTCTGCCGTCGTGTTTCAGTCCTCTACTTTGTCGTTTACTGACATGAAGCATTGAAACACAACGGAAAAGTTTAAACACGATATGCTTCTACATACGGATTTTTTTTTCCATTAATTTCATCTTGTTAGGTTCAGTCAAGCTTACATATTTCTCCTTTGCCAACATATTTCTCCTTTGCCAGTGTTTTATACATCTATCTATTTATACAAAATATTTTGTATTTATTGAGCGTGGCAGTACATTCTATAAAGCAAAAGTAAAACGACCTGTAAAAATATACATTTTTACTTTGAGACTGTAGCCAATTGATTCTAAGATTGATGTCTGCATTGCAAGAGCTTAAAAAAGAAATTAAGTCGATTCTAAATGAACATTGCTACCATATATTTATATATAACACTTTTGGTCTTTCTACAGGGCATAAACATTTCAAGTTCTGCCAGAAAATGATATAACAAATGTAAACAAGCTCTGGGTGAAAAAAATATACATATTATGAGCAAATTGGATCAGAACGATGCGATAAAAGCCCGCTGATTATTGCTTGAATATTGATGAGAGGCAAGATTTTATTTTTTCCATTTGTTTCCATCATTATCACGCTATATCTTGTCCTGTTCATACAAATCGTAGAATGTCCTTCATCAGACGTATTATCGTAGGTGCATAAACTAGGATGTCGCTTTCGAAAGCATTTCCGCCTACAAAAGAAACCATTCGGTCATTGGGACAAAAAGCAGTGGTCTAAAAGCTGATGCAGCAGAGAAAGGGATGTGCCCACTATTTGTATTTGTGTCTTGTTTCCAGAACCATTTCCTAGTAGTCATTACCCTATTCCGCAGTCTGAATGCTTAAATCACCATAAGTTAACCTGTCACTGTCAAACCTAAATACATATACAAGTACTATTGTCCATATTGCACACGTTCCTCTGTAGAATTTTGATATAGGCTGTATTAGCCAAAATAAATTAAAGGGTCTTCAACGGGCAACAACTCAGAACATGTTTCGGAGCCTATACCCGTACATGTCTCTCTGAGTAGTGGCTCCTTCTCTAAGCTAAATATTCAGCAAAAACAACCCACATGGTAATGTATGAATATGAACGTCATAAATGATGAATTACCTAAATGCGTGTAGTTCTGCTTACAAATGCAGAGCTTCATTATGAAAGGAGAATATCTGTCAAACCAAAGATAATCACTAAATTTGTATAGCACTGGTTCAGATAAGAACAATTTGATTTACCCTTGAACCAATATGTAAGTTTTCTAGCTGGATAGACTCTCCTAGTTTAGCCAGCTGCCAATGTATAACGTAAGTAGAAACAAACTGGGGCATTATAGTTTTAGTTCTAGTTATTGTAAAAAAAAAAAAAAAAAAACAGTTGCAGCTAGACCACCTGTACACACCAAGGGAAATCCTAACAAGTACTGCAACAATGGAAATCCTGTACCAGAAATGTAAAACAAATTCCATAATGACACCTACTCCTCAATTTAAAAGTCTCCAAACAATTAAGCTCTATACCACTGAAAACCCTAAGTCAATGTTTCGATATAATATTTCAGGTTGGTGACATTTTGAGAAAATACTGTCAATTTTGATATATTTTTTAAAAATTGAGTAAATGTGCACTTAGGCATGTGAGAAAACAATGAAAGTCATTAGCATTTATGTCAAAAACATGTTACCAAAACATAATTTTCTTAATACGATTTTAAGTACAATAAGGCAAACCTGTAACTGTCGTAGGCCGCTCCTTGCTATCCTGGGGGGGGGGGGTAACCTGAGAGACATAGAGTTTTATACAGACTTGTAAATTACAAATTTAATAAATAAATTATATAGAAAAAGACTGGGCGAATAGTATGAAACAAGTTCTGAAGCAGGTCACCGTATAACCATGGTCTTCTGGGTCTTTGAAGATTGTTGAAATATTTTGCAAAATATACCAGTTTTGAACATCTGATTTTAAAAGCCCATCAGGTAGATGAATGGTTGCTGGCAGGGATGGAGTGATTTTACCTGCAAAAAGCCAAAAAAATCTACGATAGATCAGGTTAAGCTCGTCGTAGTTGATGGGTTTCTTTCGGGTAAATGAAACATGTTTATTACTTTTTTCCAGCAGCAAAACGCGAGAGCGACCATTATAACAAAAAAAAAAAAAAACACTTTCTACAACCAGTAGCCAACTGTTGAGGTTATTTCAGATGTCAAATTCAGCAATATAGGATTCAAATATGTGGTATAAAACGGCGTCTTTTGGGGTGATCCTGAACGCCAAAACACAACTGTTCATATCTACCTATAATAGTTCTAAAAATAGTCACCCTTTAACATGGATTCCGTAAATTTAATTAGAAACTTATCAACGTTTGCCATCAGGCTTCAGATTAAAGGTCTCACAAATACAAAATGTTATACACTGACCTCCAATGCGTTGGTCTAAAAATTCTGTGTAAGGAGCCTATAGTATGCCTAAGAAAAAGCGTTATGAAACCCCAACGAGGCTTTATATTTGTCTCAGTTGACCAAGCCCCGGCAAATATAGCAATGTGTGCAGTATGTTAGCTGTAGAGCCTCTGTCTTTGACCAGTTGTGTTTGACACCTGCTGTTGAAGGTCAATTGAATTTCTATTTAGCTTTGGAAATATATCAACTAAATTTTTCGAGGGTATCTTGAAAAAAATATATCATCTTGCCAATTCAATGAAAAATAAATGTTTTTCCAGCTCTACTCCATTGTTCTGATGCCATTTGTATATTGTCCCGATTGTTTACACTCACACACACACACACACACACACACACACACACACACACACACACACACACCTCCCTGACTTTTATTCACCATCCCCTGTAATTAAGTTTGGCAGGCTGGATACATATATATATATATATATATATATATATATATATATATATATATATATATATATATATATATATATATATATATATATATGTGTGTGTGTGTGTGTGTGTGTGTGTGTGTGTATGTGTGTGTGTGTCATTGAAAATTATTTAGCCTACCCATGAAGATTCTTTTTTGACAGGGGAGCCTCTATTTGTAATGGAAGCTGATATTGCTTCTAATGAGGGTTTGGTTGTGTACATTGCAGGATTAAATAGCCTGATGATACTTTGAGTCATTTACAACAGTAAATAGCTGCCAAAATGAAACATTTGCACATTCTATAGTCCACTTTTATGTTTGCATAAGAATAATGCAGCTGCTGCAAATGTAATTTCCAGATCAAGTGCAATGTTATCTTGTTGTATAAACGTCAGGGTTACGGGAATATCTAAGAGTATTAAAGCATGTATTTTTATCAAATAATTTTTACAAATTTTGCTGCATATATATATATATATATATATATATATATATATATATATATATATATCCAGAAATTGTTGGAAACTTTGATTTCAATAATTTTAAACAGTTCAGACTTGCCAGTTGTGCTTCTTGATTTTACCTGTTGGTATCTTTCTGTTTAAATAATCACCTTTCTGACATTTTAGGCTTATATGTAAGTGCACATTTACCCAATGTAAAAAAAAAAATACTCCATTCGGCTGTCTTACACCAGGGCCGGGAGTCAGTCATAGACTGTCTCAATAACTTACTACTAGCCACAAATTGGCACGATTAACTCAATTCTAACAAACATGATTAATTCTTTTGAATGATAAACTAAGAGTCGACTACTGAATAGAACTTGCGCATTTCCAGACTTTCATAATGAGGAGTAAGCGTCATCATGGAGTTTGTTATACGTTTCTGAGACAGGATGTCCATTGTTACAGTACTTGTTAGGAATTCCCCAGGTGTATGCAGGTGTCTGGCTGTAATTGTTTATTTTATAATCACTGGGATTGAATATATAGCCCCAATTTGTTTCTACCTCTGTTATAATACACTGGCAAGTGGTTGACTTATGCGTCCTATCCAACAAGAATAAGTACATACTAGTTCAGGAAAAAGTCAAATTATTCTTATCTGAACTTGTCCTGCACCATTTAGTTGTTATCGTTGCTTTGATAGGTATTCTGGATTCATATTGAAGCCATGCATTTTTAAGCACACCTTCACTTATTTAGCTAATTCATTGTTTGCCAGGCTCATATGTATTTTTTATTATTATGTGGGTTGTCTTTGCTGAATGTTTAGCTTAGACAAGGAAGGTACAGGCTCTGAAACATTTTTTGAGTAGTTTCCACCTGAACGCCCTTTAATTTATTTGGGCTTATACAGCCTAGGTCAAAATTTTACAAAAAAAAAAAAACAAAAAAACGTGACAATAGTACTTACATGTGTATACAGGTTACACAGTGTTAGGTTAATGTAATATCGCGGTCAAGTTCAACAATATATAATTGTGTAAACGTCAGCCGTACAGCAACATGTAGATTTATTTTATGATCAGAAAACTGTTTCAGAATTGCTGTGATACTATTGGTTACGATGGTGTACGTGGCAAAGCTGAAAATAGTTTAATGACTTTAGATGGAGAGCCCAGATCAGCGAAATCGTGATATTGATTTAATGGCGTATCCAAATCGGTGGAATGTAACTGCTAGTTTAAAACCATGCAATATTGTAATCAATAGGATTACAGCTTTTTTTCAGGTTATTTGTTGAAGACACAACAATCTCGTAAGTGGAATTTTGTCTGATTAACTTCATAATGGAAACAGTAATCTTGAAAGAGTTTGCTGCTCATAAAAAACAAAAAAATGGGGACTTTTGTTTCTTTCACCAGTAAGGTTTATGGATATGAAAGACTTACACTGACTTTGGCATTTTGTCTCTGTAAGATTTTTATCTTTAGGTCCATAAACCTAACTAGTAATCTCTGAAAGAGTCCATAATTGTATAATGTACAGTTACTCTAGAGGGAGTGAAACAAACTATAATGATTTCACTTCTCAGTCCACTGATTGCTGGGAACGCTTGGGTTTATTTCGGACGTTAGAAGATTTTCAACTTGTAAACAAATCAGCTTTTTCAATATTTTCTTTGTAAATTTGTTTCACTTTATTACGTTAATTGTTCAAAAGAAAAGAACAATGAAAAAAAAAGAAATAAATGTACACCAATAATCAAAAGCTTGTGGAGAAGCTTTGGGTGCCATACAAAATGTTTCAAATGTGTGTGTGTGTGTGTGTGTGTGTGTGTGTGTGTGTGTGTGTGTGACGGTGCACGAAGAATATAAGCAATTATATGCCTTTAAACATATACACATTTTTGGCAAACCATAGCCGTCTTTCCTTTTTCAATGTATTGAGAGATAAACTTTTTTTTCTACTGTGGCTAAAACATCTGAAATTATCTTAACCAAGTTGCTAATATTTTGGTTGGAGAGAACTGTAATCAAAGGGTAAAAGCCACTAGCAGAGAAACCACATATAACTTTTCAAATTTGACTAGATGAATTTATGCTTTAAAGAGTAATATATAATACGAGGCTGTTAATACGCGAACTATTTCGCAGTCCAGTTAGGTCTACATAATCCTGAATACGTACCTGCTATACATATGACAAAGTGAAAAGTACTTTAAAGGCATTTTCAGGTCAATCTTAAGAGTTTAAATTTACTTCTGTTCAGGTAGTGGTACTTATCAAGCGAACGATGGATACTGGTTCTTTTCCAACAAATGTGCCAAATTACATCAAACAATGGAAACTACCATGGCTAACCGCGAGCTGATTATTTGGATTTCGCTTTATATGAGTATTATGTTTTCAGGAGCTCCGCCCTATATATATATATATATATATATATATATATATTTATATATATATTACCTCAAAAGTTGTAAGCCACTGCGGACATTAAAGTTTTTCAGGCGACGAGAAGCACTCATGTGCATTAAATGTTGGACCCTAACAATTATCAATATATGACATAGATAGAAGTCCTCATATAAGGGGGTACAAAGAAAATACCTTGCTTTATGTCAGCTTCAATTCTGACTCAGCTTTTTTGGAGTCAAAAACACGTCTGGGAACATATGTGAATTACCCTTTGCTTGAGAGGATGAATATTCTCCTAAAAACATCATAGTTTAGGAAAGACGTATTTACAATATTATATTAAGACAACATATAAATTGCATTTGGATTTGTACAGGTATTTCCCCCAAATAATTTAGCTTGGGAATCAATCACCAAAAAGCACTAACAAGTTTAAATAATGTGGGAAAAAAGAGTAAAGAAATTATCGCAATGACGCCACTTTCAGTAATGCTATGGTTGCCTGCATTCACGCGATTATGGGACTAGGCTGCGGTCCATCAAAACTAATTGTAGAGAGAATTGTTCCATTAATTGTTTTGATCTGTTGAAATCTCATCCAGTGTTTAAATCGACTTCTTCCCATATACGAAACTTTATGATTCTCAGCAATTAATTTTAAAAAAGGTCATATTTTCATGAGTGTTTAGAATCAAACCTATGTCAGTCAGAAAAAAGGAGATATAAAATAATCAAAATAATTTTACAGCTGTTCACAAAACACAAGCTCTACCATTAGCCATCTCGTAGCTAACTATCCCCAAATTTACATATACCATATTCTGCTTAACGTTTGTGTTGTGGTGTTATGGTTAGGTCGAATTATGTGATATTGCATATTTTTAACTATTCTGTACTGACGGAGTATAATGTAAACCATCTCATTGTTACCTGCATGCTATACAATGTCATATCTGTTTATAAATATACAGTCTTAACATAGATTCAGCTTGTGGCAGCATATCGTGCACGCTCAACTTGCATGTGTAGCAACAAAAGCAGTCTGCTTCAACCCTTTCTTTGCCAATTTAAAAAAAAGTCCCTCTGCCCAAATCGACATGACGCTATTTAATTCATATCTCTGTAAATGTAAACCGACTCGTTTATTAAACTGGCAACATGCACACACTTGGGGAGAACACGGTACGGTCTAAGTCAACAGTTTTTGTCGGTGCGCTTTGGGTGTACTGAGTTTGTTGAAGACTGCAAAGTTAGTAATCACTAAGTTAATTCACTGGGCAAGTTTGCATTCCATTCCTTTGTTCACAGCAAGGTGTTTTATGTGTATGCAATGTAGTGTAGAAAATTGGTATATACTATACGAGCCATGGTATATAAAATCAGATATTTACATATGGCTTGGTTCCTAGCAGAAGGAGAATAGGAACAGTAAATGGCGAATATGTGTGCAAGACCGCAATGCATAACCACAATGGCCTCTTCACAATACACACTGATTCCCAGTACCACTTTTACTTTCCCGCAGCTTCATCAGCCACAATATGCTGACAACTGTTTTCATATTTACCATAATTCTCCCAGGTTAAAGCGCTTAGAGTTATCTTTATCAGAGAGTCAAAGGGCACCTTATTTGCTGGTACATTTTCCTAGAATGCTTTTACCGGCTTCTTTTAGTTTGCTGATTTTGTGAACAACTGTGAAGTTGTGAAGCTCTCTCACGTCAAAAATGAGACTGCAACTTTGATGTCGATATTGTACAATATCCATAGGATAACTTTGTAAGAGTAATGTTTGTCATATACAACTTTATTGCAGCAACCTTTGCCCAATTTCCATGGGTAAACCAGCCATTTAACACAAACAATCCATTGTAGTGGTCCTGTTTGTTTGCAAGGTCTTTTTCACTGCAGTGCAAATAATAATAGAACAAAAACCTTTTCTGTGGAAACTTCCAGGTCTCTCATCATAAAACCCGTGCACCACCTGTTACCTGTTTGTGTTAATTATTAAGTCACGAAAGCACAAATGTTTAAACATTGTATGAAACAGCAAAATAAAAACTTTAAATAAACTTGAGAACTATTTCCTTGACACTCATGTTTGTCTCTTTAAACCATCCGGTGACAATACATAACACTAAGCAGATATCCAAAGAATGAGCAGATGGAAGTCAGAAGGTTTACTTTTTAGCATGTAACAAAGGAGAAGACATAAATAAATATAAGCAATGAACTTTATCTACACAAATCTATTTCTTGGTAACTGCATAAACATATTGAAATGAAGTTTATCTCTTAAATGATCCAATGGTTAAATCAGCATTATTAGTAGTACCGATAGTAGAGGGTCTATATAGATGGCACTCTTCTGTTTATGGACAACCAACTTTAGGAAAAATTCACATTTGCAAGTATATATCACTCATCGGCACAATGCCATTTTATTGTGCAACATACTGTACTTTTCAATTATAGTCATGGTTCTCTAACTGTGTCCAGGCTATAAAGAAAAACGTATTTATTTTATGTGCATGACCATATCTGCACACAATGTAGAAAATCCTAAAGTAAGGCTGTGTTGTGCGTGTTTGTTTCATCTCACAATACCTGAAAGCAGGGCATGAGTGTTAGAACAAACAACGTGCATCAGTACTATGTAACATTTTTAATCATAGTTCTTCTGTCCATTTCAGCTTGCTTGTCCAGTGTCATCATGGAATCCATACTCTTAATTCGGCTAGTAAGTTTATAGAGAGTGCAAGCGAGCTCTCATGGTTACGTACGTGCATGAGCTGTGTTCCTACCATGGTGGAGTATAATATAGGGATGATTCCAAATCACGGTGCACCTCTCACGGCAAACCATTGAACGAGATTTTCGCAGTACAGAGCGCCATTGTGTATAACGTATTTTATTCTACATCCTTGGGAAAAGTCTACAGTTTTATTGTTTATATAGTCTCAATTTAAGCAGGCATTACGGAAATTATACCATGTCTATTCAGAAAACGTTGTCGATAAGGTGTTACAAATGATAACGATCAGCAGCTCGCATTGTTGAAACCTCGCCTGGCAAACACGCTTCTGGGGCTGCATTTTGGTTTCTGCATGCTACAAAAGCTAACAAATGTAAGCGCAGCCTAAATAAACATCCCAAAATATACATTTCTTGCAAATGTTGTATCTTATCTTAATCAGGATCGTGCTATAGACCACGTCCCTGCCTTAATTAATGTCTTCAGGCAGTGCAGTCATTAGGTCAACTTTGGAGGCCTTCCTTCGCAACTCACAGTCTGTATCCCTTAGCGGCCCCAAAACTACATGTCAGATTTGGTGTTGGCGGATCATCGATCCACACTTACCGCTACGCACGGTTCCAAAGTTGCTTACAAATACTGAAATCAGTGCACATAAAAAGCCAAAATTTACTATACCGCAAGAGCAAACAGTAAACTCTGTTCTCTGTTTGCGTTTTCTTAATAAAAGTACTTCATTAGGCTACATTTCAGTGGAATCTAGGACTAGCACTTGTCCGTGTCTGGGAAGCTGGCGTCACGACCGCCCAGCCATGCTGGGGTTTACCAGCGAATTTCGTCAGACAGACCACAAACAACACACGGGGTGGAGGGGGGGGGGGGGGGGGTCATGTTGATTTACGGGGTTGTGGCCGTGTTATTTATGGCCCGTCTTTTTGCTGTGGTTCGTTGATGAAATACTAGAAATTGGCGTATGTCTTGGAAGACGTCATTATTTGCAGGGGGTGCCTGGGGTCTTCATTATGATTTTACCTCATTCAATACTATGGTCACAGGCCTTGGTCAGTGCCAGAATCACTGACTTCAGACTATAGGCACATTGGTACTTGAATGAAAACTGTTTTCATAAAGAATTTCATTATGCAATTGTTATCTTAAATACAGGTAAATATACGGAAAAATCAGGGACTGGTATGTAATGAGTTAACGAAACGGGTATGGATGCTTGAACTTGCTAAGTTTCAATTTACCAAGTTAGGCCTACAAATTACATTCACGATCATTATATTTCAATCTAACGCTTACAGTAAATAATTGTGGTGGCACTTTACACTTTTCGTGAAATATAAGTAGCGAGTGTTCATACCTTTCAAATTAGGATTAAACCTAGGCCTATACCTCATTTAAAATAATATTGCGATGACCACCTATGCCAACGTCATACATGTATGCGATTGTGGAAACCAAAGGCGGGAGGTTTCCCATCGCGATTAACACTTTTTAACAGGTGAAATAAATGAACTTCAAGGAGTCATGAAATTATATGCCTATATACGGGAAATGGATACTGGAAGCACCACCATGTACAGCAACAGAATTAGCCCTAGGAGAGCTGGGATGGAAGAAAATCACAGACAGAATTGCCATAGCAAAGCTAGGTAGTGGGGATATCTACAAGCAATGAATGAAGACAGGTGGTGGAGGAAAGTTTACAATGAAGTTGTCACGGAACAAACAAGATGGGTCAAAGACATAAATAAGCTGGCAAAGAGAAATGAATTCACAGGATATGATGTGGTTAATGACTGGAAAGTGTATATAGGTTGGACTATTACAGAGGGCTGGAAGGAAGACTGCAAAAGTGGAGTTAGGGAAACGAGCATGTTAAAGCGTAACAGGTACTAGAAAAGCTGAAAAAAAGTGTCCTTTGCGATGGAGGGAAAGGATCCAGGGTTCTTTTTCAAAGTAGGGCAGGAGTGATCAATCTAGAAAAGAGAAAACAAGTGCACAACATGTAGCAATGCTAAATGTATAATATGTAGACAAGAGGCAGACGAGACCGTGCATCATTGGCTGCTATATTGTGATGCATAGAGAGATAAGACAAGGATACTTTAGAAAGTGGCACAAGGAAAACTATTATAACAAGGGTTTAGAAGGGGTTTGTTGTTTAGAGGAAGAGGAACGTGTAGCATAGGTTTTAGGCTTGAAGGGTAGCTGTCTGGGAGGCAGGAAAGGTACTAAAAGTATACAGGACTACCTGGTAGGGCGCTGGGAGAAAAGAAATGAATTGATAGGGGTGGATAACGACAGGGTAAATTAGAATTTCTGATTCCAGGGAGGAAAAGTATTGGTGGTAGCCCTTATAAGAGCTCCCATGGGGTCCCTCATGGGAAATTGCTGAGCCTCAGAGGCGGAGATAGGGTGTATGAGGGAAGTTTTTTTAAGGGGGGGGGGACTACAAGTGATGAGTGCAGGGGGGATATATCCAGGACCAGGGGCCCACCACCGCAATGTTAGAGAGCTTGTGGTGGATCCTTTGCCTTGGCTATGGTCCTGGAAAACATGGCAGCGCGAGCTCTTTAGGATAACCATGGTTTCCTCCACCCCATCTACTTTTCTTTCCTTTCCTTTTTCTCGTAGGCCACCTGTGTCACACAGGAGCACGGCACAGAAGCGGAGAGCCACAGCAATTTTATTATATTATATAATATTAGCGTAAAAAATCTCGATTATGCTGTTCTTAAAGTTTTCACTATTCAGAGATAAAGGGTAAACACTCTTTCAGTTCACAGGTATTGAATATTGACGAACACGCATCACTTAAATCAACCTTGGAGATCCTCTACACCTATATTATGTGCGGCCCTTTCCGCATCAGATCACAGCTCATCCCCAGCAGACGATTTCACACGGCATTCACTACCTTCCCACTCCCAGCGTGAAAGCTGTTGAGTCACGCCTTCCTTCTCAGTGTAAAAGTCGTCCGACGTCGTAACCAGAATGGAAGGTTGCGGGGTGAAATTCACATCCAAGTAGTAGGACAAAGTGTGCTTGTCTAAATTAGACGTAACTGCTGGAAGGAGGGGGCGGGGGCGGTTGCTGAAAACCTGACATTATGGACATTTTCCCCACTTTTGCGAAACTAAAAATATCCAAACAGTAATCCCCAATTGATATTTCACAGACTGTGTTGAATTGCAATTAGAAGCTTCTATAGAGGTGTAGGCCTACATGAATTAAAAGTCAATAATTCTGTGCCATGTACTTATTTCATGATTAATACTGAAAACGTAATATCACTGATATCTCACATACTTTTATCGCCCATATCCAAGAACTAAAGAGCCATATCCATTACTTTCTCATTTATATTTTTTGTATTTTCCACAACTATATTAAATTTGCGAAGGAGCGTTTCTTTTAATTTCTAATTCTTCAAATAATAAAAAAAAAAAACATAATTTATTTCAACACTGATTAACAAATAAAATCTGACAACTTCCACTATATTTCATTTTACTTTTGTTTTCAATAATTCGATTCTTATAAAGCTATGATATTTTTAACATGGGTGAGTGTACATGTGTCAACCAGAAATTACAGACATGCCGGTATCCCTTGTCATACAGGTAGACCCCTGTACAGGTCACTGCTGGTAAGAAAAAATATGACCAGAGGCATATCTTTTCGCCACCTATGGTGAAAGTAGATACAGTTATTTTCCATGTTGCAGGTGATCTTCACTATCTTTAGGGCAGTTGGTACTTTCTTGTTCCAACTGGAGGCACTACGTTTCAAAACTAGTCAATTCATGAGGAGCCACAGAGATCTATACCTCCTCTGCATACGAGTGGACAATTTTGGTCATCACTTGCAGCAGAGGTGGCAAAATTACCAGTTGGGAATCAGATGTAAAAATACAATGTATATGTCATTGTAACATTATCACGCCCAGTGTATGTGTTTTGTGGAACTTTTAATGGAAAAAATTCAGTCCACTGCAAAGAGCTTCCACTGTCCGCCGAGTATCATATATTTCAAGTGCAAACACTGTGGGACATTATCATGCTGTGTTACCCACAGCTGGCAAGTGTACATGTGCCATTTTGCCAACTGACCTCTTGGGTGAGCCAGAGTCAACTGAAAATGAGGATGAAAGAACTATCAGTATGGATGATGATGATGATGATGATGATGATGATGATGATGATGATGATGATGATGATGATGATGATGATGATGATGATGAGGACGATAATGTTAATGATGATGCTGATAAAAATCATGATGAATGACATGGTGATGATGGTGACAATGATGGTCGCGGTGACAAACAGAAGTGATGAAAGCCATAGCGATGACAGTGGTAAAGGTTATGGTGATGAAGATAATGATCATGATGGCGATGATGGTCACAGTGATGGTGACAAAAATGTGATAAAGGTCATGGCGATGATAAGATAACAGTCATGGTGATGATGATGATGGTGATGACAACGATGGCCACAATGATTATGGTAAGTATATAAATTGTGATTATAGTGATGATAACAGTGATAAAAACAACAAACCTACATCCCCGCAATATCACTCTCTATTAAAAAACGCACAACACCCGAATCTGCAAATCACTGGCAGCCGGCAGCAAAACGCCAGAACACTCAACATGTTATCACTCTATGGCCACAGTATTGTGCAACTTGCTTAAATTTATTACCCGAGGTTTATAACCAATTACTTTTCAACATTCATACTAAAATGGAAGCAACCAGTTACAAGCCAAGTCAACATTACATTGCATATCGCATGGCACACGTACACACACACACACACACACACACACACACACAGATATATATATATATATATATATATATATATATATATATATATATATATATATATATATATACATGTATATATATATTCATGAATTACATAAAAGTCTTGTCACATTCAGCAGCAATAACAGTTTTACTTCGCCATTTGGCACAAATTTGTATGGCTTATGTCCGTCCCTGTGCTGGTATTGTTAAAGTATATGATTATAAATTTGTAAATATACCTAAATATGATATGTGTATGTATGTATGTATGTATGTATGTATGTATGTATGTATGTATGTATATATATATATATATATATATATATATATATATATATATATATATATATATATATATATATATATATATATATCCCCGAAGATTTTCGTCCCATGTGTGTGCATGCTTATTAACAAACTCATGTGAACCGGTTAGAATTGTTGGACAGTTGCTGCCCTTATGTCTGTATCTGTACCATGTCCACCACTTGTATCTATTATTAGCGATAATTGATAATAAATTTTTATTAAATCTTATTTCTCTTTTGAATTTTAACTTTACCATTTCGTCCCTTGCATTTCAACGATACAGATCCACTGAAATCGCACCCATATATTGTGTTGCACCCAATGGTGCATGAAGATGTACAATCTGCATTTGAAAATAGGTCTAATGAGTCTCAACGGCAGCACAGCTCTGGCATGAGGAATATAATTCACAGTAACTACTGTATTATACATGGACTAAACAGAAAATTACATCCCTTGACAGGGAGATACTATTTTCCTCTGATTATAGAGATACTAGTCAGTCATTACAGTTACCCGTAACCTTCAATGACGAGGGATTTTCCCACCTATTCCGATCTTTTCTTAGAGAGAATGGTAACTAAGCTCACTCTCATCCATACAGATTTCTTAATTTAGGATCACATGGTAGGGTTTGATTGTAAATAGAGAGATGGATTTTTTTTTTTTTTTTTTTTTTTTTTTTTTTGCATACCACTAAGATTACAAAGGCCCCCAGTCTGTTGGAGGCAAACGTTTTGAAATGTCTGTATTGCAAATCAGACCATATAGTAATATTGCCTGTACAACTTTGTAAACATAGCCCCACCCGTCGGGCACATTGTGGTACTAAATGAACCGGGGCGACTCCTTCAGGATCAAGCGAAAGTTCTATTCTCTTGGTCGGACTGGAGCTCTCTAATATCGGCAACTGGAAGTCAAAGGGGAAATTTGAGTGATAATAGGAGTATTTAGCTCTATATTCATCTTGCAAGAATGTGATTGAATCTCAAAAACGATGCACAGCAAAAAGCTTTGAACAATGAAAGGAAAAGATGCTTCTTTAGAACATGTTCAAGTTTATTAACTTTGAGTAGATAACGTTATCAGCAAGAAAGTGGATTTTAGTACAGAATGTAATGTTTGTTAGGCAAGCTTCCCCCTTTTCATTGATAGTGCTACCGCCTGTGTGAACATGCCTACATATGGGCGATTATGGGATGTGTGACATCACCCATACCGCGAAAATTCCAGTCTTTGCCCTTAACCCGTCAATGGAAATGCAGCAGAGACGTTGAAACAACTATAAATATGGCATGTACTCCCTTTTTGTTTGACAAGAGTGACCATGAATATGAATCGACAATATCTATGAACTAATTTTTTTCTGAAATACAGTGTAATTAGCAGTGATTAGGTGCGTTCTGTTAGATGTGTTTTCTTCTCAGACGAGCCAGTGGAACAATACATTGAATAGAAATTACGGATGTCGCCTGTGTTGGCGTTCAAAATGAGCGACTGTACGATTAAATTCAAGGCGATAGCATTAATTAGTTGTACTGGCATGTTAATTGTGAAGGTCAGATTGAAAGAAACATGGGTACTTGTAAGAAAATTCGCAAGAGGACCGCTCACGTGTACGAGATTCTATCCGTCTAGTTTCGTAGGTTTCGCTACATTTATAAATGACTCAATGCACTTTATATCTTTTTAAAAGTTTACAGACATTAAGGTAAACTTACAAGGAACACATGAATGCAAAAATTATTGCACTAGTTCCCATTTTCACACATAAATCAATCGACTTGATTCAACATTGTTGAGCGTGTTCAGCAATGCTGGCTATGCAGGTTACAGAACACAGTTGTGATTGGCAGCTGCCCATCCCAACGGGATAGTTCGTAATTGTGAAAATACTGAGTTTTCAGCATTAAGTAGCTTCTGTTTTAATAGAGCTAGCTAAATAAGGTTTGCTGCATCGCAGAGTTGCTTCATTGGTGGTCATATTGGTGCACTGTCTTCCCGGCCAGGTGGGCAGTTTATGGTAAAAGAGGATAATGATATGACCCCGGCAAGACCACAGTTCATATACCTGTATAACTTGTATAAAGCTGACATCCAGTTGTTGTTTCGTATTTGAGTTAGCACCAGTTAACGAGCTGCTAATTATATGACAAAAATCCATTCGTGTTTTTCTGACATTTGTATCGGTTACTTACCGTTCACGAAATTTTAAAATGCAAAAATGTCAATTTTTTTGCTGGGAAATGCTAATAAGAAAAATAAAAAGGATTTATAACTGTGTTCTGTGGCCTACAATCGGCGGATACCATTGACAACCCTCGCCCCGCACTGAAGTTTCGCGCACTGCGGCTGGCGGCGCCAGGGGTTTCGAAAGTTGTGTGTACTGTTGCTCATGAACCTTTAATAGTTTCAAAAATGCTACAAACATCCAAAACAAGCATCACAGACCAATCCACTTTGACTCTTTGACAACTGAATCTTTGTCTATGTGTCTTGAATGCGACGTGGAATTTAAGTTTCATTCTGTATTTTTCAGACCAAAAGTGTTTTAAAAGACCACGGATTATCGACGTAGATTAGGCCTACGTCATTTTCACGGCAGGATTGGCGTCAAAAGTACCTAAAGGCCCAGGATGTCAGGAAACGCCGCGTTCTGACGTCGCGTTTCAGGGTAAGCGGCATGAGCGCCAACCAGTTACATTTTGCCTAAAGTTGGTCCATGCTTATAGCAATGTGCAGTCATGTGAGTCCTTTCGTGCTAAATATGGGTTAGATCTGTAACGCTCTAAGGATGACAATTTTAAAGTATCATTAAATAAGATTCGCTATCAAATGGTTTTGGTCTGGAATCTTATCAACCTGCTTCCTCAGATGTTTGATCACCCGACACCTGCTGAGCCGTATATCGGGCTTAGGCCAATGCCTACACTTGGTTCATTCCCGGGTATACACCAGTTTCCCCATATAGTAGGTCTTTGCTCTGCTTATTTCTTTCTAAAACACTTTTGCCTTTGAATAAGGAGAAAAGTAAACCTTTCAGTCTTATAGTTGTCCAATGAGAGCACATCAGAAACAATAGCGATCTACGGCAATCCCATGAGGGCAATACATTCATTATACCTTTTTATTTTTACTGGCTTGTAACTGTAGGTAAACGAGACTTTGGACTGTTCCGTAGATATCACTGGCGATAGGCTACTTGTGTCTTTATTTCTACTAAGATTTGCTTTGTAAATTATGCGTAGACGTAATTTTAGGAAGTCAGGTTTTGTTTTTGAAATCCAAAACGCCAATAGTGGTCAAGGAATGAACAAACTTTGTCATCTTGGGGCATAATGCTGTTTGACGTCCACTCGATGATCAAATACTAGAGAGACAATGACATGTCAATATCGTAGTCCAAAATCAGTTCAAGTCTAAAACCATCCAAATCTTATGTGAGCCCATTAGCCTTAACTTACTTTTTATGCAATCATAACGACATTTTATTTGGTCATAACAACATTGTATGTGGTCATAACGCCATTTTATCTGGTTAGGCCGACATTTTATGTGGTCGTCACGACATTTTATCTGGTTTGGACACCTTTTTATCTGGTCATGACATTTTATCTGGTTTGGACGACTTTTTATGTGGTCATAACGATATTTTGTCTGGTTACCCTTACAAAAACGATATGCTGGGATTATGCTGGATATTGCTGGGCGTGGTGGAAAATACTGGAGAAAACATTCGTCATAATCCAGCATTTTCTGCTAAGCATCCAGCAATATCCAGCATTTTTCCAGCCAGTTCCAACAAAATTTCGCTGGATTCTGTCGGGATTTAACCAAATCCCAAATCCCGACAAAATCCAGCAAAAATGTGGGTTTCGCTGAGTTTTGGTTGGTTCAGGTCGGGTTTGGGGAGTTTTGGTGGGTTCAGGTGGGGTTTGGTGTTTAGTGTGACCCCATGAGAGGCATGATTTCATCTTTTACGTTTTACATTGTACATCACATCCATCGTGACTGTACGTCTACCATACTGAGTTGCATTGGTTCATGTCAATAAAGATATTCATACTGTGTATTAATCCAGTAACGTTAAGACATGAAAGTTCATGAGTTAATAACAGTGTACTCACAAGCCATTTCCATTATGATAGACTTGTGAATTATCCCCGGCCATTGCAGTGTTTGCACACCCACCTCTTCCACAATATTTTGCTCCCATTGAAGGCTGGTGATATTAACGCGGCTTTAACCACTGCCAATGTTTAATCCAACCACAAGGGAAAGACAACTAGATATTTAAATTTGTTGCCTTGCCCCATGCTTTGTTGAATTCTGCAGTCGTTCAACACAGCACAACAAAACGCAGTCTTCACAATCCGCAAATTCAGTAAAGCGAAATTTCCCGCCTTGCAAACCTTTGAGAATGAGGCTAACCGATGATCGAATATTTTGTATCTTCATTCAATATTTTGATAGGTATAAGTCTAGTGAATTTTCCAAAAATCTGGCTGGGGTAGGTAGAGGCAGAGGTAATTAAAGATCCAGTTATAAGATATATACATAAGATTGCATACTAAAATGAAACTTTTGGGGCTAATTAATAATGCTGCAACATCGAGATTATAATTGGAACTTGAGCGAGGGTAGACGCACTTGTTCCTCCTTTATCGCCCATGCTGCCTTCCTTACACAGAAATCTTGACCATTGAATATCTTACCAAGATCGAGATTTATTTTAATTGTAATCTAGCAGGCCCAGCAAAAACAAAAACAAAAAAGAAACAAATAAACAAAAACAAAAAACAAAAAAACAAAACAAAAAAAAAAAAAAACAAAAAAAAAAAAACAAAACAAAAAACAAAACAAAACAAAAAAGTAATCATTTGCTGGGTTGAGAAATGTGAAAAATCTAGCAAAACCACACTGTGATAACACTCAAGAATTTACTGGCCTATGAATTGTGCCAGTAAATTTCAGCAAACTCTTAACAACCAAAATCCAGCATGCCCATCAAAAACTAGCCAGTGACAAAATTAACACTGCTGGATTCACCTGGGCTGTCAAAGACTCAAGATTCAAAATTTTCAAAGTTCTGTACCGTGACGCCTACTCCAGCAAAATCCAGCATCTTTAACAAAAATCTAACATTCTAAAATTTTACAAGTTCTTTTTCCAGCGAAATCAAGCATGCTCCCAGCGATATCCAGCATCCGAAGCAAAAACTAGAAAACCCTGAAAAGACTAAGTTCTCTTTCCAGGAAAATCCAGCCTGTTTCCAGCAATACCCAGCATTCCCAGCAACAATGAGAATACCATGAAAAAAACTAAGTTCCTTTTCTACCAAAACCCAGCATGTTTCCACCAGTATCCAGCATTGGCAGCAAAAACCAGAAAATCGAGAAAAAATTTAGTCCTTTTTCCAGCACAATGCAACTTGGTTCCAGCACTTCTCAGCATGTACAGCAAATACCAGCAAAATCCAGCATGATCCCAGAATTTTAGTTTTGTATGGGTATAACGACATTTTATGTGGTCGTAACGACATTTTATCTGGTTCGGACGACATTTTATGTGGTCATAACGACATTTTATCTGGTTCGGACGACTTTTTATGTGGTCATAACGACATTTTCATATGGTTCGGACGATATTTTATGTGGTCGTAACGACATTTTATCTGGCTCGGACGACATTTCATCTGCTCATAATGTGGTGGTATTATGTATGTGCATTTGTGTGGTGGTAATGGCATTTAATCTGGTTACAATGACATTTTATCTGATCATAACGACATTTAATGTGATCATAACGACATTTTTTCTGGTAACGACGACATTTGTGTGGTCATAGCATTTTATGTGGTTGGAATGACTTTTTATGTCATTACATTTCTTGTAAGATTGCAAGCTGATGCGTCTGACGAATCAAAGATAAAACACAGTTAAATGTACACGAAGCATGAAATAGTAATTGACTGTAATATTAGTATACTGACTTACACAATAAGATAAATAATGAAAATCTTGCTGTTTATCGGGCCAGATGGCTCCAAGCAGACATGAATGGTTGAACATGGAGTTACGATGAGGTTGGTGTGCATTTTTTTTTTTTTTTTGGTTTTTTTTTTTTTGGTTTTTTTTTTTTTGTTTTTTTTTTTTTTGTTTTTTGTTGTTGTTTTCGATACCATTCCCAAGTTACTAAAACAAACTTTCCGAAGGCTTCTGCCCTCAATTCTTTCCCGGTGACATGTGGCTTGAATTGAACCGAATTTCAACAAGTTGTCGTGCATGAAATGACAAGGAAGCACATCATAACACATAAAAGAACACATACTTTCCACAGCACCAACAGTGGATTACCATTGTTCTAGCTATTATACCACAAACAAACAAAAAAAATGGTGGGGGGGGGGAGCTATGGTTCCAAACCGCGTTGATCGTTGCCTGCCAAGCAGACACAGTTCCTGGTTTCCACACACAGTGAAGTAGACAAAATGCGCAGCTTGGGTCTGCTGTGGAGGCAAGGTGGATCGCGTAGTGGCTATTAACAATCAGTCACTTTTGTTTCTTAAAAAATAGTACCCATGTAATCAACATCATCCAATATAGTGAACAAATATGGAAAAAAAAAGAAATTATACAAGCTGTATGTAAAGACAGTCATTTATGTATGCGAAAATGTAATGTAACGTTATTAATATCAATTTTGTTCCCATCAAAAGGACATCTTCTTTTCAAGCATAACTGATGCTAGTATTTTGCGTATCATACAAAAGGACATATACTTGCAGCTAACATGCACACTCATAATTTTTTTGCATTAGACCAAATAAACTGTCGTTATGGCCACATAAAATATCGTCCGAACCGTATAAATATGTCGTTATAACTACATAAAATGTCGTCCGAACCAGTTAACTATCACCACTAGATACAAAGTCGTTCAAACGGGTGAAATGTCGTTCTGACCGCATGAAATGTCGCCCGAATCAGATACATACATACATATATATATATATATATATATATATATATATATATATATATATATATATATATATATATACATACATATATATATACATATACATACATATATATATATATATATATATATATATATATATATATATATATATATATATGCAAATCGTATAAATATTTGGGCATTTTGATCCCTGATTCTCTAACAGACACGGCACACATGAAAGATAAAGTAGCGACAAAAGGTTCTCGTTCACGATGATAATTATGCAGTATAGTGTCTTCTCATGATAATGTTAACCGTATTGGCTTCGGAAATAATATATGGAAAAGTATTATTCCTTTCGTCACTTGCTCAGGGCGGTGCAGTGGGGTTATGCAATACAAACGACTCTGAGACCTCCCTCAAGTCCATTCAATACACCATAGTCAAAGCAATACTTCAGGTCAACTCTTCACCTGCAGCAGCGGCTACCCTTGGTGAACTAGGATGGCTCCCTCTAAAACTGATTCTGGATCGCGTTAAGATTAAATACTTCCACCAAATGAAATTTGAGATGCCAGACACACAGCTATGTAATCAAAATTTTGACACTCTTTTGCAAGAAAATTATAAATCTACAAAGATTTTGCCATATTTTGACGAAATTAAGAAAGTCTTTAATGATGTAGCTATGGATCGTGGCCTAGAATCAAGGAATCCCGAATGTCTGAGGTGCTTTTTGAAATTATCGTTAGAAGCATATAAATAAGACTTTTTCAGGAAATAAACGTGAAACATCTTTCAGATGTTATCAAAAGTTTAAACGGTGCTCTCTCGGTGAAAGTTATTTGTTTAATGTAAATAACTTTGCTGGTGCACGATTAGATATTTGCGGTCCGCACTGGGTGTCTGGGTGTAAAGGAAGATCTGGAAAATTGGGGTTTATCACACGGAAGATGTCCTTTATGTAAAGATAGTAGAAAAGATTTAGCACATTCTGCATTATATATGAAACATGTATAATGTACATGTCCTTACGCTTTTTAGAGTTTTGTCCCAATCAGTGATTAATCTTTAGTTTTGCTGCAGAGGACATAAATTATTATTTATAGTTACTATACGTATTTTCACATACGAAGATTATTATTTAATAGATAATTAGGGTGCCTGAGTATTTCCATATATTTTGGACCCATCATGGAATTTTCCCCGTTCCGTTAATGCCCCCGCTGTAAAGGGGACGTTCTCCTAATAAAATTATTAAATTATAAAATTACCACATTGAATGTAGTGAAGACCTCATAAAATGTCCTCCTAACCAGATAAAATGTCGTTATGACCACATAAAATGTTGTTATGACCACATAAAGGTTGACACCAATGGGCTTCCATAAAATCTTGACAGGTCCATCAACATGAATAGCAAGACTTGATTAGCCATCAATGCAATACGTTACACATTGAACATTTAAAGAGGATAAGATTTCATATTGACAACGTCGAATTAATGACCCTCATGCAAAATATAAGTGGACGACAGTTTTAATCTGTGTTAGAGAAGCTGCACCAAAATCCGAGAAAACAAGAAATATTTATTTCCAAAAACTTTCAGTCATCAAATAAACCAGGTTAAAGTCCCGAAGTTCAAGGTCAACCTACCAACAACTTGACGATATGTTCATTTATCAATCAGCGAATACGAAATGCAGTATGAATGAAAACATCTCTCTCCTGACTTGAGACCGTTACCAGCAAAGGCTCGTAGTAGGTTGAATTGATTTGATGCTAGGAACATTCAACTTTAAGAAATACCTTGCTTCATACACGCATTGTATAAAATGTCAATTACAACTGTCAGGTTTACATATTTACAGCATCATTTATATAAGATCTCAAATCCACTGGATATCTTTATAATAAATTTTCATTTTTACCCAGAAACTTTCGAAACGATCGTCGTAATTTCATTTCCGAATATCCCTGTTTTACAAGCAGTAATTTATGGCAGTTAAAGATTTTAAGATCAACGCATACTCTAGCAAAGGAAATTAACCTTGACACACAGACACCCTAAGCTGGCCCGTGTGGAATATTGCTATCCATTATGGGGTATTCACTGTTTTAAATTCATAATCGTCAGTTTTGTCATAAAATTTAAACTTCATACTAGTATTACCGTTAGACATCATGATGTCTAAAAATGGGCTCCCCCATGTCATTTTCTGTAGTTTCTTTTAATTCCAAGTCAGAAGGACAACCTTGACATATCTGGCCCAGATGAATGGACAAGCGAAACAAGGTACCCCACCAAAAACAGAACACGGAAACAACCAAACAACCACCACATCTCGCTCCGACAAATCCAAAAGCCACCCAGTGCCCACAAGAGACACATGATAAACATGTTTCTGCACCTGCCGACACATCATCTAATAACGCCATTGTCACATGCAGGCGGTTCTAGTCTAAGGTTCGAATTGACGAAATAGGCCTACCGACCTACCCAGGCCCTCCACACACGAAAAAGCAAATGAGCCACTGAATAACAATTTGAACATACATCATCCCGCATGAAATGAGCGTCGGTTTGTACATTTGACTGTCGCTGACCCAAATACATGATGTAGGCCTATAAGCAACGTATATATATGTTTTTTAATTTTACCTTATATTTGATTTCGAAAACTTTATGTCACACGGACGCCGGGCTCAAGAGACTACTGCTTCACATGCCAAAATCCTAATAGAGATATAAAAAGTACAACGCAAACACGATCATAATTTTATCCTTGCCTATGCTCATAAGCCAGGTACACTATTGTTTAGGTGTTGTTCTGTTGCCATTTAAAACGGTCATTGTCCAGCTGTTTAGATATTTTATGCTTACATGAAAAAAAAGTCTAGCTAGAAATGAAAAGCTGTCGGTCAGACTTTTTCTGCGTGGACTTTTATAAATTTTTATTCCACCAATTCATCTCTTTGGTACTTTTGAATGATGTTTCTGTGCATGGCCAACATACTAGCCCTGACCAAGAATGGGACTCCCTTTTTCATGTTCAAATAGGTATTCTAGATCTTCTATTTTCATATCGCCTTTTTCCTTTCATGAGAGAGCGAGAGAGAGAGAGAGAGAGAGAGAGAGAGAGAGAGAGAGAGAGAGAGAGGAGTTCGTACGTACGTATGCATGTGAATAGGTATGTTTATGTCACCCGTGATATAACCTGCTGCTTTGTTAAATTTACGCCAGGGTCCTGAAAAAATCGGTAGCTTCTGGAATATTCGTGTTTTTTTAAACAGCTACTGTGAGTGCTGAGCCACCTTGGCCTCATTTGCCATGCAACATTCCACAGCGAAGAACGCTTGCCACACCACACATGCCAAGTGTGTGGGTTTATGTTTGCATGGTGTTCTACACCATGCCTCTCTTCCCAAGGAAACAAGTGTTTCCTTTAACCCCCAAATTAGGGTATATTACTATTTTAAAACCTCAAATTACCTCTGAAAAAATTCTGAAGGGTCACAAGTCTTGTTTTTATTTACATGTAAAATTGGTAAAAAATCTAGTCTTCTCCCTTGAATTTGCCTTTATGTGCACCAACTGAAAAAAATCCTAACGAAAGCACTGGAAACCTAGCTGAAGGCCGGTCGTCTGTAACTGCACGCTGTCACAAGGATAAGTTTTGTACAGTGAGCTGTAGAAAGTTCAGGAACGTCCTTTGCCACCTGATATTTAGAACTGTCACATCTGTGGACAAAAATGTTGGGAAAATGTGCCTGACAGGACAAGTTTATCTAACCTACCACTGCAAAAGCACGGAGATCCTTTGCTTTTACCGATCACTGCACGTTTGACCAGGCACACTGTGCAGCTTTAGAACTGACTTCCCGCACACCCAAGACAGGATCTGGTGCAACGGCATTTTGGCCATGGGCATGCCCCTGTGTTTATTATTTTCTCCGCATTGCTCCGTGCCATCATTTTGTGTATTATACATATATATCTTACCTTGCATCTACTCGCACTTCGTGTTTCTACCATGTATGTATGTATGTATGTATGTATGTATGTGTGTATGTATGTATGAATGTATGTATGCATGTATGTATGTATGAATGTATGTATGCATGTATGCATGTTTGTATGTATGTATGTATGTATGTATGTATGTATGTATGTATGTATGTATGTATGAATGCATGCATGTATATAAGCCTAATACTGGTTTCAATTACACAACCCATCATTTGCCAAATCCATTTTTCAGAATAATTAAATTGATTTCTTTCATTACTTGAAGTTTTCTCTTTATTTATATGTTCAACATTTATGTGTGCTAATTTTTGCCGCTTTTCATTATTACCGCATTGATTGTGAAAATTTAATGAGATAATCAATGAAACCAGACGACAATGAGGTGGCTAGACACCACCGACATCTTTCTTGAAAGATCTGTTCATCACTTTAGGCACAAGCCATACATAAATGCGCTAGACTTAGTTTGTAAGGCTTAGGCTTGTTAATTGATTGAGCAATGCAGCTTGCCCTTCCTGAACATAGTCCATGCAAACCCCTAATGCCAAGACTTACCCTTAACTTCAATGTCTCTCATCTTTCTGGAGGCTTAAATTTGTATGCTTTTGTTTATGCAATATAAACTACTGGATGTCCCCGACATAAATACATATATTTCATCACTTCTTCTTAATCATGTGTCATACCATATCTAATAACGTTATATATAGTCCGTGCACCAGGTGCTCAAATATAGGAAAAACCCAGAACAAAATACAATAATTTTCAAATCTACCTTTTTAAGCATCTAGGTAACTGGAAACATCATATTCAAACTCCACCGGAATGTAGTTAATGGAACATGTTTTTTAGGGTGAAGAGGGGAATGCATTTCAGCAAACAGATTTTTATGGTGGTCATCAGATTATGTGTCAGCACAGCATTAAACCCATGGTCCTCTTAGCTTTAGGGGGGGTGTTTTTTTTTTTTTTTTTTTTTTTTAATTTAGTTTGTAAAGTTAATAATCATCTGTTATCATAATATTCAATCAGCTGAGTGCAAACATTACACCAGTAATATGGTGGTCATCAGATTATGTGTCAGCAGAGCATTAAACCCATGGCCCTCTTAGTTTTACTGCTTTTTTTTTTTTTTAATTTAGTTTGTGAAGTTAATAATCATCTGTTATCATAATATTCAATCAGCTGAGTGCAAACATCACCCAGTAATAAAACGTTTTAAGAGATTTCATTCCCCTGGATGCTGTCCCTCTGGGTCAGTGTTGAAAGCTACCAGTGGAACGTTTGAACACACTGCATGACATTCATTGCAGCCATTGAACAGTTAAGTTCAAACAAGAGATGCGAACGTTTGAGACAACCCGCATAAGCTATTATCCGGGATATTTCAAAGGGCTGGCGGATAAGAGCTTATGCTCTCGCCTTTCTAGCTGTTATAGCGATTTACCATCCATACTAAATGACACTTATCTACTGGAGAACACCCCGCTTAGTTGTAATCATAGCAGACATATGATAATTGTTGAAAAGCAATAAAACAACCTTGAAATGTAAAATGTTACAATTGTTTATCAAGTAATATAATGTGGTCTACCTACCCCACCCCTGCCCAGACAACCCTGAGCTCAATAAAATCTATAGGACTGAAAGTTTGAATTAATTTTGATATTAAAATGGTGTGTAGCATGCATTTGCAAACATCATATTTGGCTATACAGTTTTTCCTATTTTCAAACAGTACTTTGGGGCTATTTTAGTGCAAGGGTAAGTTCCTTCTGGCAAAACATTTTTGGCCAGTGAGATATTGGAAATGAAGTTTCCAGATGCGTCTAATATCCAAAAAAAGAGTATAAACTACTGCACTTTGTTTTCGATATATATCTACATTGCCTCAACTAATAAGCCAGATATACACACACACGGATACACTTCTTGTAGTTCGAACTGCGCAACATCAAACGTTCCACACACGCTAAAGGAAGACCATACGAAATTCCCCTTAACTGGTGGCGATACCCTCATATATCCATCAGTGTGGGGAATTTATTTTGGGCTCCATGAGATATACTTCCATGCAGACAGAGAAATCAATTGATTTTAGACAACTGAAAGCACCAACGGCGACAGCGCGGAGTGAATGTAGTAAACTGAGGAAGCAGCGCAACTTGCCAATCCCTGACGTGGGATGGCCTTATGTGGGTCATTGAATGCATAGATGTTCCAGGTCCACCCTCTTTACCTATTCCCCCCTCCCCCCCTGCGTATATTCGCTCGAAAAGCTAGACTGACTGAACGTGAACAGCACTTGTGATAGGGAAGGGCGGCTTGTGTGTGTGTGTGTGTGTGTGTGTTCCATTAATTTTACGGTTGGGCCTTTTCAGTAGGGTCTGCCAGGTTTCTGGAACCACGCAAATATTTTTGTTCAGCCTTCGGTAACTTGGACATTTGTTGAAACTTGTTTAAAATAGATGTTCTTTCCACTTTTACACATTACCTCTTTTGACGTCAGTTTAATTTGTTACCTGGGCACAGCCGAAGGCACTTGTGTTTTTTGCAAAACACATTGTGCTCATCGTCAATCGCACCATGCGCTGTGCCCACTTTGTGACCAACCGGGAATGTTGTTAACTGTGGAGTGCATGGGCATTATGCGTGTCACCAAACGCATTGTGCCAATGGCGAGTCGCCAGATGCTTCTGGCAAATTTGGTTGCTGAGCATAAGCATTTGGTCAAGCGATTTTTCTCGCATGCGCCAGATTTCATGCCAGCACGTTTGAGGATGCTTAAAAATTATAGTAGCACGGGGCATGAACTCATGTGTGGGCTGTACTGTACCTTGACCTCTGGCTGATGTTAATATGCATTCACGCTGTCGCATATTTTTCCATTTGGTCTTAAGTATGCGTCACATTCATGCATGGCTTCAAGATGACAAATATGAAACATTATTCATGTTAACTCGTAAAGCAATGGCATTGATCTGGAATCCCTCAATCCAGGTGTCCATATGCACGTTTACCCAACACCTGCTGAGTCTTATACATGTATGTCAAACTAAGGCAAATGCCTGTACTTGGTTCTTTTTCCATGCTTACTCCTGTTTCCCCAATCAGTAGATATGCTTTATGCATATACTTTCTATACACTTATGGCTTTTGGCAGAGTAAGGAAAGTAGTCCTATACGTCTCATTTAACCCTACCCTCACCCCTTCTCTCTCATTCTCACTCTCTCTTTCTCTTTCTCTCTCTCTCTATTTCTCTCTCTCTCTCTCTCTCTCTCTCTCTCTTTCTCTCTCTGTCTCTCTCTCTGTGTCTCTGTCTCATCCGTGTTATAAATAATCATTTCACCAATTCACCAGTTTGATAGTTTCCAAATATTTTGCGGTGCGTGGGCAAATTACCATCCTTGATCCAGATTGTAACTATGCTGTGCATGTTTAAATACAAATTCTAGCAATGTATGGGAGGCAGAATTTTATTGCAGCACCTTGTGGTTGAACGGATTAACAATCCAAATTACTTCTAGCATATTCCCTGATCACGCACATAATAACAATACATACCCACACTATTTAATTTTTTTTTTATTGTATGTCGCTTGTTTTGTTTTGTTTTGTTCCAGACCTTTTTAAACATATACATCGCTTACATATTTAACTTACTTTTTTGTTTACATGTGGAGTCCACCGTTTCTTAATTTTTATGTAGGCCTTGCACGCACCGTATGCTGCAGAAATTATTAGTGTGGCCTTATAATAAGAGTCAGAATCAAGCTTAGGACCATATATGGGGCCAAACAAATATTACACTGGGACCTGTCTTAAGGGTCCACCCACAGTATCTGTGGAAAATGGTCCTTTCTGACAAGTTGTCCCTTAAGGCAGGTAAAATTAAACAAAAATATGCTAATGTGGATATTGAGACCGGTCGTAAGAATAGCACAGGTGGTCCCTTAGCACCGGTGTGATCTTAGGCAGGTTCTACCGTATACATTTCAAGATGGATTCACATCATTCACCCTTACGGTATTACAAACCTATGTTTCCAGAAGAAAATAAATATATTTCCTAGACATAAATAAGTTTGAAAAACTAGGTTTGATATCCATGCCACAGTTATATTGTTTTTTGTCAACCATTTGGCTTATTTTATGCTGGCGACATCACACCTCGGTCTTTGGTCACATTCATTGCACGCTACTTTGACTGTTCTTGTGTTCCTTACACCAGAGATATAAATAAAACATTTCCTAACTTAAAACAATTTAATGTATCTTTCCCAATTCTTTATAGTGCTTTAGAAAATGTCTTTGGGAATTCGTTTCTTAAAAATCGCTAGATGGTGAGGCTCTGAAAGATTCACCAAGGTCACCCTTTCAACATGGGGGAATTCACGTTCTCTTTGCATGGAGTTAGGGACTCCCTTCCAGAAAAATTTCACACGCAATTCACAATGGTTTCGATTGTGCTTCATTATTGAAAGAGAAAAATCAAACACCATACACACCTAAAATGACTGACCATTTTCACTTTGCAGTATGTTTACTATTGGTCTGACTAGCAATGAACAGACGGAACAGTCAAGTTCAGTTTTAGGAATGAAATTGTACCATTTCAGACGAAACCTGTCAAATTGCATTTTTTGCGTTACTTTCTCTTATACTATCAATCAATCGATCGATCAATCAATCAATCAATCAATCAATCAATCAATCAATCAATAAATCAATCAGTCACTCAGTCAGTCAGTCAGTCAGTCTGGATGTCTGTCTGTCTATCTATCTATCTATCTATCTATCTATCTATCTATCTATCTGTCCATCCATCCATCCATCTATCTTTCTATCCGTCTGTCTGTCTGTCTGTCTGTCTGTCTGTCTGTCTATTTATATGCATATTTCTGACAAACTTTTCACAAAATTGACCAAAAAAATCTGCAAGTAACTGAACGGAAATATTTTCCATTGTAACCGCGAAAATTTCTCTATCCTATTAATAGCCCATAGGTTACGCAGGTTTGCCAAGTGAGCAGTAAGCAACCAGGCCACCTTTGAAGTGCTGTCATGTCAACAACTTCTTTTTATTGTGGGCGTAATGTTATAATAGGTCCCAAGTAACTGAGATCGGTTTTAATCATTACCTGCGTTCACCTCCAGTCTCAACCTTGCATCCCATCTCGATAGCCCTCGATTTTCAATTTTGTAGTAATTTGGCAACATGCCTTCCCACATTTTATTGGAAGTAGACCCAGCCAAAACGTCTAGCTGTCTGTGTTGAATGTTTTCATTTTACAATGATCTAGAACATAGCAGCTCTTCTTTGGTCCCTTTAAGTATTAGGAACACCGCGCACATTAACTCTTTCAGTGCCAAATGTTGGACTGAGCCAACAGCTTTTCTCGCCTAATACGCGCGGAGAAAAAGCTGTTAACCTGGGATATTCTCTCTGGAACTGTAGGCATACTGGTACTTGAATGAAAAGTCTCTTCACGAGAAATACCGTTCTGGGATCCTAATGATAATTCAACCTGGTTTAACTTAAGAAAATAAACTTTAATCGTGATTGGCACTCAAAGAGTTGAGACAAATTTAACCTGTATGCTGTGTTGCTGAAACTTTGAGGATAAAAGCTCAGCCAGGATCCCATTATCTAAATACTGTACGTTTCAAAAACATTGGAATATCAGATTAGGTCAATGGAGCGTTTGCTTATATTGCACACAAACTTATTAGAAACGTTTTCCAGCCTCTAAGCTGTGGAGCTATGAAGCTATGAAGCTATGGAGCTATGGGCCAACTTGAATATGGGGAAGGATCTTTGGTACATGGATACGAAACTTATTGATTAATCAAACACTTATGCACACACAACTAAACATACTACACTAGAAGCATTCTTCCAACACTAGATTGTCTAGAATATTCTCAAACCTTTCAGAAAATTCAACAAGAAAACAGGTTACATGAAAAACCGATGGCTCTCTTTACTGATCTATAGTGCCCAATAATTGCAAAGTGAATATCGGTCTTAAAACTAAACAAACATAATTTGACACGATGGCTGCCTGGATGTGCTGCTGATTGGAAGATGAAGTTAAAATACAAGTACAAAGCATAACATTTTCCCTTCGCGTTATGCGGACCCCAAAGTTAGCCTTTTACGTCGGGGTCGGTGTAAAACGCAAACTCATTCCTCCTTACCATGATAACGAGCTAAGTTTCGTTTTTATAAGGGTATTTGAAACAACGATGAACTATGCACAAGCATGCATATGTTCCACAAATATGATGTTAGCCATATATATTATTACTCATATATCATTTTGGGCGAATTTTCATTAACAATCACTTTCTATGTCAACCCATTTTAATGTTAAAATTTACCACTTGATGTCAGTACGGTACAAAGGTATCAATATTAATTTTGAAATATTAAAAAACTATTTTGGTATATGATACAATATTTCGAATAAAAAATAATCGGCTCCAATATTTAGTGTTTTACACAGAAACATTACAAATCACCAGGCATAGGCTGCAAATCCAATGAAAAAGCCTAGACTTGACCATAATAAAGACAGCAGCTTTATATACATATTTGGTGCATCAACAGTAAACCCTTTGAGTGACGATCACTGCATAAGTAGTGGTGATGAAGCTGAATAACTGTAATGATTCCAAATTCCCATTTCTCATGAAAAGACCTTTCATTCAAGCTCCAGCATGCCTGTGATCCCAGAAAAAGATATGGTCCACGTCAACAGCTTTCCTGGGCGCACTGCGGACACAATGCGCATGAAGTGCTTTGACCATTGCGCCCAAAGTGCACCAACTCAGTCTCTTATTCGGCACTGAAAGTCTAAAATATAAATGGTTCCACAGACAAGTCCAGCATTATGGTTCGATGGTATGGCCTAGAAAAGTAAACAGTAACTTTTACATCGTGATAAACTGACTCTGGTTGTGCAGGCAAACCCTCAGAACCATGCAAATGAACTCATACTGAACGACCTTGGCCGATGGCATGAGCCTTGACTGTCATGTTATCCTACACTCTTCTTGGACATCGAACGGTTAGGTACATCATATGCAATGACAGCTAAGTTTCACTTACCAGTTGAGGAAACAGGACACTGTATCTACTACTGTATATGGATATTCATTACAAAGATTACCTTTAATTAACAAATCCCAGGCTGGGGGGAACAGAAAAAAAGTAAATACTAGAAAGTTACTACCTGCAAGTCTGGAACAAAGGCTTGAACACAACTAAGACTAAAGCTAATGAAACAAGCATGAAATACTTTGTTATCTGCAGAAGTACCTAAACGGGAAATATAATAAAGGACTCTGTCTTATATTGAGTGAATTTTTTTCAATATGAATACAAACTTTATGCAAAGGTTTATTTTAACATATGTATCCACTGAAATATAATACAAGATGCCGTTCATGGACAAAACTGCTTTTGAGCCGGAATAGTTTTGCGATGGATATCAATATTTTATGAGTTGTAAACATGTAAGTGTAAATGTGTAAAATGTCCATTCTCCAATGTCCGCACAAATGAGCAATTGTTCATTCATGTATGACTAAACAAAGGTTGAAAAATAATCAATTGCAATACCACTGTTGAAACTGTAACAGAACACAATTCCAACGGAATATATTTCATAGAAATAGATGTATACCGTATATTCATTCTTTTTAAGGGTCAGCCCCATGAGGGGAGCATTCATGTTTTTTCGGATTGTCCGTCCATCCGGACGTCTGTCCGGATGTGCATTTTTCAAAACCGCAATATCTCCAGAATGCCTCAATGCATTTTGTTTAAATTTGACAATATGCATATCTTACCTGTGAAGATAGACTGATTAGATTTTGGTGTCACCATGACCTAATTTGAGCAAACAGGAGACCCTTCAGTCAATGTTTTGCGTTGAAGGTATGCTTAGTTTTTTTATATGTTCAGTGGGTTTTTTTACATGCCCAGAACTTAGAACACCAGGTTAGATTTATTCTTTGCATTGTGACGGTTGTTGCTTTCGTGCTTAAATTATTACTTTTTTTTTTTTTTTTTGAAAGTGACGATACGTGTTCTCAGAAAAGTGAATATAAATTTATATGGAATAATGCACGTGTAAAGCCAGCAAGTACAAGTAAGCTTTTTGCTTCAGTAGGTGGGAGTTGTTGCTTTTATACTAAAATTGTTTTTCAAAGTGATGATGAGCGTCGTGCAAGAAGAGGATATAAATATAAATGCACCCAAATACTGTACGCTTAAATGTCCATAGAAAGATAGCTGAAGTACTATGAAATTTGTCAGGAAATATGCACATAATTTGCGCAATTTGCGCGTATGCACTTTTGGCCACATAAACAAAATCAACTTGTACAATTGAGAAGAAAATTGTACACTAGGGATCTGCAAAACCTCAAAATATATTATCGACGATTTTTAACATTTGATATCAAATAGATGTAAAGTTAAATAAATTATTTTTCAGTTTCAGTTATTCATCACTTAATTATGCACCCTGTTCAATACAACCTGAATCTGTGCAGATTCTAAAGCTAAGAAGATTCCAATTAGCTACTGATTGTAAATGTATGGTTGTTTTTATTGCCACATTTTGTGATGTGCGTGATTCAGTTTTCTTTTTAAGCTGTGCACCCATTGTGGTCTATGCACTGAATTTATTGGTGGAGGTGCATATGAATACGATGTAACACGGCCAAGACATGAGGTATCAAAATAACTTGGTTAACCATATTCCCTTATGCCACAGATTACTTTCCTACAGTGCAGATTCCTGCATTTTGCAAGTGCTCAACCACAAGTCAAAATGTAGATTTTGGGCGGCTGTCAATACTGTAGCAGTATCGCAAGGATTGCCTCTCATGCTAACCCATGGCATTTAGGGCAGCCAAAAATATTTAGTTTCTCGTATGGGGTGGATTCGCTTCTTGCCCCATTTACCGATTTATATACAAATGCCTCTTCTCTCCCTCTTCCACCTCCTTCGTAGATATTTTTGTACACCCAAACGTGTGCAACTTGTCCACGTGGGCAATGCCTAAGATTTTTACTGGAAGTGATGTCAACTGTGACAACCCAAAACTTTCCCTTCCCTCCAAGTAACGTTATTTTTAAACCAAGATCTGAGCCTTTTTTCTAAACTAAAAATGGCTTCTTGTGTGGCATTTGAATGTAGAAATTTCGTTCTTGTAAGAAAGTGGACGATATAGAGACAAAATATATTGTTATTTTGGTTTTCAGATCCATATGTAGAGCTAAACCCTTTCCATTGGGGGTAAATACTGTGACTCTGTGACCAAGGATGTGAGCGGTGATCACTACCAGCCAGTGTTCATTGTACATGGTAAAATGTAAATTTGAGGCTGGCCATCTATGCTGTGTGCATGATGACCCCACAGCATTGACACCCAGCCAAAACTTTAGGTTTTTGCCTGCGAATAGGTGCTCAACAAAGGCAGGACCCCGGACTTCAAAAAGGTAATCCATGTGCGAATACTGTTAACAAATTTGTTTTTATCATGCCAGATCAAAGTCATAATCATTGTTACCCAATGAAAATGTTAGTTGCTGATTAAAATAAATTCATATAATATAATGGGCATATAGCTTGCTGATTATATACTGAATCATGGGTATCACAAAATGGAGCACTAAAATATGCGGGTTTTTTCAGATATCTTAGCTAATTGCTCTAGTTGTTTAAGTGTATTCAAACAGATACAGAGTGCATGTTACATGTAATGATGGCAATTAAAATCGGTCAACATATAGCCAGATGTTTCAAATCCATAGACTCTGCACCCCATACTGCATCTGCAAAAGGTGCAAAATTTAGTTATTATTAATTGAAAGCATTTTGCAACAGTGTTGCCAGGTATGCAGTTCGGCAAGTATATACTGAAAGTGCTAATAATCTAAACATTTCAGGACACTTTTGTTCCACTTTCAGGCTCACTTGATTTGCTTTGTTGTTGCTATAATAAATGCATATGTAAGCTGTTAACAGGCAATAATGTGTAAGGCTGCTTAACAAGAAACATAGTAATAAAAAGAATCCTGAATCATTTTCCCGTTTTTTGATGCACTGCATAACACTATGAATCGTTAGATACTCACAAGCAGATGCAGTTCTTAAGTTAAGGAATGCTGTTGCTATCAAATTAAATGAAATTATAAACATCTAGATTGACATGAATTTATAAAGTGTCAAAAAACCCTGTATATGCTTCGTATATCACGTGGACACCCACATTGTATCCAATTATTTTATCATTTTAAAAGATATGCATTCATTTTGTGCGCATGTACAGGATAAATGTCTACATGGACACTATTGTATTATTATCAGCGTTTGAGTACCACCAACAACTCAGGCAGCAAGCTCAAGCACTGAGGTACCGTACCGTATATTCAGAACAAACTCCAAAAGATGATGGCAAACAATTACAGCAAGCATGTCATAAGTGAATATTTACTAAAATTATGAAAAGACGTTATATTCAAGTTCTGACAGGAACTTAGAGACACATAATTTATTATCTTGATACCTTTAGTCGGATGGGACTGACCTTATGGTTAATTAACTCATTCTGAATTTTCTCAATAATATGCCTTTTGCAAGGATATCAAAATTGTACGGTCTAGACAAACGTTCTCTATCTCTGAGACTAAGCCCTATAAGAGATCTTGTTTTAATACTTTTAATATTACTTAACCACACTTATTTAAGGTTTATGCATTCATCTGTAATTTGGAAAAATACAATTGCCAATATTTTCGTATATCTATTAGCAAGTTTAGACGTGGTTATTTTTCAGCTGTTTTTTTTTATGATTATCATAAATCTGAAAGTAAGCATGGAACTGAATCTTGCATCTCTCCATTAGACTTTTCACTAACAATTCCCTGTTCGTCAGAGGAATTTTATTTGTTACATTCCTTGCCTTTACGCTACATGGGATTATGCCATCAACGCTTCGTCTTCTTGCCTCCTATGCAGACGAAGCTCCGTGGTAGATCTACTGCACTTGCAGAGTAAATATAGACCTAACACAGAGCTTGGCCTGGGTATAAGATAAACGATAAAGATAAACAGCTTTATTTCAGACTAAAAGTCCATATATACACATCACATACATAAAAATATATACAATTTGGTAAAATAGTATAAAGGATGGTATGCCAATTTAATGATTCAAAGATTCTCATAGTTTCAATTGAAAAGAAATGTGGAGGTATTTACATGCAAAACATTAACTGAAGGTTCCAAGTTTAGACACACATGGTTCCTCGAAAATTAGGTCAAAGAAATAAAGTCTGCTACAAATGATGCACGTTTGAGTTCCAAGTGCCACCTAGGTCTTGAAATATTGTGTTAACAAGGAAATGGAGGACAGATCGACCTGTCAAATCCATGATGGTTCCCCCTTCGGATGAACCTATAGAAATATATTCTCACTTGTTTGACACTTTTTTTCACATTTTAGTATCACTGATAGGCCATGTCGCATCTTGCCGCACTCATAAATTTTGCACAGACAATGTGATGCAAGGCCTACCAGTAATACTGTCCCATAGTGCAGGTTCATGTTTGATACCCACTTTATCATATACATTTGTCCTTCCTTTGAATGAATGCTCCATTGGTTTACTACCTGACTTTTATCACCACATTGGTCATGTCTCTAGTGCAACCAATTCCATCCTATATGGCCTCCATGGGCAGACCACCTGCATTGTGTGACCACATTTTGTCTTTCTGTACAGGTAGTCTGTCAAACCAGAGAAAAATAAGGTTTACCGAATGTTGGCAGCAGCCCACTGCATCATTATGATAAATCTTACAACAATAATAAATAATCCAAGTAGCATTATTAACTTAAAATGAAAAATTATGCAACATTTTCCTCGAAATGTAAGACTTTCCACAGCTGGAGTTGTGCACCATTTTTAATTATGATACACACCATTGATATTACAGTGCAGCCTGAAGAGAGGCAAACACGTGGGGCAATCCAGCCTTACAAGATGTCCAGGTTATCGGGCATATCAGAGTCCATGTCACATTTTCTTCACATATGAAATTTTGGCAAGTACGTGATTAGGCAGTGACTATTTTAATACACCATGCCACCTGGTTATTCATAGTGCCCTTCAATTAAATAAATGATTGACATTCATTAAAGTATCACTTTTAATGTCCTTTATTCTATGACCACATTGAGCTAATTTCTTTGGATGAATTATTCTGGTCCAACAGCACAGAAAGATAGGTCGAGTACCGATATGGGCGAATTTATGTTATGCAAACCACAACCACATGGAATGGTTTAAACGTATGTTATTTCATCACTGAACAAGAATAAAGATACTCTGATACAGACTATACAATTCAAAAAGAAGGTGGTGCCCTATTCAAATTCCCCTTGCAAAGAAAAAACACTGGCAGGACACAACAAGACAAGACCAAAACACGTTTAAAGAAAACGATCACAAACAAGGACAGAGAAAAGGGCTCAAAACACACACAAGATTGCACTTTCATTTGCTGCCTTCATTTACATGTATCCCCCCCCCCCCCCTTGAGCTCAAACAGCAAATATTTTGTCTAGCCATGTTACATGCCTGAGTGGTTACTTCTATTTTGGTTTCAGTTTTTTTAAAGAACCACATGGAATAAGTCCCCTCTCCTGGATGACCATACTGTATGAAAAACATAATGTAGGCCTGCTGGCAGATATAAAAACATATCATTATATTAATAGTTTCACGCACTTCTTCCATTATTGCTAACACTCCAATGGAGGTGAAGTGGCGAGCTACTAAACCACATAGAACTGGTTTTTGGCAGCCGTTATATATTAATAACAAACAAATAGTCTTGAAATATTTTACTAAGACCTTGAGGCATACAACCACTTCAAGTTCAATGGGTGTTCATGGATCCAACAGCACAAATAATATATGGAAAAAACTGGGTGCCCTGGGCAATACGTACAAAATATAAGCATTACGGATATCAATAAGCTAATAGATTCTGTTATTTCAAAACAGCCTCAGTGTGTGGATAAGAACACAGAGCTCCTTTCAAGCGTTTGAAGTTGATAGACGTCTATTCATTAGCTTTAAATAACCTCATCCCTGTCCTATATCTAGCAAACAAGATGACGTGTGTGCCATCATTTATATCATGAGATGTGATAAAGTGGGACTTAGCAGGAGTTTTAGTGAACATGGGAACATCAGTTTTTATTTGTGAACATCTTATTATCTTTTCATTTTGGTTTAAACATATTTTGTTAATGCAATCGGAAAACAGGCATGCCCTATACAAATTCCTCTAGCTAAAAAGAACATTTTCATGTACAATATTGACAGTAGGTTAGGCAGATTACCCCCAAATTATAGGATATCTTCTTTCCCTTGTGAATACATTATATATATTCCTAAACCTGTATTTGTAATTCATAAAATGCCTAAAGCCATCAGATGTTACCTGTTGGTGTTATACAGTTCTCTGTGAATAAAGTATCTATTTTGCAATAGTATGTTATTCAAAATATAATGGTAATTTTATCAACATTTTGGTAACAACCAAAAATGACTTGGTTGTTGTACAAACTTATTTTATCATTCATTACTTGTTGATGCCATCCATCTTGTAAACGTTTCCAAAACACTAGATCATAGTTTTATTCTCACTATGTCCCAGCAAATGATCCTGGAATTTCACAAAAATCGCATACATTGAATTAAGCTATATTCACTTTATGGAACCTGTCTTTGGTTGTCACTTAGTGGTGTAATATTGACAATTATGATACCTGTTATTTGGTCTATGTTATACAGTGGTAAGGAATTTAAACTAGTTTTGACCATTCGTCTTTTGCTATTGTTGGAAGAAGTTTTTCCATCCTATTACAGTTGTTGAACATTCTTGTTTAAACTTCTACAAAAATCCAGTAGAAATCGTTTCATCTTACTTCACAAATGTATTTGGTTTAGCCTGGTATCTTGGAACTGTGTATATTTATGACTTCATTATATCTTACATTATGAGAATTTAGCTGCCGTTTCCATGATTCTGGAAACGCCAGTCTTATTTATAAATATTCTAAAAAGTTAGCTGTTGAATCATATATGTCTTTCAGTTCTACTTCTCTTAAAAATGTTCCATCTGCAATGACAATATCTTACATAAAAATTATACCTGTTGCATACCACTGCTTGTAAAATGCACATTTTTGACCCTGGTAATATAATCAATAATTCATATAAAATCTATTTGATATCTTTTGGTTTAAAAAATTTCAGACCATTCTACACTTTAAAAAGCTGCTTGAAAAATGATGGTACCTGTTCCTGTTCTATGTCCAATCAACATCTGCTCAAGAAATAAATCTAAATTGTCTTTGGAAAGTAAGCTTAAAGGATAGCTTTCCACTTAGGAATTTGTTCCAAAGTTACAATTGTCAAAGAGTGTATGAATGTATTAGTAGTAAGGAGTGGTCCCCACCCCTATTACGTACCATTCTCAGGGAACTATGACCCCATAAAGATAAAAAAAGTATATTAAAAGTTCTCGTCGATATGATATGAACTGTGAAATGCGTTGGGACATGTTTTTGGCGGGTAGAGTTAAATCAGACTTAGGAACAGTACTTTCACTTGTCAAAAATAGGATTAACCAGTCAAGCATTTGTGAGTTACCCGAGCCATTTCACCTGGGTGATTGACAAGGGTCTTTGTTCAGATATGCTTACCAAATTGACTTTTAGGCACAATACATATGCTTTCATTTGACACAAGCAATTATCACAGGTCCAAACATTTCACGTACGATTAATGTATTTCCCTAACCATTCTTCCATACTACATTGCCTATAGTGTATTTTCCTAAGGGGGTGTGAGTGGTACCAAGCCGATACCCATCTGATACAATACAATGGACCTTTTCTTTTGTCATCAAAATAAGTGTATGGCTGTATGTGAGTCTTACCAAGCTTTTGAACCTAGATCCCAACAGGTATCAACAGAGCTGCGAATATGACATGATAATCCATTTACATGAAGGAATGGTACTGTGAAATCTGCATACATGAGAAGGTTTAAAACTCCACTTAAGCTACTGAGAGCAGCCGTCCAGCTATCATACTCTGGGCCTTTTTTTTAACCAGGGTAGATCAAGCTGACTTCTTTTCACAACAGATATGCTTGAATGTAGAAACTTCGTTCATGTAAAAAAGTGGACGATATAGAGGCAAAATATATTCCTATTGTGGTTTTTAAATTTAGAGGCAGAGCTAAAGCCTTTCAGGTTGGGGCTAAATACTGTGACTCTGTGAATGGGGGTGTGAGCGGTGATCGCTACTAGCTGAATATTCACACTACATGGTAAAATGTAAATTTGAGGCTGGCCATTAATGTGCTATGTGCTTAACAAGGGAGACACTGATGACCTAACAGCATTGACACACAGCCAAAACTTTTGATTTCTGCTGGCGGATCAGCGTTTGACAAAGGCGGGATCCCAGACTTGAAAAAGGTAATCCGTTTGCGAATATTGGTACCAAATTTTATCGTTTTACGCCATATCATGGTCATGATCATTGTTATCGTTTGAAAATGTTTGTTGCTCATTAAAATAAATTCGCATAATATAATTGGCATATAGCTTACTGAGTATATACTGAATCATGGGCATCACAAAATGGAGCGCTAACATATCCTTTTTTGAGATTTTTTAGCAAAAGCTTTCAGTTGTTTAGGTGTATACAAAAGATTCAGAGTGCATGTGGCATGTAATTATGGCCGTTAAAATAGGTCTACATGTAGCCAAATGTTTTAAATCCAAAGAATCTACACCCCATACTGCATTTGCAAAAGGTGCAAACTTTAGTGATAATTTATTGAAAGCTTTTGCAACAGTGGTACCTGATGTGCAGTTCGGCAAGTCTATACTGAAAGTGCTAAGAAGCTGAATATTTCGGGACAGTTTCTTTCCACTTTCAGGCTCACTTGATTTGTTTTGTTAAAGCTGTAATAAATGCATATGGAAGTTGTTTATGGGCAATAATGTGTAAAACTGCTTCGCAAAACACATAAATAAACAGAATCCTGAATCATTTTCCTGTTTTAAGTTGCACTGCATAACACTATGAATCGTTAAGTACACACAAACAAATGCAATTCCCATGCTAAGAAGTGCTGTTGCTGTCCAATTTTATAAAATTATAAACATCTAGATTGACATGGACTTTTAAGTGTCAAAAAACCCTGTATATGTTTCTTATATCGCTTAGACACCTGCATTTTATCCAATTATTTCGTCAGTATTTAAGATATGTTATTCATTTGATGTGCATGTACAGGATAAATGTATACATGGACACTAGGGTATTGTTGTCAGCGTTTGAGTACCACCAACAACTCAGGCAGTAAGTTCAAGCACCGAGGTACCAAACCATATTATCAGAACAAATTCTAAATGATGATGGCAAACAGTTACAGCAAGCATCCCAGAAGTGAATGTTTACTAAAATTATGAAAAGACGTTTAATTCAAGTCCTGACATGAACTTAGAGACACATAATTTGATATTTTGATACCTTAAGTTGAATAGGACTGACCTTATGGTTAATTCACTCATTCTGAACTTTCTCAATAATATGCCTTTTCCAGGGATATCAAAATTGTAATGTCCAGAGAAACTTTATCTATCGATGAGACTAAGCCCTATAAGAGATCTTGTTTTATCAATTCCAATATTACTTAGCCACATTTATTTAAGGTTTAAATGTTCATCTGCGATTTTGGAAAATGCAATTGCCAATATTTTTGTTATATCTCTTAGCACGTTTAGACGTGGTTAGTTTTCAGCTATTTTTTATGATTATCATAAATGCGAAAATAAGCATGGAGCTGAATCTTGTATCTCTCCATTAAATCTTTCACCAACAATTCCATGTTCATCAGAGGAATTTCATTTGTTATATTCCTTTCTTTTACGGTATATTGGAAAAAGGCCATCAAAGCTTCGTCTTCCTGCCTCCTATGCAGAGGAAGCTCCATGGTAGATCTTCTCCACTTGCAGAGTAAATAAAGACCTAACACAGAGCTTGGTCTGGGTATGCCAATTGAATGCTTCACACATTCTCACACTTCTAATCGAAAAAAAAATGTAAAGGTATTCACATGCAAAGCATTGACTGATGGTTCCAAGTTTAGGCATACAGGCTTCCTCGAAAATGAGGTCAAAGAAATAGGATCTGGTACAAACGATGCAAATTTGAGCTCCAGGTGGCAGCTAGATCTTGATATCGTGTCAAGGGGACAAGAAGGAAAGATTTACCTGTCAAATCCATGATGTTTTCCCCTTCGGAGGGACCTATAGAAATGCATTCTCATTTGTTTGACAATTTCTTTAACATTTTAGTATCACTACCAGGCCTTTTCACATCGTGCCTACACTCAAACATTGTGCACAGACAATGTGATACAAGGCCTACCAGTAGTACTGTCCCATACATATTTTCCAGGTTCATATTTGAGCTCACTTTATCATATAGAGTGGTCCCTCCTTTGAAATATTACTCCATTAGTTTACTATCTAGCTTTTATCACAACATTGGTCATGTCTCTAGTGCTACCATTTCCATCCTATATGGCCTCCATGGGCAGACCATCTGCTTTGTCTGACTACATTTCGTCTTTCTGTACAGGTGGTCTGCCAAAGCGGAGAAAAATAAGGTGTACCGAATGTTGGCAGCAGCTCACTGTATCATTATGATAAATCTTACTACAATAATAAATAATCCAAGTAGCATTATTCACTTAAAATGAACAATTTTGCAATATTTTCCCCCGAAAAGTAAGACTTTCCACAACTCGAACTGTGCACCGTTTTGATCATGATACACACCATGGATATTAAAGTGCAGCCTGAAGAGAGGAAACCACGTGGGGCAATCCAGCCTGACAAGAAGTCCACGTTATAGGGCATATCAGAGTCCATATCACATTTTCTTCATATACAAAATTTAGGCAAGTACGTGTTTAAACAGTGAGTATTTTAAAACACCATGCCACCTGGTTATTCATAGTGACCTGCAATAAAATAAATGATTGACATTCATAAAAATATCTCTTTTAATTTCTATTTTTCTATGACCAGGTTGAAGCAATTCACTTTGATGAATTATTCCAGTCCCACAGCACAGAAAGATAGGTCGAGTAGCGATATTGGCGAATGTATGTTATGCAAACCAAAACAACATGGAATGGTTTAAACATATTTTATTTCATCACTGAACAAGAATAAAGATACTCCGATGCAGATTATACAATTGAAAAAGAGGGTGGTGCCATATTCATATTCCCCTTGCAAAGAAAAACACAAACAGGACACAAGAAGACGAACAAAACACGTTTGAAGAAAACAATCACAAACAAGAGCAGAGACAAGGGCTCAAAACAAACACAAGATTGCACTTTCATTTGCTGCCTTCATTTACATGTAACCTCCCCCCCCCCATGAGCTCAAACAGCAAAGATTTTGTCTAGCTATGTTACATGCCTGAGTGGTAGCTTCTATTTTGGCTTCAGATTTTTTAAAGAGCCACATTGAAAAAGTGCCCCTCTCCTGGATGACGATGCTGAATAAAAAACATATGGCATGTAGGCCTATTGGCAGTATAAAATCATCACATTCTATTAGTACTTTCATGCACTTCTTCCTTTATGGCTAACACTCTAATGGGGGTGAAGTGGCGAGCTACTAAACCACATAGAACTGGTTTTCTTTGACAGCCTTTATATATTTTAAACAGACAAATAGCCTTAAAATATTTTTACTAAGAGCTTGAGGGATGCAACCTCTTCAAGTTCAATGGGTGTTCATGGATCCAACAGCTCAAATCATATATGGTAAAACTGGGTGCCCTGGGTAAAACGTACAAGAAATAAGTGTTACTGATATCCATAAGCTAACAGAACCTGTTCTTTCAAAACAACGTCAGTGTGTGGATAAGACTGCAGAGCTCCTTTCAAGCGTTTGAATTTGATAAAGGTCTATATATTAGCTTTAAATAACCCTACCACTGTCCTATATCAAGCAAACAAGTTCACGTGTGTGCCATCGTCTATATTATGAGATGTGATAAAGTGGGACTTAGCAGGAGTTTTAGTGAGCATGGGAACGTCAGTATCTTTTCTGAATATCTTATTATTGTCTTTTCATTTTGGTTTAAACATATTTTATAGATGCAATTGGAAAAGAGGCATGCCTTGTACAAATTCCTTTTTCGAAAAAAAAGAACATTTTCATGTACAACATTGACAGTAGGTAAGATGGATTACCCTAACTTATCAGATATGTTCTTTCCCTTGTGAATACATTATATATATTCCTAAACCTGTATTTGTAATTCATAAAATGCCTAAATCCATCAGTTGTTACCTGTTTGTGTTATATAGTTCTCTGTGAATAAAGTAAATATTGCAATTGTATGTAATTCAAAATTTAATGGTAATTCTATCAACATTTTGATAACAACCAAAAAAATACTTGTATGTTGCACAAACTTATTTTATCATTCATCACTTGTTGATTCCGCCATTCTTGTAAACGTTTCTAAAACACTAGAACACAGCTTTATATTCAGTATGTCTGAGCAAATTATTCTGGATTTCACAAAAATCGCATAAATTGAATTAAGCTATATTCGCTTTCTGTAACCTGTCTTTGGTTGTTACTAAGTGGTGTAATATTGACAATTATTATTAATCACTTGTTGATTCCACAATCCTTGTTAACGTTTCGAAGACAGTACAACACAGTTTTATTATTAGCATGTGTAAGCAAATGATTCTAGAATTTCACAAAAATTGCATTCATTGAATTAAGCTATATTCACTTTATGGAACCTGTCCTTGGTTGTTACTAAGTGGTGTGATATTGACAATTATAATGCCTGTAATGTGGTCTATGTAGTACAGTAATAAGTAATATAAACTAATTTTGACCATTCGTCTTTTGCTATTGTTGGAAAAAGTTTTTCCATCCTATTACACTTGTTGGACATTCTTGTTCGCACTTCTACAAAAATTCAGTAGAAGTCGTTTCATCTCAGTTCACAAATGAACTTGATTGAGCCTGATATCTTGGAACTGTATATATTTCTGACATGATTATACCCAACATTACGAGAATTTAGCTGCTGTTTCCATGATCCTGGCAACGCCAGTCTTATTTATAAAAAATCTAGAAAGTTAGCTGTTGAATCATATATGTCTTTCAGTTCTACTTCCCTTAAAATTGTTCCATATGCAATTACAATAATTTACATAAACATGATACCTTTTGCATACCACTGCTTGTAAAATGAATTGTTTTGTCCATGGTAATATAATAAATAACACATATAACTTATTTTCAAACCTATTTGACATCTTTCGGCATGAAATATTTAAGACCATTCTACACTTTAAAAGGCTGCTTGAAAAATGATGGTATCTGTTCCTGCTCTATGTCCAAGCAACATCTGCTCAAGAAATAAATCTAAATTAATGTTTGGAAAGTAAGCTAAAAGGGTAGCTTTCCACTAAGTATCTTGTTTTCTTTAGACCCAGTTTATCCAATTTATTTGCAGTGTTGGTACTTGAAATTCAAAATGGAGTAGCTTTAAACCTCCGTCACATACATTCCTATGAATAATGTTATTCTTAACCTCATCAATACCACCCTTCTGTATGAATGTATAAATACTAGATTGGGCACTGTGCACAAATGCTGCAAGTACATGCAACATTGGTATGGGTACAAGAATTTAGATGCAGCTAAGGTCTTCATCACGATATTTCTAAAAGTAGATTTGAAGTTTTCTATATTTCTTATATTTCTTTAAAAGATTGCAAATATGCATTAAATGTTTTATTATTCATCAATATTTTATCTAGATATAAATAGATACCAAAACCATGATTTCCTTATTACGCAGCTTCACTGGTAAATCTCCATCCGTATTGTTTTTGTTTGTTCCAATCCATTGTAGGACACATTTTCTAAGGTTGGATTATAAACACTACAATGTTCAAAATATTTTAAGACTTGTGTAACAATTTTGCTAATTCTATATCTTCTACAAAGAATGACGTGCCGTTGGTCAATTATAAAAACATTTTAAATCTTTATCAGTATTCCTGACACCCTAAATATCAGTATTACTTCTTACTTTAATAGCTAACAAACAGTTCCCCTGCAAAAAATAAAGAGAAAAGGGTACAAGAGACAGCCTTTTCTGTCACCTCTAGATAATGGGCAGATCTTGTAGGTATATTCATTATTGATAACACTGCTTGAAATATTTTGATATAAATTTTTGACCTATCTTTGAAATTTTGTTCCAAAGTTACAATTGTCAAGGACTGTATGAATGTATTAGTAGTAACGAGTGGTCTCCACCCCATTACGTAACATTTTCAAAGGGCTATGACCCCATAAAGATCAAAAAAAAGTATATTACAAGTACTCCTTGATATGATCTGAATTGTGAAACACGTTGGGACATGTTTTGGGTGGGTAGAGTTGAATCAGACTTAGGAAGGGTACTTTCACTTTACAAAAGAAGAATTAACCAATCAAGTCTTTGTGAATGACCCAAGGCATTTCACCTGGGTGATTTACAAAAGGTTTTTGTTCAGATATGCTTCTCAAATTGACTTTTAGTCGCGATACATATGCTTTCATTTTATACAAAGAATTATCACAGGTGCGAACAATTCACCTATGACGAATGTATTTTCCTAACCATTCTTCCATACTACATTGCCTATAATGTATTTTCCTAAGAGTGGTACCTTGCTGATACCCATCTCATACAGTACAATGGACGTTTTCGTTTGTCATCAAAACAAGTGTATGCCTGTATATGAGTTTTATAGAGCTTTTGAACCTAGATCCCAACAGGTATCAACAGAGCTGCGAATATGACATGATAATCCATTTACATGAAGGAATGGTACTGTGAAATCTGCGTACATGAGAAGGTTTAAAACTCCGCTCAAGCTATTGAGAGCAGCCGTCCAGCTATCATACTCTGGGCCATTTTTTTTAACCGGGGTAGATCAAGCTGACTTTTATTCACAACAGATATGCTTGAATGTAGAAATTTCGTTCATGTAAGAAAGTGGATGACATAGAGGCAAAATATATTTTTTTGTGGTTTTTAAATTTAGAGGTAGAGCTAAAGCCTTTCAGGTTGGGGGTAAATACTGTGACTCTGTGACCGGGGGTGTGAGCAGTGATTGCTACTAGGCGAGCGTTTGCAGTACATGGTAAAATGTCAATTTGAGGCTGGCCATCAGTGTGCTCTGTCCTTAAAGGGGTACTGCGGTGATAATTTACAATTTTTGAGTTGTTTCATATAATAAATGTGAACCAATATCAGAAAATACAAACTTTATTCCCAACTGGATAAGCAGATATCAAGTTTTCTTACATATGTAAATGAGGGGTTGTGATGTCATCTGGGCTAACTGCTACAGCTAATACAATGACAGCCGAGTAAAACTTTGACAAAAACATGGAACCCTGACCAAGTACACATATTCCACTTTTACTATGGATGAAGCAGTGTGTTTAGATATAATCAAATTTACTAAACTGAGATATTTACTCATTTAATGAGGATTAATAAGGAAAGAAAAATGCAGAAATCAATATACACAAGCTAACAGCTCCTGGGGTTGTGTAATCAACTACTGAAGCAGGTGTCAACTAATACACCACACTGATAAGATCAAAGGGGGTGATTATCACAGTACACAAGTCATTATGATATGCCAGCTAATGTTGTGTATCTCAGCTTGGTGCCCCTCAAGGTTTGTGTATTATATATGGAGGGTAGCCCAGGTGACATCACACATCAGAACACCTGCTGGAAATATAAAATAGCTCTAACTAAATACCTGTTTGAGAAAAAATGTTGAAAATTTGTCACATGAACACCTAAAATGACCATTAATGACTAAAAAAAATAAAAACTTTCACTGCTGTTCCCCTTTAACAAGGGGGGGGGGGGGCACTGATGACCTAACAGCATTGACACCCAGCCAAAACTTTCGATTTCTGCTGACGGATCAGCGTTTGACAAAGGAGGGCTCCAAGACTTGAAAAGGTAATTCATTTGCGAATATTGGTAACAAAGTTTTTTTATTTTTATTATGCCATATCATGGTCATGATCATTGTTATCCCTTGAAAATGTTCGTTGCTGATTAAAATGAATTCATATATAATGGGCATATAGCTTACTGAGTATATACTGAATCATGGGCATCGCAAAATGGATTGCTAAAATATGCTTTTTTGAGATATTTTAGCAAATGCTTTGAACTGTTAGGTGTATATAAAAGATACAGCGTGCATGTGACATGTAATGCTGGCAGTTAAAATAGGTCTAAATGTAGCCAAATGTTTTAAATCCATAGAAGCTGCACCCCATACTGCATCTGCAAAAGGCTCAAAATTTAGTGAGAATGTATTGAAAGCCTTTGCAACAGTGGCACCTGATGTGCAGTTCGGCAAGTCAATACTAAAAATGCTAATAAGCCGAACATTTCAAGACACTTTTTGTTCCACTTTCAGGCTCACTTGATTTGTTTTGTAAATGCTGTAATAAATGCATAAGGAAGTTGTTTACTGGCAATAATGTGTAAACCTGCTTAACAAAAAACATAAATGAAAAGAAGTCTGAATCATTTTCCTGTTTTGAAATGCACTGCATAACACTATGAATCGTTAGGTACACACAAACAGACGCAATTTCCATGCTAAGGAATGCTGTTGCTATCAAATTAAATAAAATTTTAAACATCTACATTGACATGCATTTATAAAGTGTCAAAAAACCCTTTATATAATTCTTATATTGCTTGGACACCTACATTTATCCAATCATTTTATCTTTATTACAGATATGGTATTCATTTGATGCGCATGTACAAGGATAAATGTATACATGGTAAAATAGGGTATTGTTATCAGCGTCTGAGTACCACCGACAACTCAGGCATTAAGCTGAAGCACTTAGGTACCAAACCATATAATCAGAAAAAATTCCAAAAGATGATGGCAAACAGTTACAGCAAGCATGCTGTAAATGAATGTTTACTAAAATTATGAAAAGACGTTAAATCCAAGTCCTGACATGAACTTTCGGACACGTAATTTGATACCCTGATACCTTAAGTTGAATGGGACTGACCTTATGGTTGATTCACTCATTCTAAATTTTCTCAATAATATGCCTTTTGCAGGGGTATCAAAATTGTAAGGTCCAGAGAAACTTTATCTATCTATGAAACTGAGGCCTATAAGAGATCTTGTTTTATCGATTCCAATATTACTTAACCACATTTATTTAAGGTTTATGTGTTCATCTGTGATTTTGGAAAATATAATTGCCAATTTTTTGTTATATCTCTCAGCACATTTAGACGTGGTTACTTTTCAGCTGTCTTTTTTATGATTATCATAAATGCGAAAATAAGCATGGAGCTGAATCTTGTATCTCCCTATTAAATTTTTTACCGACAATTCCATGTTCATCAGAGAAATTTTATTTGTTACATTCCTTTCTTTTACGCTGTATGGGAAAATGCCATCAAAGCTTCGTCTTCTTGCCTCATATGCAGAGGAACATCCGTGGTAGATCTTCCCCACTTGCAGAGTAAATATAGACCTAACACAGAGCTTGGTCTCAGTATGTCAATTTAATGCTTCAAAAATTATCATAATTCTAATTGAAAAAAGAAGGTAAAGGTAGTTACATGCAAAGCATTGACTGACGGTTCCAAGTTTAGGCATACCTGGTTCCTCGAAAATGAGGTCAAAGAAATAGGATCTGGTACAGATGATGCAAATTTGAGTTCCAGGTGGCAGCTAGGTCTAGATATCGTGTTAACAAGGAAATGGAGGACAGACTGACCTGTCAAATCCATGATAGTTCACCCTTCAGATGGACCTATAAATATATATTCTCACTTGTTTGACAATTTCTTTAACATTTGTGTATCACTGACAGGCCTTTTCACATCGTGCCTACACTCATACATTGTGCACAGACAATTGAAAAATACAATAAATTTATGTCGACCTGTATGGGATTCGAACCCACTACCTTCGGCACACTCGCCTAGCCAAATGTAAAGTCGAACATGCTGACCTCTAGGCCATCGGGGCAACCCCAAAAAGGTTGACCGAGGACCCAGGGTGATGTTATAGCAGATGTGGCTTGTACATTGACATGGTAGGGCACTTCCGCAGACCGACAATTTATGAAATACACCTCTAATATAATTTCGAAGTCGGAGCAATGGCCCACAGCACCTCAAAACCAATAGAGTATAAGCAAGTGAAAAATACGATAAATTTATGTCGACCTGTATGGGATTCGAACCCACTATGTGATACAAGGCTTACCCAGTAATACTGTCCCATAGTCCAGGTTCATGTGTCATACACACTTTATCATATACAGTGGTCGCTCCTTTGAGGGATTACCCTATTGATCTACCACTTGACATTGTGCTTACACGCATAAGTTGTGCACATGGAATGTGATGCAAAGCCAATAGTAATACTGCCCCATACATGTAGTCCAGGTTCATGTCTGATACACACTTTATCATATACAGTGGTTCCTCCTTTGAAATATTACTCCATTAGTTTTTTACCTGACTTCCATGACCACAGTGATCATGTCTGTAGTGTTACCATTCCCATCCTATATGATATGCATGGGAGGACCACCTGCTTTATGTGACCACATTTTCTCTTTCTGTACAGGTTGTCTGTCAGAGCAGAGAAAAACAAAGTGTACCTAATGTTTCCAGCAGCCCACTGGGTCATTATGATAAATCTTAAAACAAAAATAAATGATCCAAGTGGCATTATTCACTAAAAGTAAACAATTATGCAACATTTTCCTCCAAAAGAAACACTTTCTACAACTCAAACTGTGCACAGTTTTGATCATGATACACGCCATGTACATTACAGTACAGCCTGAAGAGAGGCAACATCGTGGGGCAATCAAGCCTTACAAGATGTCCAAGTTATCGGGCATATCAGTGTCCATATCACATTTTCTTCACATCAAAATTTTTTGGTAAGTACATGTTAAACAGTGACTTTTTTAAAACACCATACAACCTGGTTATTCATAGTGCCCTTGAATTAAATAAATGAATGTCATTCATAAAGGTGTCACTTTTATTTTCTTTATTCTTATGACCAGATTGAGCCAATGCATTTGATGAATTATCCTGGTCCAACAGCACAAAAAGATAGGTCGAGTACCGATATTGGCGAATATATGTTATGCGATACACACACCCATGAAATGGTTTAAACATATTTTATTGCACCACTGACCAAGAATAAAGATAGTCCAGTGCAGATTATACTATTCAAAAGAGGGTTGTATCCTATCCGAATTTCTCTTGCGAAGAAAAGACACAAACAGGACACAACAAGACAAGAGCAAAACAAGTTTGAAGAAAAGGATCACAAACAAGGACAGTGAGAAGGGCTTAAATTGCAGAGAAGATTCCACTCTCATTTGCTGCCTTCATTTACATGTAACCCCCCTCCCCCCATGAGCTCAAACAGCAAAGATTTTGCCAAGCCTAGTTACATGCCCCAGTGGTAACTTCTATTTTGGCTTCATTTTTCTTAAAGAACCACATGGAATAAGTGCCCCTCTCCTGGATAAGGATACTGAATAAAATCATATGGCAGGCAAGCCCGCTGGCAGATATAAAATCATACCAATTTATTAATTGTTGCATGCACTTCTTCCTGAATGGTTACGACTCCAATAGAGTTGAAGTGGCGAGCCACTAAACCACATAAGATTTTTTTTTGACAGCCATTATATTTTAATAACAGACAATTTTTACTAGCATCTTGACGCATATACCCTACACTTCAAGTTCAATGGGTCTTCATGAATCCAACAGCTCAAATCATGTATGGTAAAACTGGGTCCCTGGGCGATACGTACAAGATATAAGTATTACAGATATCTACAAGCCAACAGAACCTGTTATTTCAAAACAAAGTTTGTCCGTACAAAATGGATAAGACTGTAGAGCTCCTTTTAAGCATTTGAAGTTGATAAATTCTAAGTATTAGCTTTAAATAACCTTACCACTGTCCTATATCTAGCAAACAAGTTGACGTGTGTGCCATCATCTATATCATGGGATGTGATAAAGTGGGACTTACCAGGAGTTTTGTTAAACATGAGAACATAGGTATTTTTTGTGAATATCAAATTGCCCTTTAATTTTGGTTTAAACATATAATAATGCAATCGGAAAAAAGACATGGCCTGTACAAATTTCTCCTGCGAAAAATGAACATTTTCATATACAATTTTGACTGTAGGTAAGGCAGATTACCTCAAATTATAAGATATCTTTTTCCCTTGTGAATACATTATATATGTTTCTCTACCTGTATTTTTAATTCATAAGATGCTTAAACCCATCAGATGTTACCTATTGGAGGTACACAGTTCTCTGTGAATAAAGTATTTATTTTGCAATAGTATATTATTCAAAATATAATCATAATTCTATCAACATTTTGGCAACAACCAGAAATGACTTGTTTGTATCACAAGCTTCTTCTATCATTAATCACTTGTAGATTCCACAATCCTTGTAAACGTTTTGAAGACAGTACAACACAGTTTTATTATTAGCATGTGTAAGCAAATAATTCTGGAATTTCACAAAAATTGCATTCATTGAATTTAGCTATATTCACTTTATGGAACCCGTCCTTGGTTGTTACTAAGTGGTGTGATATTGACAATTATAATGCCTGTAATTTGGTCCATGTAGTACAGTGATAAGGAATTTAAACTAGTTTTGACCATTCGTATTCTGCTGTTGTTGGAACAAGTTTTTCCATCCTATTACACTTGTTGGACATTCTTGTTTACTCTTCTACAAAAATTCAGTAGAAGTCGTTTCATCTCATTTCACCAATGTAATTGGTTTAGCCTTATATCTTGGAACTGGGTATATTCATGGCATCACTTTATCTTACATTACGAGAATTTAGCTGCTTTTTTCATGTTTTCATGATCCTGGAATCGCCAGTCTTATTTATAAATAGTCTAGAAAGTTAGCTGTTGAATCATGTCTTTCAGTTCTATTTCTCTTAAAAATGTTCCATCTGCAATGGCAATATCTTGCATAAACATGCCTTCTGCATGCCACTGATTGTAAAATGCCGATTTTTTATCCTGGTAATATAATCATTAATCCAACTTCTTTTCCAACCTATGTGACATCTTTTGGCATAAAAAATTCAGGCCATTCTACACTTTAAAAAACTGCTTGAAAATAATGGTATCTGCTTGTGTTCTATGTTCAAGCAACATCTAATCAAGAGTAAATTTAAATTTACATTTGGAAAGGAAGCTTTCCGCTTAGTATCTGGTTTTCTTTAGGTCGGCTTTATCCAATTTATTTGTAGTGGTGATACTTAAAATCCAAAATGGAGAAGCTTTAAACCTCCATCATATGCGGTCCTATGAATAATGCTATTCTTAACCTTAGGAATACCACTCTTCTGTATGAATGTGTAAACACTAGATTGGACACCCTGCATAAATGCTGCATGTACATTCAGCACTGGGATGGCGTACAAGAATTTAGATGCATGTGGGGTCTTCATGTCGATGTTTCTAAAGGCAGAATTCAAGTTTTATATATTTCTTTAAAAGATTTCAAACATGCATTAAAGGTTTTAATATTCACCAAGTTTTCATCTGGGTATGATGATGATTTTCACGATTTTCTTATTACGCAGCTTCACTGGTAAATCTCCATCTGCATTGTTTTTTTTTTTTTTTTTTTTGTTTGCTCCAATCCATCGTATGACACCTTTTCTAAGGTTGGATTATAAACCGCTACAAGGTTCAAAAGATTTTAACACTTGTATTAACAATTTTGCTAATTCTATATCTTCTACAGAGAATGACGTGCCGTCGGCCTATTATAAAATTTTGAAATCTTTATCACTACGCCTGATACCCTAAATATCAGTATTACTTCTTACTTTAATAGCTAACAAACAGTTCAACTGCAAACATAAAGAGAAAGGGAGACAAGAGACTGCCTTTTCTGCCACCTTTAGATAAATGGCAGGTCTTGCAGGTATATTCACTATTGATTACCCAGCTTGAAATATTTTGATATAAAATTTTGACCCATCTTTGAAAGTTTGTTCCAAAGTTACAATTGTCGAGGACTGTATAAATGCATTAATAGTCAGGAGTGGTCTCTACCCCTATTATGTAAATTTTTCAAGAGGCTACGATGCCATAAAGATCTAAAAAAAATATTACAAGTACTCACTGATATGTTATGAATTGTGAAACGAGTTGGGACATGTTTTTGATGGGTAGAGTTAAATCAAACTTAGGAACAGTACTTTCGCTTGCCAAACAAGGATTAACCAATAGAGTCTTTGCGAGTGACCTGGGTGCATTTCACATGGGTGATGTACAAGGGTTTTTGTTCAGACATGCTCTCAAATTGATTTTTAGTTGCGATAAATACGCTTTCATTTTATTCAAGCAGTTATCACAGGTCCGAACAATTCACCTACGATGAATGTATTTTCCTAACCATTCTTCCATACCACACTGCCTATAATGTATTTTCCTAAGAGTGGTACCTTGCTGATACCCATCTGATATAGTTCAATGGACGTTTTCTTTTGCCATCAAAACAAGTGTATGCTTGTATATGAGTGTTACAGAGCTTTTGAACCTAGATCCCAACTAGTATCAGCAGATCTGTGAATATGACATGATAATCCATTTACACGGAGGAATGGTATTGTGACGTCTGCATACATAAGAAGGTTTAAAACTCCACTCAAGTAAATGACAGCGGCCGTCCAGGTAACATACTCTTGGCCATTTTTTTTCATCAGGGTAAGTCAAGCTGACTTTTATTTACAACAGATATGCTGCCAAATTTCACCCAGCCAATAATTTCTTTCATCATGGGTCCAACCAATTCAAGTTTTTTTTTTAAATACAAAAAAAAAAAAAAAAAAAAAAATTCTACTGGGCCATTCCAATTCAAGCATGAACCAAGATGTATTATCCTTAGCATTTGAGAGGTATCATGCCACCCATTGTCCAGAGCATGTCGACACAGACTCTACCCCCTGACCATACGCCTTTGATACAATAGAATGAGCGTTCCTGTTGTGATCAGAACAAGTCTTTGTATGTATACAAACCTTACATAACATTTTAATTGAGCCAAATGATTCCCCAGAGATGAACGATATAAACTTGTCTCAGCAATATTATAAAATAGCCCACAATGTATATGGTTTTACTCCCAATTAGGCAAGCACAACCAACAGTGCCCCATCTCCTTTGTAATTATAATGAGAAAAAAAGACAAAAGCAATCTACCCTGTCTCTGTCAGTCTCTCTGTCTCTTTCCCTCTCTCTCCCCTTTATAACTCATAAATCTGGTTTCTGTCCACATCAAAACCTACAGAGTATTTAGTAATGTTGCGTTCGATTTAAAATTTGTAAAATAATTGGCTTCAGCAGCCCAAAAACTTATAACTGGGTCATCAGTGTGAGACCAGCATGTATGTTTTGCAGCCGTAAATTAAAGGAAGTCCACAATCAAAAATAAACAAGAGGATTGATATTTATTGTATATTACATCGGATGATTATCCAATTAGGAAGAAATGCAACATGAAAAGTACACAGATGCAATAGTGTAAAAGGCCTCAAGAACAATTGGATTCCCAAATTTTTGTGTCTAGTTTCGCTTGGTAGTTTTCCAATGTTATCCCATGTCGTGTGCAGACGGGGGGGGGGGATAAGTTTGGGGGTCTAAATATCCCTTTATTTGTGTTGAAAAACTTGTTTCGCCACCTTACCCAAAGCACATCACATGCTTCCTCTACAGATAGGGCCAATTTGCTCTTAAAAGTAACAAAAACATGATCGAACTAACACTCAAGCTCTCAATTATCTTTCCATCATATAATAGTCATGCATATGTATGATTTATGAATATCTGTGACAACCACAATGAGAACATGTTTAAAAAAGAACAAAACATGGTATTAAAGGAATATTTACATTATTTTTTTATGTAGATTACCATTTAGGTTTTGTTAAACCTGTCAACAAAATACATATTTCACATTTAATAGTACATGTAACATAAATGTCAAGGTATAACAAGTTTATGGTAACTCCGCATGTAATTGTTAATATATATATAATAACTTAACAGTTTGATAAAGTATTTATTGAGAGTAACCAGAAGCTCTTTGCCGATTTTAACCAAATGCGGCGGACGTGAGTGTGTTTTGTTGTCTAAGCGCAAAAGCATCCACAACCCCCCCCCCAATTTTGTCAAAGGTCTTACTTCAATTTACCTAACACAAAGAAAAAAGCTGTTAAATACACTTGCCTGAATTTGAAAGCCGCACGCCTGCTTAATTTAAAAGCATAAATTAATTTGGTTTTTTATTTACTTATTTATTTGCAACGCGGAGGGTAAAAAAGTTCTGTCTGTAATTGTGTCCCCCTTCAGCTCTTCGTATTTTGAGTTTCTCTCATGTCCTCTTGTGTCAGTTTCCCCAAGTAGATGCAAGTCTGGTGCAGTTTCTTGGTCTGTTGAGCCTGTTAGAATTTTGTATACTTCCATGAGGTCACCTCCTCTTCAACAACGAAAGGTATAGAAACCCAGTTTCTTGAGCTTTTCTTCATATGACAGTTCTCTAAACCCTGGTATCTGCTCTGTAACCCTCCTTTGCACTTTTTCCAGTAGGAATATATCCTTGGCTTTGTGTGGTTTTCAAACTGAATTTGCGAACTCCAAATGTGGTATAACCTGAGCTTTATATAAATGCTATAAAAAGTGGTCTCATCATAAAATTTCAATGTTCTCTAAATGATTCCCATGTTTCGCTTAGCCAGATTCACTTTTTCGATTAAGTGTTTTTCAAATGGCAGTTTTTCATCTTTGATAACACCCAAATCCTTTTCTTGTTTTTTGAGGTTGACTACATTTTCTTCGATGGCTTTCATTGAATATGATGTCACCACAATTGTCTCCACAGACTTAACGCCTTGCATTTTTTTCGGTGGAACAGTAACATCCACTTTTTTTACTATTAGTGCATCTAGGTCTTTCTGTAGCAGATCCATGTCTTCAGGTCTCTCTGTTGCAGATCCATGTCTTCCCTTGATGAGATCTGTTGTAATATTTTTGTATCGTCCGCAAATTAAAACACACTTGAATGAAATATGTTTGGAAGTTCATAAATATATATAATAAACAATGTTGGTCCCATTATTCACCCTTGAGGTATACCACTCGATATGTTGTGACTTATTTGAGAGAAAGTTATCTAGCCTACAACTTCCATGTTGATTCCATAACTTTTACATTTACCTATCAGCCTGCGGTGGGGGACTTTATCAAATGCCCTAATGAAGTCAAAAAAAAAAAAACTGCATCAACTTGACCTCCACTATCTAAAATTTCAGTCCACATGTCAAGCAATTTAAGTAATCGGGGTACTGTGGAGCAGCCACAGATGAATCCATATTGCTCTTTACTAAGTATTTTGTTAACCATCATGTGGCTTATTATATTATCATGATAATATTATCCATGATTTTACAAGGAATGTTTGTTACGCCCCCTGGACGGTAGTTTGCAAGTAAGTCTTTTCTTTCTTTCTTATGTGTAGCTGTAATATATGCTTTTTTTCAAGTATCTGGGACAGCTTTATTTCTCAATGAAGTTTCATATATGATAGATAATGGTTTCGCCAATACAGCTGAGAGATCCTTAAGTATCCTTGGTGATACCATGTCTGGGCCCGGGGCTCTGGATGGCTTCAAATCCCTAAGTTTTGTCATAATTTCTTCTTCATCTCTTGTCAGCTTACTCATTTCTTCCCTTATTGCGAGTTTTGACAATCTTGGTATCGGACCTTCAGGTTCCTCTGTGAAAACAGATGCAAAGAAGTCTGCCAAGCCATTTGCCTTTTCAAAATCATTTTAGACCATACTGTTCCTGTTTCTGTACTAAGGTCCAGGTCGGGTATTCCACCTTAAGAATTGGTTTTTGACTTTATATAAGCCCAGAATTTTTTTTGGGATTGGCTTTGATTCCCTTTACTACCCTATTTTCAAAGTCCTTCCTCTGCTGTGGGATTAAACCTTTCACTTGGATTCTGTCCCTGCAATATTTCAAATGTTCCTCTCCCCTTTTTGTTTCCATGAATCTTTGACACACTTTATGCTTCTTTTTATCCTCTTTATGATTTTCCAAACCAGAGGCGTTGAATTAACTTTTAGTCTCGAATTTCTTCTTAATGCTTTCTTTGGTACACATACATAAATAACTTCATTGTATTTCTGTAGAAATCTACGATACTGTTTGTTGACATCATCTTGATATCTTGCCTTTCAAATTCTTCTATATAATTTTTGTCTAGCATTTTTCTCAGTTGTTGGAAATTGGATTTCTCTTATATATCTCGTGTTTTTAATTTACTGGCAGGTTCAATGTAGCTACAAAACAAAAACTTTAAAACAACAAAACTCAAAATTTAAAACTTTATTCATTATTATGTGGGTTGCCTTTGTTGAATATTTAGCTTAGACAAGGAGCCGGTACTCAGACAGACATGTACGGGTATAGACTCAGAAACATGTGTTCTGAGTAGCTACGCGCTGAAGACCCTTTAATTTACTTGGGCTAATACAGCATATGTCAAAATTCTACGGAAGAACTTGTGCAGTATGGACGAGCGTACTTCGATATGTATGTAGGTTAGACAGTGACAGGTTAGCTTTTGGACGGTACAGAATAGGTTAATGACTACTACGAAGTGGTTCTGGACAAATAGACACAAAGACAAAAAAATAGAAATACAAAGGGGAGTTATTAGTAACGGAAATGACACTTTGCACCTTCCTTTGACGGGACCATATACTATGACAGAAATAGTGCCGCAAGGCCACTATAGTGGATAAAATCTTGTAATTCCCTATGTAATTTGGACGCTATCGGTAATTTGGAAGCAAGTGGTTTGTGGTTACGGAGAACGGTTTTTTTTAAAATATGATAAAAAGTAGTTTAAAAGATCCAAAGAATCAATGGAATGTGATAATCTGAACGAACAAAATAATGACTAAAAAAGGCACTTCCCCACGAAGTTCAAAATGGACCGACTGTGCGGTTATGGACAATGTGAATATTGTGATGCATGAACGGATAATGAGCGCCAAATGACAGACCATTGTATTAGCTCAGCTGACAGACAAGCCAGCGGAGATGATAAGTTGAAGGGAGAACAATAGTATTTAAACGTTGACAAAAGCTGAAATCCAAGTCAAAGCCTACAATTACTAAAATGTCCAGATTGCTATAAAGCAGACTTAGAGGACAAACACAAATGACTGAATTAAAAAGCAAATCAAATAAACAAGCAAACAAACACTCCAGAGGGCTCATTTTTCCAAAGCACCAGGGGTATTGAAGGTAAAACCCACGTGATAACCATAAAGAGATAGGTTTCTCAATAATGTATAAAACAAACCACATTTTGAGGGTCGCCTATTTTGTGAATTTAACATTTTCAACATAACATGTACTTACAGCAAACGTTAGGCAGGTCAATAGCTCACACTCAATTTCTAATTTGTAATAACTGGTTTAGCAGCAAGGCACCCATATAAGTTGTAGATGACAATAATGAGGTGCGGCATATTTTGTTTCCAGTCCACATAAATTAGTTTCATCTGCATTCCGTACATGCCTATACCATTAAAGATTTATAGCATTATTTTCTTAATATTGTTTCAATCAGTACTTGCCTGCATATTTCAGCTAGCATAGTCCCATTGGCCCCTAATTTCTGATTGCAAGTATCATTGCTGAAAAGGCTACAGACAATGCATCCACAGAGATGTTAGAGTAAGGTATGAAGAGATACTGTTGCTAACATGTTTGGCTAATATTAATTCGTAATAATCTGCCTGGCATCTATGTCTTCCACTTCTTTTCCGACTTTTAACACCCTAAATGTGCTATATCTTCATTACTAAGTGTCAGTGGGATATAATGGTGAGCAAGGTTCTGGAGCAAGGGCTAAACCACGCCACTCGCGCCCCCCCCCCCCCCCCTTATATTATTTGTTCTTAGACAAATGTCATTTTGACTTAGTTTAGATTTAATATTTCGTGAAACGCTCAATTTATTTTACATGTTGTATATGAAAGTGGCAGCAAAATGCAAATGAATGCATTGCTTATCAACTTGAAGGTATTTTGCTGTAGCATCAAACCCTTACGCCAGCAGGCAGAACATGTGAGTGGCATTTTTTTTCCAGCGTGCACATCAGTTCTTTCGCAACATACGTCAAGAAGTAACATATCCAAATATGGGTTTGTGCTAATGATAAATAGATTTTCACCACAGATTTATCATCTTGATCAGCTTTCATTCCAGTTGTCAGAATAAGAATGCACCTGTGGAATTCACTAAGTCCTTTCACTAGATACCCAAATCTTTATCATGCCATACATTACAGCTGGTTGTGGCTTGGCATATCCACTGCGTGTGCCATATTATTTGCGATCAATCGATGCAAAAGAGTTGAAACACAAAGGTGAGCACCATGACTTACAGTGCTATATGGAGAAAAGAATGCTGTATTACCTGATCTCATTAATGACAAATGCCGTGTGTTACATTAGGTATCGTCATCACTGAGAACCGGGGAAACACAATCCACTGATCATAAGACAAGGGGTTGACATTAATCAGTCAGAATGCATTAGAGATAAATGAAAGCAAACTGATTATGGATAATTAGGACAGAATCAGCTGTGTCTCTTTGTGAAATTTTGCATATTTTTGTCGACTGAGCAAATTACATAAGATCCCATGGTTCCGACCAAATACCACACATATCTGTTTGGAATCATGGGATCGCACATGTTCCATATATCTTGACAAAAGTAGATGGTGTATTGCAGCTTTATTTTTGGAACTAATCAATACAGCTGCTCCTGGATGTACATGCAATTATGCTAGCCATTATATAAATAAATGTTAAGCCTTATTTCCAGGTTAATCTAACACTCACCTTCTATTCTTTTACATTTGACCACATTAACTATGGCAGATGCAGTACAGCTCTTCTTTCTTTCTCGGTAAAGCTCAAAAGAATATATCTTTGAACGTACAGAGAAACAAGAGTGGCTATGTGTGGATCCTGTCTTAAGCAGACATTGATACTCTCAAATGTATAGAATTCCTAGCTTGTTATATGATGTGCCCAGAAATGTTTGTCAGCATCAAACGACATTGTCCTAGTGGCTTTTATAGAATAAAACGTACGGGGTGTTCCCTATACATAAAAATAAATAAATCCAAATGCCAGTGGAAAAGGACCATTTCAAGAATCTTAATTAGACATACCCAAAGTACATCCGCACTAAGTTTGATGTTGAGCTGGTTCACAGTTTTCACAAAGGCTGTAACACTACATGCATGTGCACTGCTGCTCCTTTATAAGAGGTCTCACACGCCCAAAGATGTATTTTTTGTTCAAAGTGAAGGACTTGGAGTGTTATAGCACTTTTGTGTAGAAAATGTGCCGTATTCACACAGTGAAATGACTGTGAAATAACTTTATTTGCAAAAGAATTTTGTTGTGGTTGAAGTGAACAAGTTCAAGTTTTGGGCCATCAAGTGGGTGTTGGGTCGTGACATCACGGAAGGGAATCAATGTGATACAATGGCAGATAACAATAGGGAAACCATGAGTGGTAGTGACTTAGATAATGAGCTGCATCTGCAAGTTAGGAAGGGAGAAGGACAAAAAAATTCAGCCTTATTGGCATGAGCCACGACCGGGCTACTACAAAGCCGGTCTTTTCTAGTGCAACTGAGAGCGAGTCTTTGCCTTGCATTGGCCATGCTGTACCTACCACGGAGGATCACCAAAGCTGGAGGTTGGGAAGTTCATACTGGTACGTCAAAAGTCAATGTGCAAAGATTCCTTTATAAGTGACTGATTGAAAGTTACGGCAGGCCATCTTGCGCAATTGTCAGTAGGCAATACCGTCATTATACACTGTATGCTAAGACAGTGGAAATGTAAACTCTTAACCAGCTGAATTTGAATCATAGCCCTACGTGCAGCAGGCTCTTATTTTTATCTACTTAGTGATTTATACCAAGGCTGTGATACGGTGCATGCTTAAACCGATTAATAATGACTACTGCAGCATGCCACAAACTTCAAGAGATAGGGAATACACAAGCAATTGACCACAGCTTGAACACACATAAATCACACAGCGGGAGGTTCTACTGTTTTGCCTGTCTCAGCATGCAGTGTAGCCATGTAAGACGGCCTCCATCCTTGGTTTAAACGTTTTTATTGAAAAAAAAAATCAGGAACAAGGATGTGCCCTATATGAATCCCTTTTGAATAAAATAGGACAAAATAAAGCACTGTATGGCAAAGATAGGGTGGGAGAAAGAGTAAATCCTATATGAATCGTTTTCACATATACAATAAGAGAATAAAAAGCCCTATAAAACAAGGTAGACCTCACTGAATGAAGACAAGACGTGCACACAAGACAGCAAAACACCATTTATAGAATAAATGGTCAATTAATATAGGCTATAATCTGGCAGTACTCAGAAACCTTAACTTCAACAAGTCACTTTTTTTGGATATTTCGTTCAAAGACTTAAAAGGCATCCTTTACTATTCGAAACTTCTTGAGCGCAAACTTTTGTCTTCTTCCGTGGTAGTCACTGCATTCTAAGTGCTGGGCACAGATTCAGTCCGAATTTTCGTCAGCAAAGACTGGCTTTGTCATATCCCGTGGTTCCTTCCAACATCGGTTCACCATGGTTGACGAGTTCCGACTGGACAACCAGGAAGAGTTCCTGTTTGCATCCCCATTTTAATTCAGTAGGCCTTGAGGAGACTGACATTCACTGCTATGACTCAATTTTTACAATCAGAGTTGGTGTTGAACCTCCCTTCAGTGACCTCACAGACCGGCATGGTCAAACTGTGAGGGGAAGTAGCGATGCTTGAAAAGAGTGGCCACCAAATGAGGGGCAATTCTGCACGATAAAATAGTGAATGAAGTATATATTGCGTCATGACAAAGGCAATTTTCTACACAAAAGAGCTATAATAATATAACTCCTTTACTTTTCATAAAATATAAAGTACTTGGTGAGGGGAAACATTGTCCATTCCCAGCATGTGCTCCTGTATGGTACTAACTGATTTAAAACATGTGTAAAAATCAGCAAATTACAGTACCCACAGAGAGTAAAAACATTTAATACAGATGTGGTCTCCCAACGTCTTTACCAAGTTTGAATCAATAATAGCATTTTGATCAGGAGAACGCAGAGCCGAAATTTCAAAACATAAAAATTCAAAAAAGCAAAAGCTTGTTACTGTGTGTTTGATAGATTGAGACCCTTTGTTGATCCAATGAGGTGTCTGTGTAATTTCAAAACCCTTAGGATTGTAACTTTTGAACACTTTTTAAACCAATTTGCCTGAACATATTATCCGAAATCAAACATACCATGAAAACTTAACAATTACTGGAGGTTAGCCATTTAGGAAACTCAGTCGAGACCTCCAAAGCTTGGAATTAATCTGACTCATAGTTTTGGACATTTAAAAATGATAATTATCTTCACAATCCCCATTTACCTTAAAACATATATTAATCAACAGGAGTAAAGATCTTGACCAATGAGTATCCAAACTGAAAATAAAATGTTTAAAAATTGGATATCTAGAGCACCACCTAGTAAAAAACTTTTTGACATTGACATTCAATCCATGAAAAGTCTGACTCTGGTATACGGGAGGAGTATCCCACAGAGGAAGTTCAAATGAGAATTTTCATTTGATTTTCCATTGACTTACATGGTAATCGATGGGTATGCGCACATTAAACCACGGGTAATCAAATTAAGAAATGCGTTAAAAATAAAATAAGTGATACTGAAAATCACTCTCTAGTGAACACTTTTCCTTAATGCTTCCATAAACAACGTTTTCACCAAGTTTGGAAAACATCTGAATGACGCATTTGTAAATGAGATTAAGCATGAAAAAATACCAGAAAAAATAAGAAAAATGCCGTGCCATCTGGTGAATAAATTGATGTCTAGATGATCCCCTGACCTGGGCGTGTGCAGTTTTGAAGTAATTTGCAGAGTGGTTTACAAGATTTTGTGAGATTTCTGAGGAGAAAAAATCAAATAAATGGAGTGTGACCATTTGAACACACTCGGCACAGACAAATCCAAGCCATATCTATACCCCGTTTGAAGTGAAAGTGGTTTACGGGTCTGGAAAGAAGTCAAACATGATACAGTCAGGCCTTAGGTTCAAATTATGCTATTTGATAGTTTTGAAAAAGTAAAAAATGCAAATGCCCACTACAATCCCCAAGCATGGTAATTATCAACAGGATAACGAAAAAGAAAATTCTACAAAGTTAGCGATCTAGAGTGTCACTACCTGCTGATTAAACTGTTCAACTCCCCCACAATACACATCTCCACTAAATTTCAGAACAATTTTTATGATGGCTTTTGAGTAGAAGTGCCAGAAACCCTCAACACACAAACCTTGGTGAGAAAATAAGAAAAAGGATAGTGGCATTTGTTGAACATCCATAGAAATGTTCTCATGCAATTTTATAGCAATCGACAGGTTTGGTTTTGGAGTAGATGTTTTGAAAATTTTGTTCCAAACTGAACTAAAACAAATACATAAACAAAATAAAAACTCTTGGAGCGTGACCATTTCAATAAACTCTAGATGACGGTTCTTGAGAAGTGGTCGAAAATGTGAATTGTTGACGCATAGACGCCGACGCTGATGACCAACGAAGGTCTATCCTATAACCTCAGCTGACTTCAAAAGTCATCCTCAAAGTAACTAACGCATTTTTGTTCATGTACACCTGTAGAGCCTCGTTTTCTCATCAAGTGGTGCTTCATTTGCATATTGATTGCCCAAAATAGATTTACAGATTGTGCCAAAACTTTATGAAAATGTATCTTTTGGAAGGCTTAAGCAAAAAACTCACTTCATCGTAATTTCATGTATCCCTAGGTTTTAACAAAGTTTTCAATTAAGGTACTTGGTCAATGCATACATGCAGAATTGATTATAATGTGAGTCAATAGGGTTTGTCATGCTAATTCACAACTTTCACATCTTTTCAGAAACCATTTGATTCAGTTCAAGCGTGTAATCTGTGTGGGCCTTTACTGCGTTTGTTTAGATGATTAGCCTGGACAGTTTTTTCGGGTTTTTTTTCTTTTTTTTGGGGGGGGGGCGAAAACTGAAAAATGTCTTACTCTACAAACCTGATTGGCAAATTAGTTCCCACTTGGAAGGGTTACTCCTGGACCGCACTACAGCGGTATGAAAATTATAAGGGTTAAGTATCAAGGTCAGATGAGAATGGGCTGTTCACACAGTCTCATAGTTTTTTAAGCATTGCAATTTTGCTGTGTTTTGGTATTTTAGGAGATTATGATGAATCTTGGCCGAAATGCTGATTGTAAAAATGTCACAAACAGTTCTTACGGATCCTCTTATTCATTCCTTCATTAATTAATTAATTAATTAATTCATTCATTCATTCATTCATTCATTCATTCATTCATTCATTTATTTATTTATTTATTTATTTAATTATTTATTTATTCATTCATTTATTCATTTATTCCAGTAATTTGCAGGTTAATACATTCTTTTAAATTGGTTACTCGTGAGCTGAAGAAGAGTGCAGACAATCACACTTCCGACCTATTCTCCGAAGCCATCGGCGAGACTTGCAACTAATTTGTTGAGACGTAGGTTGGGTGGGTCTTTACTCAGCTCTTTCTTACATGAAAACACCCAAGTGATTTAAAATGTTTTTAATACTTTGGGTGGAGGGGACTTAAATCCTGCCAAAGCTTCTTCTCGGAAATTTCCTGGCTAGTTGTTTTGATATGGCATAGAGATCAATCGGGATCCCTGAATCTTAATCTGTTCCATGAGTGGATTTCGTTTTCTCCCATTATTTTTGAATTTTCATGACTTTTTTGAGGTCTTCAGAAGTGTCCTTAGGCTACTTCTGACATGTGACTGACAATTCTTCTATGAGTGCTTTTTTACAATGCTGATCTCTTAATTTTATCTTTTCTGGAATTATCAGTCATAAACATACATTTCTATGGAATGCTATGTAAATAAATGGAGATCAGAACTTCAAAGTCGTCCACCAAGCCATCAGGCAAAGTGACTTTAAACTTGTCGGGGATGTAACGTGGTCAAATTTTTCCTACGTTTGTACAAATGGCCATGATCCAGTTATATTTTTTCATCATTTGATGGCAAAATGTTAAAAAAAATACATTGTACCTGCAATTACCTGACCAATTGCTTTGAATTCGCATCTGACACCCACTTTCAGGTAAATGGACAAGACTTGTTCCCCAGCAGCACGTTCAGGATTTACTGCTTACTTAATTAATCGACGGATATTTCAGGTAGGCTTTGATACTCGGGGTCCTCTGTGTAGACTAAGTTTTAAATATATCATGAGTGATCTTGACTGTATTTCGAAGGTCACAGAGTCACTTTCATAGAAGGTACTGTTCACTTGATCACTTGCAAGCTATTTTAGCTAGAACTTCTAATTATTGGACAAGTACCTAGAGAATTCTGGGTGTCAGTTACCAATACTATTCCCTACTCCAATGATATAACCCTGATAGATTATCTTTACCCTTTAATGATAATGTACAAAACCGCAAAAATGTTGCAAATGATATAAACTCCGAGCTTAACAAATTATGTAATTAATTATTTGTATATAACCTGTCGTAAAACATGTTAAAAAGTACAAACATTATTTTTTCATACTTTCCGTAACATAGGTTGAACAGAAATATTAAGCTAAGCACTTTAAGCAATAACATGGGAAGACCCTGCGAACTTGAATTTTTAGGAATACACATTCAGGAAAAATAACTCTGGAATGCTCATGCTACTAAGATAGCGAATATATTACCCAGGATAATAGGAATACTATGTCGAATTTATAATGTATACGCACACAAGGGCTTGTAACCATATATAATTCCACTTTTCATTTAAAACTATGCCTTTTAAACCTGGGGCTATGATTGTAGTGCCAAATTACCATATAATCCATTTGTCCTATTTCTTTGGTATATTTCAACGCTCACACAGTCTCTTTTCAAGAAATCAAACATGCTGATGGTTGAAGACTTATTAACTGACCAGCTTGTCATGTTTATTGAATTATATTGAGGAATGGCTAAGTTTAGAAGGAATGGTTGAATACAGATCAACACAAGCAAATTACTGCATTGGCCATAGACCACAGTCCTAAATACTTCTATTTTTCATATTAGCATTTTCTGTCTAAACAATCAGCATTTTCTTATTTCAAAATTTTGTGAACAGCATGAAACAGATACAAATGTCAGACAAACACGGATGACTTTTTGTCATATAATAACTAGCTCGTTAATTGGTGATAATTAAAATACGAAACAACACCCAGATGTCAGCTTTATACAGGCGTATAAACTGTGCTTTGGCCGGCGTCACATCATTGTCCTTCCTCAACATGAAGTTACCAGCTATAGGTCCACCAATAAAATGACTCTGTGGCGCAGAAAACTTGACTTAGGTAACTTTATTTAAATAGAAACTACAGCATGGCAAAAACAGCATTTTCTACACATACATACTATTTCCGTTTGAATGGGCAAGCAGCCAGTGGCAACTGTGGTCTGTGCCCTATTGCTGTTGCCGATACAGTCTCATATCTGTGTAGGGAAGGGATTTTTTGTGAAGAAAAAGAAAAGATACTCTTTGCGCTCACCATTAATGCAGTAATAATTGATACTTTAGTTTCATCAAAAGTGCACGGTATAAAATGGTCAGCGTATAGAACAAACTGAAAGCATACAAAATTTTCTATATAATAATAGAGCCAAGATGTTCTCCTGTTCACAAGAACATAGTGTGGGCACCTACAACAGCTTTCTCCAGAATTTTAGTATTTTACTGAACCTGATTCATGTGGATGGGTGTGGGTCCTGTCTCCAACGTATATTTGATGTCTCTCCCTTCTGTCCTACCTCCCCAATTGAATGTTCAATGGCTTACGTCTGTTGACCAGATTGGCCTTAAGCTTGCTTTGGTACATCTGGTGCAACCCTTCACCACGCTTGGTGAATAATGTGTGCTTCATGGATTAGATTTATGTAGTGGAATCGCCCTATAAGAGCACCTAAGGGACTGAAAAATGTGGTCTTAATAGGGCATGGTCTTGGTAGGAATATAATTTTATTCAAGAAAAAACAAAAATGCAGATGTAATCCGTGGCCTTAATATAGAGATTGTCTCTTTATGGAGGTGGTCTCAGTCGGATATTTTCCTTAATTTTCATCCATTTATTTCTGTGAAGTATATTGACCATATTTACACTTTTTACAGGCTAGTGTTTTATCTACCTCCATTATACAATTTTGTTAAAGATTGATGGCTTTAACAGTAACAACATATTGGCATGGCATGCTCTGCCTTTTTTATACTGATAGCAATCTCATACCTTGCATGCAAAATCATGCATCAATACTTTTTATAATGTTTGATGATATACACTTATATGCTTTTTAAACTATATATGTACATTTATATATATGTATATATATATATACATATATATATACATATATATATACATATATATATACATATATATATATATATACATATATATATATATATATATATATATATATATATATATATATATATAATGTTTATATGTACGATAGATTCATGTACACAACCTGGACTGACGTTTAAACTATGTTCATTGATTTATCTGAGATGAAGATAACTATCGAAAGTGACTTTCCTTTATGATTTAGGTATATGTATATATATATATATATATATATGCAAAAACATTCTAGTAGGCAGAATTTAAGCTCTTGAATAATCTGTGCATTGTTAATGCTTATTCAATTATGTCATATTCTTTGACAGAAATTGGACACCCACTCAAGGAGACGATTGGAACATTTGCTTAATTTTATGATGAACGTATAAATTGAAAGGCCTGGTACATTGAGAGTACGATATGAATTATGTATTAAAAAGTTTGATTCCTCCTAATTAATAAACACATCAAATTTGTAAACTATCTATGGTAGGTTAAGCAGAACATGTAACATGTTATACATACAGATATAATCTGGATTTCTTCTGACTATTGCTTGGCAACAGTGTTTTTAGCCAACAAAGAAAAGAGGCTTGAAAGTCCACAATATTGAAAGGTCCACAATGGAGCATGGTTTCAAACCTATGGCACATAAATCCAATGGATTAAAGTTCAGAATTGGCTATTGTGATTTTATTGCTGGTGGCGGACAGTATAAATGGTTTTAGCAATGACAAGATTTACTGTTCAGATATACGTGGTAAGTGTGACAGTAGTGCTGCTTATGACAAAGCATTGGATACTCTGTTCCTGTAAATAAAGGTCTAGATGCAGGGCACGCTTGCAGTATGGTAAATATGGATGATCATTTATGAAGTTGTTACAGAAACAGATGCACCAAAACCCATTCATATGTATATACATTGAACAAGAGGGTGCAAAACCATTATGGTGGGAAAGTAGCATTTAATCAGATGACGCAAAAACTCTTATTATTTCCCGCAGGAGGAAGCAAAAAGTTGTTTGGTGTAATTGCTGGAATCAAAATTTTACAGTCTGTTCTGATCAGTTGGATGCTCACATATTGTGACAGGGTTTATATCATGGATATCATAAGACACTATGCTGCATCTTTATGTAGCACATCAGATCTTCCGGACAAACGGAGGCTGTCATCTGGGCTCCGGAAATACGAAAATGTTCGTGGAAGACTGGCTGTACAAACAGATGCACTTGTAAGAAAAACAGGCTTCTATCTACCAGTATCCATGCACGTTTGAAGCGTTGTTTCAACTATTTAAACCCAACTGCTAGAGTTAAAGAGGATGAGTCAGACTCTTAAGTGTAGTGCAGAGCACTCATTTATGAAATTGGAAATAAAACACTCTTCCTGGTACTTTTTCCCCCTTTCATGAAATGTGTTCTTATGAATATAACATCTACAAGCTTGGCTGTACCCACTGCATTTTGCCCTTTCATGTGTGTTCGGCCTAACAAAATGGAATGAAATGGGAACCGTTGATTCATCCCTAACAAATATTTATCATCGACAAAAAAATGAAAAATTACGACAATTTTTATTAGAACCAATATCTCCACATAACACACAAGTCTTTTTTGAGATGTACATTTATCGAATAATAGTGATATTTTTTAGTCCATATTGACATGGCATCCTATCGCTTGCATATATCTACTATTTATGCGCTGTTTATTATTTGTACTGTAAATTGCTTTTATTTGGCTGCATTTCTATCTTCGCTTATTTCGCTGATGGCACAAACTTGTAGAAATAAAAATTTAGTGAAATAGTATTTTAACATTGATTTGATAAGAATTATGTTCAAAATAGTGAGGTAAAAATTTCAGTGAAATGCCTAAAATGCAAAATCCGTGAAAATTTATAAACTCAAAAATAAAAACATTTACATTATTAATAGCCTGACAAAAGCAACAAAATTAGACCAGTTTTGGCGACAGCTGAGCGGCGTTTGAATACTTTAGATACCTTTTTAATTGTTATTTCATAATATATGTCTTAGACCAAATGGTTGAAAATAGACCTTCCGCAGCTCTTCACTTATATAGCAAGCAACAACAGGTCGTAAAAGCTACCCAGCCACACAATATTAAACGTAAGCATGGTTGTTGACTTTCACACAGATAGGAGGGCAAAACCTCCTATTCCAACTCAAGGCAGGCTAACACTAACTTCTTTCCAGAAATGTATGGTATTTCACAGGTAATGCGTGGTAGATAAGCCATTAAAGGCTCTGTTTGTTCAAGAAAACTATTTTTTAACTTATGAAACTTTATTTTCGTCAAATTTTGCTCTTATGGAGGACCAGCTACCTAGTGTATATTTCTATATAAGGCAAGTTAGAACATTAAAGCTGGACTTCTATTTTTGGGGGGGGGTTCCTATTTTTCGTTTTGACATGCAGTCACTGTTTTGATGACACACAACTCCTTTGACAATCGGGACGTAACAATCAGTGCAATTTGGTATAAAGAACAGAACTTGAACCTCGTGAGAAAAGATCAAAACTATTCCTCAATATACTGATGCCGCGTTGTGTACTTACTGGCACCTCAATATCAATTACGCCCAACTCTAGGGAGCAGTACCGATAAAGATAAAAGATACGTTTTCATATGCATATATTACTTTATCCAAAAAAGCCAAAATGTCTACCAGAGATGTTCAATGTACTCTTTTCCCATGAATGGAGACACTGGGGGCCCTCAGTGAAGTGCAGTCAACACGTTTCTTATACGATTCTGTAGTATGTACTGTATCCGTAACATTTACCAGTACGGCTTTCATAGTTTTAAAACAAGATTTGTATCGGTGAACATTGCTCTTGCCATGTATATTTCTAGCGCCCATGGTAAATACATGTTGTTAAAAGGCATGCATGTATTAGACACAGATTTGTGAATTGAATCAGATCAGTCAAAGTACACTACTTTGAAAATGAAAAATTAAGTTGATATAATTAATAGTGTACCTGTTTTAAACTTGTATGTACTATTACTCAGGTCAGACCTCCACTGAAAAGTGCCTCACGCTTCAGTACTGACTATGGCACAGGCTACTTCATATGATGTCACAAGCCTAACTGCATTGGCCAGAGGCTAAGTTCTGTTTATTATGTTTTGCTTTCCTTTCCTGGGTGCTGTTCTCCAAAACAGTTTTCTCTTATTCTGCCTAGCAGATTTGGTACACTTTTTCCCAAACTGTTGTTGGATTATTTGCTATAATGCAAAGGTAGAAGAATCGTCTGTTGTTTGTGTAAATTCTGATAATTTACAGGGTATCTCAAACAAAAAACACCAAACAAGTTTTTGGCTGAGCGCAGACCTTTGTGTTGTTATGCTGATCTTGAATGCAGAAATGACGGCATTTAGCACAAAGTTTCAGCAGCAAGAAACCTCTGTATCCTATACAAGGGCATTTATATACTCCAGGGGCAGATATGGTCATATCATGTGTAAAATTTTCACTGTACTTTATATTGTAGGATGACCAAACCCTTCTTTCACAAGAAAGTGGTAGATATCTTGATGATTCTCCTATGTGTGAAGTTGACGGTCATATTTATAGTCAGAGCTTCAGGTAGGTAGAATGCTGAGAATATGGATATATCAGTCAAAAAATAAAATTGCATTTTATATTATAAACATTCAAACGATAATCCAAGACTAACATTCACAATTATGCAAGTAAAACGTACATTATTGGGGGCTGAGATAAGCCTTTCGTGAAATTGTGCACATTTAGTTTATTCAGCTTCGAAGGAACAGAACAATGAATTGTAGGAATTCCGTATGAAGGTCAAAGTGCATTTTTAACGGATCATGCTTCATTGTGAAATTATTACTTGTGTGAAAACGTGTAAACCTGCACAAAGTAAATATCAGTGACGTTCATCACTCTGCTTTGTAATGCATGTTGGCAAGCTTGATGCATCGGCTCTAGTTTTGCTTTTTTACCTTCCATGTTGTCAGACACAAGGAAAACAAGTGTACAATAAAATCGTTTAGTCTCATGGTGCAGCAAAAGCATTCAAATACAAAACTATGCAAATGAATCTGTTCTCAGCAGCTACAACTAGTTTTGTTACAATAACCATGGTGCATACGCGATGACTGTATTTTAATTGTTTCTTTATAAATATATAATTATGCTTGTTCAAGCTGTTAAGAGGATAATGTATATGTGTAAAATGAACATTAAATACCACAGTTTTTCAGTATTATTTTAGAATTTGCAAGCACATTTTAGTTCATGTTAATTTAAAAGCATATTGCATGCTAAGAGCATGATAAAAAAGGTTCACAGACTGATAAAATATGAACAAACGTGAATACATTAAAGAAAAATGGTATTGCACAGCTTAATTACAGGAAACATGCATGCTTAGAAAATTTTATAAAGGATGCATGTGCCATGTTTGTCTAGATACGCATCAAAGAACACGCTACATTCATTGAGATTTGATCGCTTTTT
>OZ026623.1:62179993-62522493 GCA_964020975.1 Hermodice carunculata | reverse complement strand
GCTCTCGGGGAAGAGCTTTAGTATCTTTCACCAGAGCTGACACAGAATAGATGCAAAATTATGAATGGTGGGAACGAAGGTGGGGTTAAAGAATGCCTTATAACAATTTAAGCCTTAGTCGTGTTAAGATAATTTTCACCACAATGTGATGTGGCAGTCGTTTTGTAATCAACGGTTGCAGAATTACTGCAGCCAGTGGCACAACGTCCGGTAGATTCACACTACGTGGCATATCAGAGGCTTTATGCTGCTAAAACTCCAATCCCGTCGCACGGTCCCAGAAACTGAAAATCAGTTTTAATCTATTAAATTTCCTAGAAACACATATACGATATACATCTTGCATATTTTCTCTTGTAGTACCCGAAAAATGAGCTCATGAAGTGCACACAGTGATAAAATACACGAAGTTTAAGTCGCTTATCGAGGGAAGTTTTCCGAGATGTTGGACAAGGGTTTCCGGTTTGCAGAATGCAACCCTGTACATCATATAATTAGATCAAGCGCGATTTTGATTTACTTGGGTCTCCTGTATTCAATACCGTGGTGCAAAATGTCTGATTCATATTTGTTAGTGACACTTAATTTACATATCAGTTGCATGTCTGTTGTTATAAAAAATAGAGTAGATAATATGTCACCGTTGATTAGTGAATTAAATTGGATGATTATCTTTATCTCACGGGTTACTCACATATTAAACTTTAACACAGGATCAAAGGGTTTGATCGTAAGGGGACATTGCCTACATTTAGGCCTTGTACCTTTCATAATGAACATCATTCCATTTCTTATTCAGAATTACACAGTGCAAGTTTGGAGTTTTGAGAGTAATGAGGCAATAAATTCCATGTCTGATGGAAAAAAGACCTACATCCACAGAAAAAAATGCAACGTAATGTACGTTACACTACTTGATACAAAAAGCGTGGACGGTAAAAAACGAATCGGTTTTCCAATGGAAATTTACTCTTTGCAATCACAAAGCTTTACGTACACCATTTTAACTTTAAATTCTACAACCTACAGAACAACGATGCACTCGATGTGGTTACAACATCACAATAAAATCTGTCAAAGGGTAATTTCAAAGATTCGAAATAATTCTACTAGGAGCAACATTAACCACAGGGGGTTTTCTGCCAAAGACAAGAATATCAGTTGCAGATGTTGCCTTGTTCAAAAATCTTTGTATCAGCAGTTGGGCCATCACAGAATATCATGGCTTCCACTCTCTTGTCAATAACTTAATGCCAATTTTTGGTTGGAAACATGAAATCAGTCGGAGTTGGTTGAATACTTTTTATTATTGTCTCAATACAAAAAAAAAACAAACAAACAAATCACATGCTTGTACAGAGACGTAGATTTTGCATTTCTGGCAGCTAACTTTTTCACAAATATTATGAAATCTTTCATATTATACTTTGGATTGGTTATTGTGCAGGTACGTGTTCCATATTTCTTACCTGGGCCGTTACGTGGGCTTTGCCATCGCCCAACTACTCTATTTATAATGACAAAATAGAAAAGCATTGCACAGCTTCAAATTGTATCATCCTTTCTATTCAAATTCAATCCAAATGCAATGTACCATGACACTTTTATATTCAACAATGCATAAAACCCTAAAGTAACTCATTTAACTCTTTAAGTGCAAATTTCAACAAGGGAGGACAAGTTCTAAATTTACATAAAGATATTAGATCCATATTCTATATGAACCAACCTTTAAGAACTGAAAATCGTATTTCTTCAGACAAAAGAGTGTCAGAACTGCCCAGGTACCTGAACTGGAATCAACAGTGAAATACGCCATCGTGAATGACATTCACGCTTACGGGCCTCCATTGAACCACTTTGCTGAATGGCGATTTACGGTTAGTAAATGTATTTGAGGGTATAGTACCAACAGCTGCTGCTAAGAGACCATGGCCACAAAATAAATGTTTTTTTTTTTTTTTTTTTTTTTTCTTGTTTTAATCTTCCCTTCGATGCAGCTGGATGTCCTATCCCCCATCTGAGACAACTCTGAATACAGTACTAATACTGGTTTGAACACAATGAACTTGGCCGTGTTGAATCTGGCATGCACGCAAACCTGCCTGCATGGACCCATTTTTCCAGTGAACGGATTGGTGCAGTTCATACAGTGAAGTGGCGAAAATGGAAACAGGGACAGGAGGGAAGGAGGGAACAAAGGAAGGAACAGTGTAATTGGTAGTCATAGTCATCAGAAGGAGTACGGCAAATGCATGGTCGTAATTTTGTTTTGTTTGTTTATCGAGAATCACTTACACACACACACACACACACACACACATATATATATATATACATACATACATACATACATACATACATACATACATACATACTTACAAATTTCTGCCAATTATCACACTTGAAGCAGTAAACATGACAAAAGAAATTGACATTTACCATTAACTTTGAAATACGTAGCACTCAGTTGTAGAAGTCTACAAATACGCGCGCACACTCACACACACACACACGCACACACACACATAAATATATATATATATATATATATATATATATACATATACACGTATATGTGACCATGCATATGTGTGTATGGTTGTGTGCGAGTTACACGAGCAAGTTTCTCTAAGCAATAATAATAATAATAATAATAATAATAATAATAATAATAATAATAATAATAATAATAATAATAATAATAAAAATATAATAATAATAAAAATAGAATAATAATAATAATAATAATAATAATAATAATAATAATAATAATAATAATAATAATAATAATAATAATAATAATAATAATAATAATATTAATAATAATAATAATAATTAATAATAATAGTTTATTCAACCTCCGCGAACGGATTAAGTACAATACAAATAAATTTTACATCGAAATGATATGACAATGACTCAGTGTGTACACAAGAATAAGAGACAAACCAACATAGGAATAATTACCAAAATAAAACACTTAGAGACATCGTTGCATTCAGCTCCCCTAATAACTAAGGTACATTGTGGGTATGCAAACACTTTTTGTATAGGTGACTAACACGCGGAAGCTCAGATACACAGCCCTTTCCTTTGATGCAACTCGGCATATCATCTACAGCTATATGTAGTAGGTTTCCATAGATATATCGAAAAAATCAAATATACCCCATATTAGAAACAACTTGACATTTCTAAATGATATTAAGTGCAGAAGTCACATGGTTCAGCATACATCTTTAAGTGCAAAGTAAAATGTCAAAGTTTGTATCTAGGGGTCGAATTAGATATAGACGGTTGTGACATTTCTTTTTATTTAATTATATGGTTTTTAAGTGTTTGTAACCATTCATTCATCCATGAATATAAAATGCATGAGGGTAATATACAAATGATCGACTGATGATTCAACTTCATAGAAATGACAAACGGTATGGAAGTCGGCAAAACCTTATTTAATTATCATATATATATATATATATATATATATATATATATATATATATATATATATATATATATATATATATTTATATATATATGTGTGTGTGTGTGTGTGCGTGTGTGAGTGTGTGTGTGTGAAAAACAATATTAGTTTCAACATATCTTGAACTTTGAAAAATGTCTAATTGCCAAAAGGTAGTTCCATGCGAACGTGATACCTAGCATTACACAGAAAACAGATTAGGTCCTTTGCAATGTAAAAACACGATCATGAGAGTAATGGCAACACAGAATAAATAATTTAGATATGAAAAGAAAAGAAACGTATATCTATAATAAGCCCATTATATAGGCATCCTTTCATCTATATGTACATTTGAATTGGGGTTTTCCTGTATTTGCAAGCCAAGTAAAATCAAACTTAGCTGCTTTCGTGAAAAGAACATTGTCAATCTTCAAATTTAGATTTAAATTAAACTTCTTCTGTGCAAAGTGATAGGCTATATATTTCCCTCCGGCTGCATTGAGAGAAAATTGTTTGCTGGTAGCCCATGATATATTTTGTGTTTTCATGGACTATGTTGGGAGTTCACAATGGGTGGGTTGAGGGAATTTGGTAGGGCTGCATAAACGGCAAATAGTTTAGAATCATATTTTGCGGACGTTAAGTGAATATTATTTATGTAGAATATAAACAAAAGGAAATGAACGATATTTCCCCAGGAGACACCAGTTTTTATGCGTGAAGTGTTAGAATGGGCATACTCAAAAGTAAGTCACTGGAGCCTACTTGCAAGATAATCTTTCAAAAGTAGCGGCATGGACATTGTCAGAAGTAACATACTGAGACCTACTCGTAAACTAATCTGGCAACCCATCCACAGCAATGCCTCTGATGCCATAGTAATGAATATTATGAGGAGCACTTGCTAATCCAAAGTGTCAAATTCTTTCGTCAGATCTACGTGTATGGCTATTGGTTATTTACCGATGTCAAGAATTTTCATTATTCAATTATAAAAAAATATATATCATGGTTGCAGTGTGGGCTGAATTAGGTTTTTAAGGGCATGTTGGCCGTTGTTATGCAATTGGTGAATCAAATCATTCAAGAATTTGTTTATATACCCTGTTTTACACATTTTTGACACGACAGGCAAGACAGAGATCGGACCATAATTTTCAAGAAATGTATAAGTATCGTTTTTATATAAGGTGACGACTTTTTAGATTTTTAATTTATTAGGAGAAAAACCCCCAATGGCAAGGAATAGGGTAATAATCAAGGTTTATTGTTCAGATTATGGGGGAGATGGACCTTTCGTCAGTTTGATTGGTATTATAACCAGTACTGGTCTTAAATTCAATTTTTTCTTTAATATCAAACATTTCGGCATATCTACGGTAGAGAAAAAGAAATGTTCTCTCTTAAGTCTCAGATAGTAATAAATGGCTTGTGTGTTCAACTTACTTTATCTGCAGGTTTGGGTCCGATGTTGGTAAATAACGTATTAAGTTGATATAATATCTTTCTTTGTCATGAAGGTATCCTAACTGCGGGAAAAACTGAACTTTTTATTTTTGTGAAATATGGTTCAAATTGGTTTCCCTGTTCATTTTCTTTTGCAAAACCGTATTACACATTTTGAAGTTTTCTTTAAGTGTTGGTTGGAGGAGAGCGTTTGAAGGTGCATTAAGAAACCAATTTTTTTTTTTTTTTTTTTTTTTTTTTAAAGATTTCCACGATTTGGGTTAATTAAAATTACTATTTGTTACCCATGGGATTTTTTTCTGTTTGTGTTTGCTAGATTTGACATTTCTGCTGGGAGATATTTGGTGTGGTTTATAAACAACATAATTCTCACTGGGATCATCATTCCAGTGGAATCCAATTTTTGCATAATGTCCGTGTCTTTCCTCGATATTAAAACATTGTCAAGAGGCAGCATCCCTAGTTTTTACATTCAGTGGTGTGGAAAACCCTCGTTCTTAATCTCTGAATCAATCCAGGTAAAGGAAGTAGAGAGGTCTGACAAATCAGATAACACATGTCAGGCGCACATGATTTTCGGATCCAAGACTTCAGGGAAAAATGATTTGTGTCACAGTGATAAATATGTCAGTACACCTTGCGGAAAGTAACAGTTTGGGTGAAAACTCATTCATAACACTGTAATGAAATTCTGTGCATATTCTTGTCTGGTATTTATTTTTAAGAGATCTAGATTTAAACCCTTGATTATAATTTTGCGAAATGACTTAAAAGGTACCGCAAGTATTGGAGTGAGAACATTCATGAACATCAATATATCTCTAGGAGGTCGTTTCGCTACATGTCATTAAAATATAAGTCTAAACACTGTCCTTCGAAAATTCTGTTTGGAGTAGAGAACGTACAAGTAGCATATTTCTTTTCTGTATTTAATTAAATGAACCACTGTGGATACGACAAGTAGCTTCCAGAGGAGTCATGAAATGGTTTTTTGGATGAAAAAGTAAAATGATTGGTCCATCTCTCCAGCTCGACTTCTTGGATAAAATATGGTACTAAAACAGAATATTGTTCGGCATATGTTTCCATTAACAGTTAAAGTTGATCAAATTTGACATTTAGAATTCTGATGTTTAAATCCAATTCTGAAAAAAATGCGCTTTGTCAGAATTTAAATTTTGCACTACACACACACTCACACACACACACACACACACACACACACACACACACACACATATATATGTATATATATATATATATATATATATATATATATACATATATGCCCATTGACAAAATACAATGACAAATTACAGTGTAAGGTGAAAGACCTCACAAAATGGATCAGAACTTCAATCACAAGCTGACACACATAGTGTGTCGTGTGGGAAGTGAGTTTTAATGACGAATGCATCGCTAGTTATCATTATGATAATTTTGGAATATCAGAATAGTGCTCTTGAAGCGAGATACAAATGTGGTGCAAATCAAAATGGACAACTTTATGGCCCTGTAACTTTTAAGCTGTTTGTATGAACATAGTCAAAGTATTCATATTTGGATTTACCTAGCTCTGAACTATATGTCAAAAAACATCGGGACAATACTGATTGTAATTGTTGATTTCCCAAACCATGAAGAAGAGCATGACGTTTATCTCAGACCCCAGCGCGCCTGGCTAATAACTTTTTTAATGTATACAACAAACTTGCGACAAGTATGCCATTTTATTGAGAGAAAATAAAAAGACTCTTTTAAACTCCACACAATGACCTTTCTAACCCCGTTTATTTGAAGAAAATCGACCGGTAAGCTTTTGCGTAATAAAATTAACGAGTTCGAGTAGACGGCCCTTCATCTTTGTTCAGGAACGGTAATCAAAGGTTCCCTCGTCATCTTTGAACCGAGAGTGAGAACAGTTTTTCTCAAACACTCATGGATTTTTGCATAGCAAGAGGTCAGAGCATGTTTGAACAAACAGGATAACTGTCACTCATGTTTACTTCTGAAGAGCTTAATCGCGTTGCAATTTGCTATTTGCGATCAGGCAACAAAACATGGTTTCTCTGTCAAGCGTGCCACTTCGCTACACTTCATTTTGATTGGCCAATCGTGGTGATGCGAGATGCCAATCAACGTCGTGTGGCCTCTGCTTGACGATGCCTGCTTACATTTCAGTGGCATTTATATCACAGCTTGCTTGCCGCAGTTTTGAAGGCTTTGAAAAAAAAATCACAACTTATCTTCAAAGCCTGGCAAGTGTTTTATATGATTGTACATTTTGTGAGCATATGACAGTTGAGTATTGGATGCAACGGGAAGTACACATAAAAGACAAATTGCCAACCACAATGGGGAGTAAAAAATTGTCCGATGGACCCAGCAAGAAAGTAAAGGTTCAGCTCAGAGTACAACCAAGGGCGCTGGGGCAATAATAAGGGACCAACAGAGTTATTCAGTAATTGAAAGTAATATCTAGACATCTGGACTGTTGTGTAGGCGTCTGTGCTCGGGCTGTATGTTAGTGTACTGTTCAGCATGGTTACGTTTCATTAGGTAGGCTCCTTCTACCCATTTATGGTACTTTCAAAGGATCAAATAAAACGGGATATTTTGTTGCAAGAAGTAAGCTGTACCTTTACTAACCCACAACAAATACAACAATATCGAATTACAATGTATATTTGATCAAATTGCCACCTGATTAGTCATGCTAATTGATAGTTTTGGGACCAGGTTTCATAGCGGGTTGGACCCTACTATAATATTTGAATTCTACATAGCCAACCTCAGTCATTCTGTTCACCACAATCTTTTCATGCGTCGGTCATAGCATCTGTTGCTGGCTGCATCGCCAATTTTTCCTTCCTAACTTTAGGCACTTTGACACTGATTGTGCTAGCTTATCCATACAACTCCTGACGAACGTACTAAGATAAGACCACCAATGACCAAGTGGCAAGTGCGAATTCTGAGCTCGCAAGAACTTCAAATACAATTTAGACAAAGGCTTTAATTTTTCTGTTGAATTTAAATGCAAAGAGAACTTGTGCGTGAATTTTTAAATATGATTAGAATTATTGGTCTCTTTGGGTGAGAAAACAATCGCTTCCACGTCGGTGATGAAAGAGGCGATACAACAGCAATTCCTTTGAAGTAGAATTAGGATGTGCAGTCACGTCATGATCTCGGCTGACTGTACGGCTTGTGTTTAACACTTTTCTTCGGATTAAACGTCAAAAACTCAAGATAGCATAAAGAAAAACAAAAACAAATACAAAGTACATGTAACAAGACCAACCTAATCCATAAATGTATGACCATATGGTTTGGGAACCCCGGCGCTAATGCATCAGCGTCATCGCTAGAGTGGACACAGCGGTGGCTATTTTTAAACGAGCTGTTGTCACTGCCAGTCATGTGACCACTTTCTGAAGCTCATCCCCTTCACACTAAAAAACCAAACACGGTCGGCGTGACTGTCAATGCTCAGCAAGAAGCTCTACTTTATACCCCTGTTTTTCTCTGTTTTGCAATTTCAGCGGGAATTTGATTTTTACGTGACAGATACATAAGATATTCATGCATACAAAGATCAAAAAAAAAAAAAAATGACCGACATTTCGGGTGGTTTGTATCTAGCTCGCTTAAGTCATTTTTAGGGACGTCAGCCCCGATGTATCAATGTCGACCCTGTGTCCTTCACAGATTGGCAAATTCATACCAAAAACACGATAGAGAGATATGTAGCACAGAATAATGTTAGAACTAATGAGAGTAAGAGACGTCAGTGCGCAGCAACGGTCATCAATCCTATATATGATTACTCAAACTGGTTACTTGTAAATTGTTCGATTTCTACAGGAAATGCCCTTGTTAATTGTGAAAAGGATGACAGATCCCAAGGGTGTAATGCGTATAATTATTCTTCAGTATTGATACATAACAACAGAAGTTGTCCAAAATCTTGGAATGTGGTTAATGATAAATGTTTGCGTCTCTTTTTTCACATGGTTCCATATTCAATTATTATGTCTATGCACATGTGCAAGCATTTAGAAGCAGAGAATATCGGAGCGGTCCCTCCTGACTTGTTCAGATATGCAAATGAACTAAACCACGAGTTATTCCTCAGCACCTATAATCCAGCATATGAGAGAAAGTATGGGTCATGCGATGCTCCTATTTTATCACAATACAAATCTTTGTTCACTGAGTCTACAAATAAGGCACATAAAGAACTGTTTAATCTTTTCGATTCCTGGGGCTGGTTTAATATTTATGCACATGTACGGGTGTGCATGGGCTCTGGCATAATGCCCGTGTTGCCGCAAAAGTTTGACGATTATCGAAACCACCCTAGTACATATTTCACAAACAGAGCATGTCAAGTGGTTGCCAAAGATCAAAGTCTTCTCCCTTTACTGTATGATAAAATTCATAATAAGAGCTTAAAGCAAGCACTAGGGGTTTTATGTGAAATAAAATGATCCACTGCAACGGATGATTGTGCCCCAGGGCAGTACAGATGCTTTGATGGTGTGTGCATGCTACAGCACAACGTCCGTGATGGACACTCTGACTGCAGCGACTCTTTTTCCATTGGAAGTGATGAGATAAACTATGGTAACATGTGCCATGAATCAATGAACAATCCTTCAACCCACAGAAAAAAGAAAACATCCTGTGCCGTGGGTGATGGGCTCTGCACGTACATGTATTTTCAGTGTACATCAGGCATTTGTGTTCCTATTTCAAAGACTTGCGATAGTTTTGCAGATTGTTATGATGGGAACAATGAAGGCTGCAGACTAAAATTTGTTGATCCACAAAGACATGTAAAAAAGGCAAAGAACCAAGTGATAGGTATTCTAGTCCACAAGTCGGTCAGAGAATATCTGTTTGGAAGACTCAATCCTGCCAACTGCAGTGATGTAAATTGGTGGCCTTGCTCTGAGAGGCTCAAGTCGCCGTGTTTCCACAGATCAGATGTATGCGTTTATGATACTTTACACAATAAAATGTTGGCTTGTGAAACAGGTGTAAATCTCTAGCACTGTACCAGAATCCAGTGTGGGGGCATGTTTAAATGTCCATTATCTTACTGCATTCCAGTTTGTGAAATGATTTGGGACTGCTTTGGTGGCTTTGAAGAATACTACTGCTTGGAATTGTCATGCATGTCCTTGTTTCACTGCAAACATGAAACAACATGCCTTTATCCAAGGGACTTGTGTGATGGACAAGTTCAATGCAAACACTCGCTTGATGATGAGTTGTTATGTGACGTCTTTTGTCCTGCAGCGTGTGCTTGCTCTGGATATGGAGTCAATTGCTCAAAAAATTACAACAGCACTGTCCCTTACTTTGTGAGCAACACCAGATCATTACTTTTCAGCAAAATCAAGTTGACAAACTTATGGAAAACTAAAGGCATATACAAATATTTATTTGCTTTAGACCTAAGTAACAGTTACTTCACAAAATTAGAGAAGGGCTCATCTGAAATGTTTGGGGGCTTACGAAGGTTAAATCTAAATCACAATCACATATTCGCATTTCAGTTTGGAAGTTTTTTGGCATTGAAAACTTTTCTTGCTTTATCATTATCTGGGAACTTCATCTTGAAACTAAGATCATCTTTTTTCGTGGGCTTGTCAAATCTGAAAAAAAAATACATCTCAGTTCAGGCAATAAATATATTGCCACTGGTGTATTTGTGGGCCTTCACAGTCTAAAGAAGCCTTTGGGAGTACTGTTGCTATTCATAAAGTTAATCTGTCCAACACAAATATCATAGATATTCAGCCAGCTTTGTTTCAAAGGTTTAAATGTCTACACTGGGTACTTGCCAGTCAAGAAGGTTTCTGTTGTATTCAGTGGATAGCCGACAAGTGTATGCAACCAGCACCATTATTAATATATGTCTCCTTTTGATCCCATTTTTTGTGCTAAAGATCTTTAATTGGGCACTTTTGACCATTTGTTTCCTTTTCAACCTGTTGGCTTCGTTTAATTTCGTCAATAAAACCACAAATAGGAACAGGCAAATGAAAACATACCCAGCTTTTTTTAATTCTTTGATATCAATTTACATGGTCATAATTGGAATAGGTAATTCAAAGTATGATAAACATTTCTCCTTGTTTAGACGTGCTTGGTGCACTAAGTTTCATTGCAAAACAGCCTCGGCTATTTCCATTTTTTCTGTCTTCGGTTCTACATATATGATTTCGCTGATTACACTCGATTAATTTATGAACCTGGTGTTAGTTTTTAAAATTAAGTCAATATCGGCCAAGTTCATAAAACAGCTTACAACGACTGTAATCTTAGTTGTTTTATCTATCAGCATATCTGTCAACTTGTCATCTATGGGAAGAAGAATAGATCTCTGTGGAATTTGTACTCTTATTTTCAAAGAAGTTGTTGGCTTTAGGCGTGTATTGAAATGTTTCCTAATACTTGTTCAGGTTGTAGGTTTGATTTGGACAATCATAGGACACGCTGCATGTGTCTATACAATTGTAAAAAGCAAAAAACAATCTGAAACAGCAAGTACAAACAATGCAGCTACCTATTTACTTATAATAAATGTTATCAGTTTTACCTTGTCGGGAATGGGGCTTCTGATTTCCATTTTAATTATTCCAATATTAGCTCACAGCCCCCGAGTTACTTTAGCTGTTTTGGTGCTCCCGTGTAGCGCTCTGCTGAATCCAATTTGCATGACATTTGTGACAAAGGAATTCAAATCGTGGTTTCTGGTGTCAAGAGAAAGTAAACAGGAGACCAAATGAAGCTGCGCAAGAAATAACGAACAAAGAACTGCTGTTTGCAATGCCTTATCTTCGACATTATCGCTTCCAACATCTGCAGGTGGAAACCAAGAATACTGACAAACAAAGGATCTTTCATCCATTAAAGCAACCATTAACAAACAAACTGCGACAGCCTTCTACTCAGCTTACCTTGAATAAACAGACATAAGTGGTCCTGTGTCGTTAAGGACAATATCAAGGTCGCATTTACCGACACAAGCAACGCTATTTACAATATCAGTTTTCCTTCGCATATTTTTTAATTAGTAATTTTGAAACAAAAAGTGACAGGATCCACAACAACTTACATATGAGCAAGTACGTCATTTTGACTTGACCTGTAAAGGTCACCCAATGCCAAAATTGGAAACAGTAGATCTCTCTCTCTCTCTCTCTCTCTCTCTCTCTCTCTCTCTCTCTCTCTCTCTCTCTCGATGTGTGTGTGTGTGCGTGCGTGTGTGTGTGTGTGTGTATGTGTGTGTGTGTATGTGTGTATATATATGTATTTCACAGGGCCATAGCAGGACCAGGGACGTACAGAAGAGCCACGTGGCTTGTGACAAGAGTAGTTTTTCTTGCACCCTCTCGACACAAACAAGTTTAATGAGTAAGTTCATAGCTGTTCACCAAAGTAAAGAAAATGAACCAAACAAAAACGGAGATGAAGTAAACCACACGCAAAATCACGGGAAACGTTTTCTGTGGAAAGAGTGAAATGGCTTAAGTTTGTTTAAGATACACGTAATGCGAAAGGGATTCTAAGCGGAGCATAACAAATATAGCTTTGGCTCCGCTATGGCAAAACTTACTCTCACTGTTTATACATTGTATGGGTCAAATAGCAAAACTACGTACACTTACGCAATTTAGATGCCAATCACAAAAAGCCCCCCCCCCCAAAAAAGAAAAAATCAAAACCAAAAATGGCAAACAAATAACAGATAAAAATCGACCGCAAAAAAAACAAAAAAAAAAAAAAAAACAAGAAGACTATTAAAAAAAAAAAAAAACAGGACAAAACAAAAACAAAACAAACTAACAAAAAAAAAAACAAAAAAAAACAAAACAAAAAAGAAACATCGTAAATTTGTGGACCTTTTGGTGGAAAGCACGTCAGATGAACCTCGCCAATTCAGTCACTACAGACAGAATTACGTGACTAATTTATGACACAAAAACTTTATTAGGGTTTTGATGAAATTTGAATTATTGTTAACCTCTTTCAGTATTAAGCTTCGAACTGAGTCAACAGTTTTCATCGGCGCGCCTTTCGCCGATTAAAGCTGTTGATCTATATCATTTTATTCTCTGCAACTGCAGGCAAGGCGGTAATTGAATGGAAGATCATTTCACAGGGAATACGAATCCAGCATCCTCACTATTAATCGGAGCAGTTCGTCATAAGTATTTCGACGTAAGTCGTAGTTGGCACTGAAAGAGTGAAGAATTATTGCAATGTTTGTATACCCATGTCACAATTAAAGTTCAAAGAATTTTTTAATTATGTACTACGGTTACACAATATTTAGAAGATGTATTGTGGCGTCCAAACATATGCGTTTCATATGGGCTCGTCCTTTCTTTCTTGTTCCCTGTCTTTGTACGTTGTCATGAATGTTTGATTCTGGGGTGGGTGGTAAAGGCCATCTTCGTATAGAGTGGTACCATACAATGTTATAGGAAGCCCAGACTTGGTACAAATATCCTTTGTGTGTGTATATATACATATATATATATATATATATATATATATATATATATATATATATATATATATATATATATATATATACATACATATGAAATTAGCGAAAAAATTAAAGCAAAGTCATTTACAGCAGACGACATTTTATAACGGGACGCAGATTGACCACTTGAGCGAGAAATCGATATCGTTGACAACATTGGTATGAACGGCCCTACATGCAGCATGATTTTTGGCAAATATCGTGGGCACTTCTATCAATTAGAGCTTTAGCTCAGACAAAGATAAATTATCATTATGAAGTATGAAACTAAAAATTATGATACTAGATAGCCCGTACCTTATATTTTCCTTTTGTCTGAGTCCCATATTTGCCGAGCATTTAAAGTGGTGTACATAAACAAATGCAGCGGATACAAATTTTGAATTTGTGATAAAACTTGCCTCTTGACTGGACGAAAACACGCGGGCCTCGCTGCTGATCGTACAAGCCTGTCACACAGTGCTGTAAACTCAGCTTTGATTATTTGGTTTAAACATATTTTTATTCAGCAATTGGCAATCTGGGCGGAACCCTATATTAATTCCTCCCGCTTTGATTATTTCATGTCTCTGGATGAGCTAAAGGAGCAAAATGTTCAAGTGCGTCAGAGTGCTGCTGAGCAAAATAGAGATATTAACCTGTAAAGCCCTGTGTGCACGTGAGGGAGAAAGAGAGGGAGGGAGAGAGAGAGACAGAAGGACAGAGAGAGATAGAGAGAGACATAGAGAGAGAGACAGATAGAGAGAGAGAGAGAGCAAGCAAATGAATTATCCGAAGCCAGTGACAGTGACAGTAATTACACAAGGTAAACAATAACATATCACCAGGGAATACTGTCACGCCACAGGGGACCGCAGCTGACTGCTACCGCCCGCTTCCAAAAGGCAAATGCTCAGTCGTGTTTAACTTTTTAGGAATTTGTCAGGAAAATTGAGAGAGAGAGAGAGAGAGAGAGAGAGAGAGAGAGAGAGAGAGAGAGAGAGAGAGAGAGAGGGAGACAGAGACAGAGACAGAGACAGACAGAGACAGAGACAGAGAGAGACAGAGAGAGAGAGAGAGAGAGAGAGAGAGAGAGAGAGAGAGAGAGAGAGAGAGAGAGAGCACATGTGCTGATGGCAAAGGAGCTTAGGCCTGCAGCAGACTGATACCAGGGCATGCTCTCCTAGATGACGCCACTCTTCAAAAGTAGCCCTTGCGGGTGGAGAGCCCTGGTTAATAAGTGGACTGGGTTTCTTTATTGGTCACTGGTTGTTAACAGCAAATGGTATAACGTGAAAATGTAGCTTGTGAAGCAGTACTGGCAGCTATGAGAAAATCTCTCATTGCAGACCCAAGTGTTTCAAGACATGCCAATTAGACAGCATTCAAAGGCAATCTGAGATTGAAACTACTTTATCCACAGAACGTCTATCTGGCAGGTAGATGACGAGGTATGTAGTGGCCTCAGATATAAGGCAACAATCCTTTGAATTCTATCATGACTGAGGATTTCTAAGCGGGTGATTCTCCCAATAGGGGCACTTTTGTCTCCCAGGTAGTCTATGCTATTAAAATGGAAAATAGATACCCCCCCCCCAAAAAAAAAAAACACGAAAAAAGAAACAAAAAACAAAACAAACAAACAAACAAACAAAAACAAAAACAAAAAACAAAAAAACAAAAACAAACAAAAAAAGAACAAAAACAAAAAAAACTCACACAATTGTATTGAATTTGCAATCTTTGGTAGTTCTATTTTGTAACATGATTTGGGATATTTTCAATATATAAATATATTTAACTCAGGACCGTTTCTAATCAAGCTAAACCTCCAAGATGTGCATGTCCCAAGCCCAAGTGAACCATACACTTTCTTTCATAATTTACACTTTAAGATACCTTTTTCAACTTTTTGCAGGTTTTGTGTATCAAATGTGCTACTTTTCATAATAAAACTGCATTTTTGTATATTCAAGGCACATTCTTATATTGTAGCTGAAGACACGGGAAGCTTGGCGTTGCAAGTGTATTTGCACCAATATTTTTAGACATTTTGGAACAAAAACTGGTGCGTGCCTTTATTTCATGTCGTAGCCATTACTGCTAGAAGACAGACAAAACTATATCAATTGATTTTAGTACTTTTAGGAAAATATTCTTGTGTGTGTGTTCTCCAAAAACATGGCAAAGTGATCAACGTGTAGGGCAAGGTCACGTTGTCCAAGAACAGATGGAATTTGTTCAATTATCATAACCGTTACCACATCTTCACAGAAACTATCTTTATTTGGAGTGGTATTGTTATGATTTGTTGACCTTCGATGCCTCATTGAAGTATATTTCTTTGGACATTACACATATAATATTCAAAATGGACCCCATTATTATCACCATAGATGAATATTGCCTGCCAAAAACGGATTATACTCTCATTATTAACGGAATTAGTCCAGTAACCGAAATAAGATGGCATCTTTACGTTTAATTATATAATGACAGGTTCATATGGAGCTACTTTCGAACAGAGATTAATGTGGTAAGGTGCATCTAGACTATAATGAAATGAATAGGCCTAAATAGATAAAAATTTAAAAAAAATACTACTTATAATAATAATGCTTAAACTGAAATGAGCTTTGGCCGTTTTAATAGCAGAAGCATGCCACACAGTGCTTACTAAAGTTGGTACTGCTTTTTTGTGTGGAGAAAGAAGGTATGACAAAATGAGCCTGTAATATCCTAAAAAAAAACCCACACATGCCTTCTCTAGCACAATCATGTTACACAAGTAGTCCCCAGCGAAGGTCATTGACAATCACAAGGGGCAGACCCAGAAGATGCCGACAAAAGTGACATTCCTGGAAGTCTCAAGGCAGGAGCCACAAGTGCTGCTGCTTCAGTGGTCTGCTGGCAGGAGGGATCCTACCGGAGTTCAGAGAACTCAACATAGAGGCAGCAAGATATTTTGCTGAAATTGTCTGCTAGCACGTCATGAGTGCTGGCAGGGGCAGATGAAAACAAAACTGCTCAAGGGAAGGAGGCAGGGTATCTGGTTGAAAGGTGGGGGTCAGCTATATTGCCAGCTGTACTGTCTGGGGTAGACCTAAAGGAAGATTAGGAGGCACAGCTGGCACAGAAGTTGGAGGCTTTGAAAGTGGCACTTGGCATGCAGAGGAGCCATCACCACAGGAGCCAAAGGCCCACTGAATGCCACAGGCTTTGGTACTTCCTTCATACTCCAGAATGCCTGGACCAACAACCTGAGCTCTTGGACTTATGGTCTTAGCACTCTGTGGAAGGCCATGGTTCTGGAAGTTTCCAACCTGGCTTTGCCCACTTACCCAGTTGGAACTCTGAGTGCTCAGACCTGGGAGACCAAGATCTCAAGGGCTCCAGTCTTTGCTTAGCCTGCCTCTTCTGTGGGACTCAAAGGTGGGAAGCTGAGGGGGACATCAGTGCTCTAAGCATTTAAGCCTGCAGCTGTACGTTCCTAGCCATAGACTCCAGAGCATGGGCCACCCTCGGGTCAGTGGCTAAAGGAGCACTGGTCTTCTTGTGTGGAGCTGGGTGATCATGACATCTCGAATATACCCTATTTGCGACTACATCCTGTCTTCTCCTCCCCCCCCCCCCCCCGGGTCAGGTGTAGAGATGTCAGCCACCTGAGCCCAAAAGCAAGCCTTGTGGTTTTTTCGTGGCTTCTCTAGTGGAGGTGTGGGTGAAGATACAATGGAGACAGAGTCTAAAGTCTGGTATTTGGCTTATCACCTTCGCCTTGCCTATTCTCCAGGCTCGTAGAGCAGCACTTGTCTTCTCTCCAAAAAAACACAGAACTGGTAGGTTTTATGCATGAGCAAACACAACAAAGTTGCTGTGGACGACCATAGCAGTGCTGGTGGTTGTCTCAGGCAGCAAGGTAGTGGTTCAGTGAGTCCAGCTTCTGACCTTTACCCAACAAGGATGAAGGAGAAGTGGTCAATGGATCCACACTAATGGCACTCTAAGAAGCTGCAATTGCCTGGTGGGAACTGAATGTTGAGACACCATGTTGGAAACTTAGATTTCAAGCCAAACGACCAGCTCTACTTCAAACTTTTTCCAAGTATCTGCAGATTATATATCAGATATCCTTCACTCCAAAGAGTTGAGGACCACTAAGAAAAGATTTTCTGCAGAAGGGAACATGCATGAAGCACCTGAACAGTGATGGTTAACAAACATTCACTGAACTTCCGACTCGAACGAGCAAGTCAGTTATATGTCGCAAAGGGAGAATGACCACCAGGGGTCACCAACAGGATCCAGACATGGCACCACAGGATCATAAGGTTTTTTTCAAAACAATCAAGTGAGTGAGCCCAACTTGATTGTGCCAGGCGCTTTGCTCAAACAGGGAGGTCTTGTCAATTGTGGTAGAGAGGGAACGTTATGTAACTAATGTAGTTATGTGGTGTTTCATGCCAGCTGGAAAAAAGGTTGCATTTGTGACGTCTGCAACAGTTTCATGCCAGTGAGCATGATCTGGCGGAAAGCCTTTGCTAATGGTATGCCAAGGATACTCTATTTAAACACTTTGGAGTCATCATTTGAAATTACGATATTTGTTGATACTCACCGGATATTATTTCAAAGATATCTGAACCCAAAATTTATGAAAAGTTAGACACCATCAATCAAAAGGACATGTACCATCTTACTACAGGCTTTGACTTCACATGGAATGAATGCAACCTGTCATAATGTGCACCATCAATGCTAAAGTAGGCCTACTTGTTGAGTTAATTAATGAGAAGTAAAATTTGTGTAAGTTGTACTGTGTGTTCTTGAAAACAAATCCAGGATACCCATATGAGGTAACTAGCTTAGAATGAACAATCATCAGGAATGTGAAGGTTTCTAAAATGAAATTCCGTAACAAGAGCATCTTGCACTGAAAATGAGGTCAGAGGGATGTCCACGCAGTGCCATCCCATCTTTTACACAAGACCATCGTCATCTCCAATATGAAAGTAGTTCCACATGTAGCCTACTGGTTCAACTATTCCTTCCGTTATCAAAACAGAGGCTCTCTAATCCTGAGTTTGGAATTAAGGTCATTATAGATATGATGCAGAACGCCTTCACACTGCAATTTTAATGTTTAAATGTATTTGTGCATTAATTCCCAGCTATCTATCTGACCAAATCACTTTGCTCAGGGACATTGGCACTTACAACACAGACCAGACAAATGGAATAAATGTTTTCATTCTGCTTCCTCGTAAGGACCTTCTGTAAAGATCTTTTTATACAATGGTGCTACTGTCTGAGATGGTCTTCTGAACTTTTCAACATCCAGTCGTATCGTGAAGGATTATAAAACTGCATTTAAGAGTCAATAGGTTAAATGCACAGTATATAGCTCAATGACTGACATGTTTTATGGAACTATGTATATTTTTGGTATTTTTTCTAGGCTGCTTATTTTTCATAATGTTTTTCTTAGAAAGTCACAACACAGTAAATAACAACAGCGTTTCTCACTGATAACTTTGGTGGTAGGCGCGACCTAATACTATCCAACCAGGTTTAAAGAGAATACTTTTCTAGATTTGGAAGAGTCAAAAACTACACCACCACCCCACAAAATACATGAAAATCTGCCCTAACTCTTGACGAAACTGACGGAGGAATGGGTTTATCCAGAAGGAGATCTGTGCAAATTTTAGGCATTGCCAGGACGGTTTCAGAAGTTTATTGAAAAATATTCCCCCACCTCAAATAGCACCTTTTAGCAGCAAAGCTGTGTTGAGAAGAATGAAAACCTACTTATATATGTACTTTGTTTCTCTATGTCCAATCCGTGGTCACTAAATTTTCCGAATACATGGTTTAAACATAAAATGTTTCAATGGTCAATGGCTAACAAGTTTAGCACAAAGAGAGATTGGGGTCACGTTATGGAAAAAAAAATTAAAGAGCTTCTTAGAAGCTTTGATGGATTCGAGGTAGTGTATCTATGACCAGAAAAAGTTTAGCCCTTATAATATATGTGCAGTAAAGTAACGTCTTAATCCATATACAAACGTCTTTACTAGAGTGCAATCGTATACATTTTGGTATTTTTCATTTAGATAGCCTGCTTGTATTTCCAGAGTCAAACAGGTATGTGCCTATACACGTACAACTGAAGAAACATTTTTAAATATAATTTTCGTGTTATTGTCCTAAAAGTGCTGACTTCATTCTTTCAAACTTAATTGGGATGAACTTTCGATCTGATCCGACAGAAGGTGTCAAGTAGGTGGTGCTGCGAAATTTTAGAATTCAGTGCAGTGTGACTGAAATTTTGTTGAATGGAAACCATAGAGCCAATAGTGTATTTAGGTGTAAATAGAATAGGATTGAGCTCTATCGTCTAAGCAGTATGGGGTTAAGTCTGACATAATTCCCTTTTTGCATAACATTTTAGACCCAAAGATTATTGAGGCAATATTTTTGGCATAAATTATCAGAAAGCTTGATAGCCCAGTTAGACAAACTCATGACTTGTGATGAGGAGTTTGCTTGTTCAAATATGGATGGTTTCTGTGTGTATCTAAATTTTTCTTCGTGATTTGTAGCAGAATAATCCGTTTTGGTTATTCCATATTAAACTCAGCTGACCCCTCTGTATACCCGAGATTTCAGGAGGCTTCGGTACCAGTTAGAGAAAGTCTTATAAGGAGAAATTTGAATCTTCAGTTATTGCGGTTATCAACATAAGTGCACAGTTTGTTGTGTTTGGCAAGGCGAGAGTCAACACATTTTCTGATAGAATTGTGATGTATAATGTCACTTCGACATACTCAATCATGCTTTATGAAGCAGGTAACACAAGACATACTGCCATTGATGTGAAAATTAACCACAAGCATAATGCAAATAATACAAATCGCAGATTAATATTTGAGTTGTGTGGATGTTCATTCAATTTTTCGTCTCTTTTTCAATATTGTATGGCTTGCAACGAAGTTGTAAAATCAACAGGCAGTGTTTATGTGGAAACGCAATACGGTGATTCGTTTGTTCGTTTGTTTGTTTGTTTGTTTGTTTGTTTGGTTGTTTGTTTTTTTTTTTTTGTTTGTTTTTTTGTTTGTTTGTTTTTTTTTTTTTTTTTTTTTTTTTTTGTTTTTTTGTTTTTTGTTTTTTTGTGTGTGTTTGTGTAGAGAAATGGTGTTATTCTAACCTGTGTAAGAATGGAGGCATTTGCCAGGAGACAGGATTCGCTTGCACGGGGGGATTCATGGGGAACCAGTGCCAAGGTAGGTCAATCTTTCGACCCTTGTCAGGTTTTAGCCTTGGCGCTGTTAACATTGTATTTTGGACATTGATTGTCACCTGCCTTTATCTCGGGGGTGACCTTTTAACTCCTTCACTGCCAACTGGGCGTCTTAAGTTGAACTATTTGAAACAAAATGCTCTGGATTATGATAAAAGTATTTGATTCATGTGTCTAGTAAAAGTACATTTCTTTCAAGTGCCAGCATGACAGTGGTTACATAGAATATAATAGTCTAGATCAACAGCTTTCCTCGGCACAGTTTGGGTGCAAAGCACGCCGCGGAAATCTGTTGACTCCGTCCAAAATGTGGCACTGGAAGAGTTAAGGTTATTGTAATATTGAAAGTAAGTTATCAAGCAAGCCAAGGAGATATATCTGACACCCATATCTTGCATTCAGTTTCCAACATAATAAACATCAAGAAAACTGACAGTCTGAAAGGCGATACCGTATATCAACATTTACGTTTGGCATTCTTTTGTGGAGTAAGAGTTCAAAAACAGCTTATGTCAAATACAGTTCGACCAACCAAAGCGCAACGTACAAACCCATGTTCCGGCTCACCTTGCTTGCCGAAATGGTGGCATTTATCTGGCGATCGGTAATAAGTTTAAATGCCGGTGTCACAAAAGCTATACAGGCAACAGATGTCAGACCAAACGTAACGTTTTACAGTTCAGTATCTGGTCACATTAAACCCATTTGAGAATCAACGATTTCCAAATTCGTTTGAAATTTGCTAGTCTCGTTCCCAGGACATGAAGATGCAACAGTTACACTGCTGCAAGAGGAGCCGTTCACGTGTCTGTGCAAAAGGGTAACATTCATTTTAGCATATCTGTGTGACAGATGTCTTCAAAAGTACCCAAAAGGAAGATAAAGAGAGAACTAAGAACCATTTTTCATCCGGTAATGAAAACGGGTAATACTTGTAACATCTCTTAAAGGTTGGACAAAACAATTAGGGCTTCTGCAACAAAACCAAATACATTTATTCCGAGTACTTTAAAGGACAAGCAGGGTCAGATCTTTGTTCTACTCTCATGTGTTTAGTTAATGGCTAGTCGGAAAAGGGGAGTCATTATCCTAGTTTGGGCCCAAGTGGTTACTGTGACACAACTAATAGCTGAGTTCCAAGGAAAATTATATAACTTACATAAAGTTGTTATTGTTTGGAATTTTTAGCGACGTCACCAGCATGAAACAATCGGAAAGCTTCATTCATTTATAGTTGCCTCCGTATTATAATTTCGGACCTATTTCAATTTGCAATTACAGATAGGATATATAGTGTATCGCGACAATCATACTCAAATTGAATTCCATTCACATTTCATGTCATAACTTCGTTTTTTTTAAAAAAAATTACATACAAATTTAGTTTTTGTCGGCTTATCGTGATTTCACTAGCCTAAGCGCTATGATTAAATGAGATTGAATAAAATCTTGATAGTTACACATATTTTACCATTCACAAGAGGCTCTCTAATCTTAGCCAGTTGATTTCACTGACCTGTGGTGGAATTCAACGGCGGCCTGGCTGTGTTGCAAAACCGTGTGTGCAGGCGGGAGTGACTGAGATGACCACATGTGCACGCAAATATTCCATGAGGTTTGTTCCGGCAGGTGGGGGCGGCGAAGATGCCTGCATAGCGTAAGCGATGCAATGGGGGGGGGGGGGGGAGGAGCTCTTTACCGTTCTGTTCCTCAGTTATGCGTAAGATATGCTGAGTCTTTTGTTATCGTCAGTCTATTGTCAATTCACGTCTCTGACTTCTCCAAAACTCTAGGCTGCTTGTGCATGAAAATTAGTGGGATGTAGTTTGAGCAGGTTTCTTCTATGTCCACTCATTAGGTTGTACTTTAGATGATTTGTCAGTCGGCTGAGCTTATCTGATGGTTCTCCGCCTGTCATCGTGGGAGGGATCCTTTTAAAACTTGGTCGGGATGTACTTTGGTTGAGTCTGAGCCAAGTTTGTTCAAATGACCATGCTCCATTACTTTTGAGTTATTCAGTAATTTTGTTTCGAAATTTAAAAAAAAAAAAAATGTTTTCAAAGCTGGCTGAGCAGTTGCATTGAAATTGCCAAGGGTCATCTCTGGGAGCACCTAGAAGTTTGTTTGTTCAACCAGTGGTGCTGTGATTTTTCTGCTTTCATGAACTTGTGTCTTATTATCTGAATTCGGACAAATGGTAAGTAGAGATATACAATGTATTAAATACTATACATGTTATCATTTTAACGGTAAAATAGGTCAGCAACAAATATGACGTATTGGCTTACATTTGGGATACTAGGTCTATGGTTGCTCATAAACACAAACAGGAAAGGACCTATTAAAAGGTCAAATGGCATAGTGTCTTATATCTCGGTCATGGCGGATCTGTGGGCCATGGTCACAGTCCTCTTGGGAAAATTGTAATTTTCTAACTTCTCACAACTGCAAGCAGTGTTCTCTTCAATTGGCGGAAATCCAGCTTGTTTCCTACTCTGCTGAAAGTGTACTGCAGGTGGTGCTTCTAGTGTTATTTCTAGATTTTGACCAACTGTTTGAACAACATAACGACCAAACATAGTATGTTTGCATGGTTAATTAGGCAATCCAGTGTGTGAGCATGTATCTTTCTCGAAATTCATCTCAAAATTAGTGGAGGTACACCCTTATCTAGGTCTTTATTAAAAGCGCTCAACAGGTCATGCGCTAGTGAGTTTAGGACTTTTCCATGATATTTTGGTTCATTTTTGGGTAAAACTTTAAAATTTCTTCTCTAAAACAACTCGGTCAATTTCTTTGAAATTATTCAGGGAAACTTCTGGGACGTAAAACCTAATTTGTTCCATAGGTGGTGCTGCATTTTTTCCAATTTTAGTGGTTTTCTATTGCCACTGCTCCGAAACTATTGGAGAAGACTCTGAATGATTTTCAAGTAAATTGATACCAAGCCAGGTCACTAGAAAGGGCATGCGTTTTTCTGAATATTAAATAAAATCTTTATTTGCCTCAAATTCAATAAGTGTGTACATTGCCATTCATTATTTACATCTTTATCTGTCGCTTGGTAAGATGGAACTGGTGTTTATTATATGTGGGCCAAAACGTCTTTCAATTTTGACTAACATTTGTGAAACTGAACACACTTACGTATCAGAACATGTACGCGTTCCTAGTAAGAACTGGGTCATTAGGTCAAACTTCAGGGTGACAGTGATAGGTTTATGAACTAGCCATCGTTAGTAATAACGCTCTTCTAACTTGATTATCCTTCACAAAACCGCACACAGGTGAATATCAGGACTGAAACACATGAATATGGTTAAAAGTAGTTCACTAAGTCAAGTGTGTGGTGACAATGTCACAATTTTATATATATATATATATATATATATATATATATATATATATATATATATATATATATATATATATATATATATATATATATATATATATATATGTTGGTACTATTTGCATCAAGGCTGTAATATTTTTGTCATTGGACTCTGCTTATGAAACGCTGGACATATCATATATGTATCAGTTACAAAATGCAAATCATACTAAACTAGGTCACTGGGTAAGGTATTCGTTAATATCACCCTAATCCATATATTATAGGTTCAGTTCATTAGCTGAGCACAGGCGGTTCATACTGCCCTCTAGTGTCATAAATGTAAGCTAAAATGATTTTCTGTGATTAAATATTTTGTGAGCCATTCAAATGTAACTTTGTGTGTGGATAACCTGTGTTCATGTATTTCAATCTTTCAATTTTGATAAAAATCAAACTACTCCCTATTTCAACTTTAAATCTATGTACTGCTCATCTCGAAAAGGGATGGCTTTCATGCTGTTATGGTGGCAAAGCTTTCATAGAGGAGAGAGAGAGAGAGAGAGAGAGAGAGAGAGAGAGAGAGAGAGAGAGAGAGAGAGAGAGAGAGAGAGAGAGAGAAAGACCCAACCAGTATATATTTAATGTGGAATCGGGGGTAATGGAGAGATGTTCTCTTATGATATCTTGATTATCATTATTTTTCAGGTTCACCACTCGGTACTACAGTTTGCAAACGACCAAAACCTACTGTACTGGTTAAGCAATCAAACTCTGGTTTTCCCAAAGCCAGAAAGTCTTATGTGGAGGTAAAACAATATATTTGTTTTTATATTTATAGATGTGGGCGAGAGATTGCCAGATCTTTGTGCCAAGTTCACTTACTAGATATATGGCACGTTATCAATTTCAGGTCATTGTCCAATTTCTTTTGTAAACATACATGGCAAGCATGTGCACGATTCTACAGATAATGTCGAAATGTATGCTGTTCTTTATAAATCAAGCAGGAACAATTTAATTTAAAACACACATGCTGGATATATCGTCGAACGTGCCAATTGACATTAGATATATATATATATATACATTGTCGAAGAATTTTCTGCATAAATTCTAGGAGCCTCCTAGGTAATTTGGAGGTGGTGGTATCTCTCTCTCTCTCTCTCTGTGTGTCTATCTGTCTGCCTACCTACCTATCTATCTCTCTATCTATCTATCTATCTATCTATCTATCTATCTATCTATCTATCTATCTATCTATCTATCTATCTATCTATCTATCTATCTATCTATCTATCTGTCTGTCTGTCTGTCTGTCTGTCTGTCTATCTGCCTGTCTGTCTGTCTGTCTGTTTATCTATCTATCTATCTATCTATCTATCTATCTATCTATCTATCTATCTATCTGTATGTATCTCTATATATGTCTGCTTATGATTTTCCCAGCTTAAATACAGACTCGATAATAACATTATTATGTGCATAATATTTTAGGAATTTAATGAATTAGTACTTAATTCTGTGAAACTTTTGCAAACTGCAGTTGTGTTTTTGAATGAGATTTTGCAGTTATGTCATGTATATTGACCTTTGGAAAAATGTATTTATAATTTTTATAGTGCTTGGTTGGGAGGACAACTGGCCTCTCTGTTCCGCAAATTGTGGTTGTTGGGTACAAATTAACGTACGTGCAGTCAGAGGATGACAGAAATGGGGCGTGTTAGTATACGCACACACAGGCACACTGGTTGCCTCTACAGATCAACCTTTAAAAGAGGAAAACACAAGTGCGCAACAAACTCAATTACGACGAACCTGGATAAAAACAACCCCCTCCCCCAATAAATTCAAAGCAACATTTACCAAACCCTGTAGTTTTGTGGAACAGTAATAGCGCTTCATGAAGTCATATATGAGTGAAGTAGGAGCGTGCTTTTGAATGTCTTTGAGAAAAATTAATTCACATCAATGGATGGTAAACATGGTGACCATATATTTGCATCGAAAGGGCGACTTACTTTAAGCTAATATTAACAGGAAAAAAATAGATGTTAAGTTAGTTATGATCTTTTATGAAAAAGTCCATCATATGTGCAATATTTTATATTTTAAACTTATTTTGATATTGCTGTTTTATATTTGAATACATCTGATTTGGATATCGTTAAAAAGTGAAATGGATGGGTTTGAACTTGTAGCATACAGGATCATATTAGGGAGGGTCATACTCAACCATATAAAAGTCTATGGTAACTACGCAGCAACAGGTTAAGGAGTGTCACACTCCACCAAGTCAAAGTCTATGGTAAGTACGCAGCAACAGGTTAAGGAGTGTCACACTCCACCATGTAAAAGTCTATAGTGAGTGCACAGGAACATGTGAAGGAGTGTCACACCTAACCAAGTCAAAGTCTATGGTGAGTACACAGTAACAGTTTAAGAAGTGTCATTCTTCACCATGTCAAATTCTATGGTAACCACATGGGTGCCTATTATTGTATTTCAACATTCAGGTTTAGTTTTAATTGGGTTGTAAGCTACCTGGCAGCACAGCTTTATGTTCTAAAGAAACACAGTTTCTTGTGTTTTTAATTGAAAAAGAAATGTAATTACCCTGTGCAAACATACATTCCTTTATTCCTTTGTATTTCACACACATTTTTTTCGGGAATTGCGCCCAAAATTCATTTCCCTAGTTATGTTTTACAAAATAAAGCCCGCAATCCGTTAATATTGCAAGCAGAACTAAAGAATAAGCGACAGGGTTAATTAATGTAGCAATGGATTTTAAAATGTTCAGTATATAAATTTCTGACAGGTTGTCTTGCAATGTCAAATTGCTTTCATCACCTTTGGTTTTATGTTTTTATGGAATTGATTTCCTTTTTGTCGTAATATTTTTGTATCGATTGTGTTTTTTTGTGTGTGTGTGGACAAAAGAGTCTCTGAATTATTTTTTCATCCTTGAAAAAAAAAACAAAGGTGAATACTCCTGACTGGACTTCCGTCAGGAAAAAATCAGGAATAATTAATGATCTGGGAAAGTTATGATTGTACAATGTGTGCAAATTAATGGGAAGTCAACGGTCATTTCTAGCTTGTAAAATTTGATAACAAATGTGTGTAAAGTCAGCATGGAGGTAAAGCCAATTATCTTTTTTTTCCTTTTTTGCAGGCCTTATGAGCCGTACTGAAAACATTACAGTGGTGCCCGGATGCACGCTTGAGCATTGCAAGGGTGCGCCAACCAATATCGACACGGAAATTGGATGAGATAGGGACAACAACTGCTCATGAGCAGCAGGTATTGATGCGCACATCAACGAAGATCCAGATAACGAAAACAGAGCAGGTTTATAAGCAGCACCATCAGTCATTTTATGTCTCAATCCACGATGTAACATTTTCAATAGTGCTATGTCCTAGGCTTCATTTTTTATGTCTAACCTAAATCTACCACCATGCATTGACAGGAAATGGCTCATTAAAAAGGGATAACAGAAGACAATTTCGAGCAATGTTTCGTTCAGCTTTGTGACCTCTTTTCACCTATTCGGGCTGTCCTCTCAAGCACCATTGAGCATTGAATTACATTGTTCACAAGGTCTTTGGGTGACAAACGGTACCCTTTTGGCACATAAATATATGAGAGAGTTGAAGCATAAAAATTCAAAACTAAGTATGTACTAGTTGACGAAACATTCAAAAAGTTGCAAAAATTTGTATTAATATTGGAAATGCTGTGTCTAGGTATAAAAACATTGCTGCAACACGAGAATGGACCATACAATTTGTCTGTGGGAGGTTGCTGTGTGACGTTTTACCTTCCTATCAGGTTGAGTCACCGATTATTCCTATTTGATGAAATATTGACTTGAAGTATATTTAAGATCTTTTCTGTTGCAAAGAAAAAAATAAAATAAAAACCACCGCTCACAAAAATGTCCTTTAACTGACAAACTTATACCTTCTAACAGGTATAGCATCTTACTTTTTTTATACATCTTGCTGCACTCTCATCTCAAGTACTCATTAGAAATGAACGCTTTAAAGCTCTATCTGCATGTGAAAAGTTAAGAAGCCTTAAGTCTACTCAGTAATTGCTTCTTTTTCATACACATGCATGTACCACCGTGTACTGTCGTCTGGCTGGTACTAGCGCAAAGCTAGCGGGTCTAGAGCTGTTAAGCCTATATTGTCACTTAAGAAAATAAAAGAAATGAGAAAAATAATCACATGCATACAATAGACATGAAGAATGTTGAGTCACTTCTTAACTGTTTGTTATCATAAAATAAACTGTCATTGTCAATATTATTGTGTACAAGGAAATTTTAGGCCCATTTGAACGAAGGTGTGACCATGACGATAAAATGTATATAAAACTATGTTTAATCGGGATGCTTGGGAATACATAGTAGAATAGAGTACGTTGTAAATTTAACTGCTATTCAGTAGGTAGTATATTTTGTATTATGTTCTCATGGTACCATTAAAGTATATTTTCTGAACCAATGATTTTGACCACAACCAAACAATAAGGAATAAAAAAATGATACATTGGTTTACCTTTGTTTTTGTAAAGTTCACACTTAACAGTTAGAGAGCGTCTGCATGTTCCTGTGGCTTTATTGTGAAAGTATACGAAGATGAAGTCGCATTTTCATGAAAGACCAGGCAGGGAAACACATATCGTATATCATATATTAATTGTGCATAAAAAGAACAGCAAGGGCATCGGGGAGTTCGCATCAGAAGTGTGAAGGTGTATTGCATTGCAGGACAGTATAATGAACACTGCTTTCACATTAGCCAGTTACGGGCTCAAATTATATATATATATATATATATATATATATATATATATATATATATATATATATATATATATATATATATATATATATATATATATATATATATATATATATATATATGTATATATTATATGTGTGTGTGTGTCGGTTTATGTAAGTCTACAAAAGTGTATACATTATAAATAAAAATAGGAATCACTTGGGGCAAGAGTAATTCATTTACTATTTTTTGACCTATGTATTCGATTTTATTGTAGCTGTATGGTAATTCAAATTACTGCACTCGCATAATCATTGGACGTATGCGTGTAACATATCTTGCACCAGAACACTCTTCAAAATTTTCCAATGATTCGAATGTTACGTTTTCACCAGGTTTTATTTCCTCTTGTTTGTTAGCAAAGTACGCATACTGTCCCTTGGTGCAGCCAGTTCTGATAAACTTGGGTATGGAGCTGCCATTTATATTGCGATATCCCATGACATCACCTAGTTTTATGGTAGCATCAGCCACTGGAAGATAATATGTTTGTGGGCAAAACCCTCTGACTACACGGGTTGTATGTACCAGCATATATGTTTTCATTGGTTTGTCTCTAGCTGAGACAAGTCTCCATATTTGAAACGAGGTGCGTCTTTGATTATCAAGCCAAAAGTACCACCCTAGCAACCGTCCTGTTACTGGTGATGTGTTAGATGGACTTGGAATTATGTAACCATTTCCATGTGCTGTTGTTGACCCGAAACCACTGGGATCATATCCGAAATATATAAACCTAGCTGCCGAAAAAGAGAAAAAGTAAGAAGACAAATTTATGGCGTTCACAGAGACATACAGTATTAGTTCACTTTCAAATATCAAATGCAAAACAAAAGCATATAAAGATAGAGAAATACAAATTCTTTTTTTCCACATAAATACCCCGATAACATAGAAATATATTTGTCTCCCCCGTGCCCATCGGAGATTATGTGAAAGGGTCAAGGAATGGGGTAAAGGACTGTGAACATTTAAAATCATGGTGGCCAAGCACTAAGGACATTTTCATCAGTGTATACTTACGACAATCTGGTATATCACAGTACTCCGTCCGATATTGTAAATCTGTAGTGTAGCACCAAGGCCCTTTTTCATCTCCATTTGGGTTTCTGCAATAGTTTTCAGCGTCTGTCGTTGTTGCATCTGGGAACTTTTCTGGGGAATTTATGTATTCATTAACATGTGGAATTTGTTGGTCCCATCTTTGGCATGTTCGCCCATTTTTCGTTTTGTTAATCTTGCCAGTGTATTCATTGCCTGCTTCATTCTGTCTGCAATCTGAAATAGATAAGTTCAACCACCTGACAATTAGGAGTTATAATTTTAAAATAAAAATGGCATATCGGAAAATAGCAGAACCGGGAATGTAATTCCTGTAAAATGTGGCGCATAATTCCAGTGGAAGTTACACAATACTATCAATGCTAGACAATCCGTTATATTTTATGCAATCCCATTCGAAAGTACTCTAAGTAAACTGAAGTGTCACTGTTTGTCAAGGGAAACTTTTTAAGTAGTCGCTGCCATAATCTGCGGAGCAGCAGCCATGAATACGTCTTCAATCAATATATTTTTATTAGAGCTAAAAACATACAACATGGCCACATGTATTTTTTTTATTTAGTGACACAGTTCATACACAAATATATACATACATGCATACATACATACATACATACAAACATACACACATGCATACATACATACATACATACATACATACATAAACGCACATACAGATTTTACAGTTTAGGGACCTAATGACTAAATGTTTACACAAAAAAATCTAATGTAATCATTCTATATCAGCATGTAGAGTATGGAACATATTTTACTGGCGATATATCAAATATATTGAATAATATAGATAATACATATTCCACTTAATGTATCCTCATTTCAACGGTGCTTATTGGGGTATTATCAGCCAGTGTACGACCACATTTTAATGTCATTCCAACTCTAAAACAGCTTAAGCCCAACATGAACAAATCTCGAGAACAATTTGCAGACACATTCCTCGAAAATGACCATATTGTGATGTACAGGTGTATTGCACTCGATTCTAGCATTGTTGCCGTTTTTGGGGGACCGCTTGATAGGAGAGCCACATCATGTCTTCCAAAGGAAAGCAAGATACAGATGGAAATAGTATTATGTGATTGCCGTTTCATTATTGGCTTTCTACGTCACGCTTGGTCTCACAAGCCTTCACCATATAAAAGATAGTTCAAGCAGTCGACGGGGCTTTCGTCAAAGTTTACCCTGTGTGCCACTAAAGTATCATAGCAAACATTTCTCAACTGAGACAATGATTTGAGGATGATACAAAGTAAAAATACCTAGATAAAAGCGATAAAACCTCAATGAATGCACCGTGTTCTTTGATGCGCATTTAGACAAACTTAGCACGTACATCCATTATCAGGAGATAGCAGAAAGCTGAACATGCTATAGATTTTAAACATGTGCCGCAAAAGTGAAAGTTAGAAAGGTGAGAAAAGTACGAAACAATTACCTGTACAAATGCAGCAGTAGGTCTATGTCAAATTTTACCACTAGTAGAGAAGTCATTTATATATATATATATATATATATATATATATATATATATATATATATATATATATATATGCATTGTAGCAAATAAGTTACTCTTTTGGCTGCACGTCGCTGATCAGTAGCTGAACATTCCCACTTCTGACCGAAACGTCAGGAGCAAAGGAAAAACCTGTTTGCTGCAATGGTTATATTTGTGGACATAATTGAAACAAAATAGTGTGCTTGTGCCTATTTTAAAGTTGGGATATATTATGAATGGAAATTAGCACCATGTGGATTACACTAGAGTAGTACTTTCTCATTTGATATTAAAAGAAGGTAGAAGGTTTTGCAACAACTTCTTTCCAAATGAAAAATCTCTCGTATGCCGTTTCGAGCACAGCGACAATACATCTCAGTTGTTGCATCATTTTCTGTCCACATGATTATATAAGCCTACAATAAATATTCTGTTAACACAATGCGCATAAAAGTTTTAGAGATGGCCTACTATTATTATACAATTAAAATGGGGCATTGTGGCACCATGTGTGTTTTTTTCTGTTATGCACGCAATATGCCCTAGTACCAAAGAAATGGGTGCCAGGCACATTCATTTTTGAGTGCGACAAATCTGTTGTACAGCATCGGCTTACAAATATAGTGGCAGGGTATTACTGGCTGAATTTCATGATCATCAGAGATAAATGAAACGTGGGATTCAACTTCCTAAATGTTTGCACAAATCCATGCACAATCTCCAATAAATTATCTGGGCCACCATGTCAACACTCTCTCTCTCTCTCTCTCTCTCTTTCTCTCTCTTTCTCTCTCTCTCACTATATATATATATATATATATATATATATATATATATATATATATATATATATGTATATATATATATATATATATATATATATGTATATATATATATATATAAACATATATATATTTATATATATATATATAATTATATATATATATATATATATATTTACATATGTATATGTCGCATATAAAATGTCAGGAAATATATCACAGATGAAGTAACTCAAATCTAGGAGCATTCTGATATCTAACCTTTATTATTGAATTGCCGTCATGTGTATCAAAAATAAGTATAGACCAATATCTTTTATATGGATTGCGAAGCAGGTCAATCCTATATTAATAAGTAAAACCGAAGGACCCGGAGAAAACCACCGTGCACAGTCAGAGTGGTAGGAACTCTTTCCTCTTGTTTCCCAGATCATGAATCGAACCCGGGCCACAAAAGTGAAAGGCGAGCGTCTTGCAGCTCCGCCAACCGTGCATTTTACATTAATACGATCACTTCCTGTTCATATTTTACCAGGCTGTGAACCATTTATATCATTTTCTCAGCATGCATTTTCCTGTAATGGAGCTGTGCAATACCATTCTCTTTAATATATTCACTTTCTGTTCTTATTTTATCAGGCCGTGAACCTTTTTTATCATGCTCTCAGCAGGCAATGCGCTTCTAAATTAACATGAACAAAAATATGCATGCAAAGTCTCAAATAATACTGGAAAAATGTGGTATCTAATGTGCATTTTACACATATACATTTTAATCTTTACAGCTTGAATAAGCATAATTATATGTTTATAAAAAATCAATTAAAATATTGTCTTTGCAGACGCACCATGGTTATTGTAACAAAACAAATTAAAGCTGAAGAAAACAGATTCATTTGCATAGTTTTGTATATGAATGCTTTCCCTACACCATGAGACTAAACGATTTTATTTCACACTTGTTTTCCATGTGTCTGACTACATGGAAGATAAAAACAAACAAAAGTAGAGCCGATGCATCAAGGTTATGAACATGCATTACAAAGTAGAGTGATGAGTATCACTGATATTTACTTTGTACAGGTTATATACGTTTTCACACAGGTCGTAATTTCCAAATGAAGCATATTCCAATACAAAAGGCATCTTGACCTTCATATGGAAAATCCTACGATTCATTATTCTGTACCCTCGAAGCTGAATAAACTGAATATGCACAATTTCATGAAAAGCATATCTCAGCCCTAGTAAAGCACTTTTCGTTGCATAATTCTGAATGTTAGTCTTGGGTTATCGCTTTAATGTTTATAATGTAAAATGCATTTTTTATTTTTTGACTGATATATCCATATTCTCAGCAATCTACTCACCTGAAGCTCTGACTATAAATATGAAAGTCAACTTCACACATAGGAGAATCATCAAGAGATACACCACTTTCTTGTGAGAGAAGGGTTTGGTCATCCTACAATATAAATTACAGTGAAAAAATTTACACATGATATGACCATATCTGCCCCTGGTGTACATAAATGCTCTAGTATACGATATAGTAGTTTCTTGGTGCTGATACTTTGTGCTAAATGCCGTCATTTCTGCATTTAAGATCAGCATAACAGCACACATGTTGGAGTTCACTCAAAAACATGTTTGTTGTTTTTTTTATTTGAGATACCCTGTAAAGTCTCACAATTTACACAAAGAACAGACGATGCTTCCACGTTTCCATTGTAGCAAATACTTCAAGAACAGTTTGAAGAAATAAAAACTGTACCAAATATGCTGCGCAGAATAAGGGAAAACTGTTCTGGACAAAAGCACCGAGGTAGAAGGAAGACAAAACAAAATAAATAGAACTTAGGCTCCCTCCAATGCAGTTAATCTTGTGACATCATATGAAGTAGTCAGCGCCATAGTACGTACTGAAGCGTGAAGCAGTATTTAGTGGAGGTCTAGACCTAAGTAATAGTACATACAAGTTTGAAACAGGCACACTATAAATTATATCAACTTAATTTTCCACTTTCAAGGTAGTGTTCTATGACTCATCTGATTCAATTCACAAATCTGTGTCTAATACATGCACGCCTACGAACAACATGGTATTTACCATGGGCGCTAGAAATGTACATGGCAGCAGCAATGCTCACTAATATAAATTTTTTTAAAGCTATATTAGCCTTATGGGTAAATGGTATGGATGCTGTACAAACTACAGAATCATATAAGATACGTGTTGCCTGCACTGCACTGAGGGCCCCCAGTATCTCCGTTCATGGCAGAAGAGTCCATTGAACATCCCTGGTAGACAATTCGGTTTTGTTTGGATAAAGTGTAATCTACATATGAAAACATATCTTTTATCTTTAACAGTGCTGCTCCCTAGAGTTGGGCTCAATTGATATTGAGGTACCAGTTAGTACACAATGCGGCATCAGTATATTGGGGAATGGCTTCGATCTTTTCTCATGAGGTTTAAGTTTTGTTCTTAATCCAAATTGTACTGATTGTTACACCCTGATTGTCAAAGGAGTTGTGCAACATCACAACAGTTACTCCATGTCAAAACTAACAAAAAAATACCCAGCTTTAATGTTCCATAATTTTTTATATAGAAATTTACATGATGTAGCTGGTCTTCCATAAGAGCAAAATGTGAAGAAAATAAAGTGTAATAAGTTGAAAAATAATTTTCTCGAACAAAACAGAGCCCTCAATGGTCTATCTACCAGGCATTATCTGTGAAATGCCATACATTTCTGAAAAGGAGATATTTTCAGCCTGCCATATGTTTGAAAGGGAGCCTTTGCTCTCCAATCCGTGTGTAAGGCGACAACCATGCTTATGTTTTATATTGTGTGGCTGGGGAGCTTTTCCGACCTCTGGTCCTTGCCATATAAGCAAAGAGCTGCAAAAGGTTTTCAACCATTTGGTCTAAGACACATATAATGAAATAACAATGAAAAACGTATCTAAAGTTATCAAAGGACGCTCAGTTATCGCCAAAATTGGTCTAATTTTATTGTTTTTGACAGGCTATTAATAATGTAAATGTACTTATTTTTGCGTTTATACATTTTCACGGATTTTGCATTTTAGGCCTTTCAGTGGATTTTTTACCTCATTATTTTTAACATAATTTCTATCAAATCAATGTTAAAATACTAATTCACTGTATTTTTATTCTCACAAGTTTGTACCATCAGCGAATTAAGCAAAAATAGAAATAAAGCCAAATACAAGCAATTTACAGTACAAATAATAAACAGCGCATAAATAGTAGATATATGCAAGTGATAGAATGCCAAGTCATTATGGACTAAAAATATCATTATCTTTCCATAAATGGCCATCTTAAGAGACCTGTATGTTATGTGGAGATAAAGGTTTTAATAAAGATTGCCATAATGTTTCCTTTTTTGTCGGTGGTAAAAAAATTGTTACAAATGAGTCAACCGTTCCTATTTGATAAGGAGATATAGGAACCCTTATCATGGGTTCTGAATATTGGTAAGCTAATCCCTGAATAGACGATAGAAATAGCAAGCACTCTGCTCTATCAGTCATCATGAACAGGCCTTGGGTTTCATTGTTTTAGGCCGTACACATATGAAAGGCCAAAATGCATTGGTTACAGCCAAGCTTATTGATATCATATATTCACGAGATTCTATTTCATGAAAGCGGGAAGAAGAAGTAGCGGGAAGAGTGTTTCATTTCCTCTTTCATATATAAATGCTCTGTACTACACTTAAGAGTCAGGCTCATCCTCTTTGACTATTGCAGTTGGGTTTAAATGGTTAAAACAACGCTACAAACATGCTCAGTTACTGGTAGATAGAAGTCTGTTTTTCTTACAAGTGCATCTATTTGTACACCCAGTCTTCCATGAACACTTTCTTCCTTCCAGAGCCCAGACAACAGCCTCTGTTTGTCCAAAAGATCTGATGTGCTACATGAAGATGCAGCACAGTGTCTTATGATATCCATGAGATAAACTCTGTCACAATATGTGAGCATTCAACTGATCAGAACTGACTGTAAACTTTTATTTCCAGCAATTACACCAACTTTTTGCTTCCTCCTGAGGGAAATAATAAGGTTTTTTGCGTTATCCGATTCAATGCTACTTTCCCACCATAATGGATTTGCACCCTCTCGTTCAATGTATGCACATATGAATGGGTTTTGGTGCATCTGTTGCTGTCACAACTTCACAAATGGTAATCCATATCTACCATACTTCAAACGTGGCCTGCATCTAGACCTTTATATGCAGGAACAGAGTATCCAATGCTTTATCATAAGCAGCACTACTATCAAACTTACCAGATATACCTGAACAGTAAGTCTTGCCATTTCTAAAAACCTTCATAGTGTCCTCCACCAGCCATTAAGTCACATTAGCCAATTGTGGACTTTAAGCCCTTGGGTTTATGTGCCATAGGTTTGAAACTATGCTCAATTATGGGCCTTTCAATATTGTGGACTTTTAAGCCTCTTTTCTTTGTTGGCAAAAAACACGCTTTTGCCAAGCAATAGTCAGAACAAATGCAGATGATATCTGTATGTATAACATGTTACACGTTCTGATTAACCTACCATAGATAATTCACAACTTTCATGTGTATATTAATTACGAAATATCAAACTTTTTAACACAGAATTCATATTTTACTGTCAAATTACAAAGCCCTTTGATTTATATGTTCGTCGTAAAACAAAATTAAGCAAATGTTCCAATCGTCTCCTGGAGTGGTTGTCTGATTTTTGTCGAAGGATATGACATTATTGAATAAGCATATACAATGCACCCATTATTATTCAAGAGCTTAAATTTTGCCTACAAGAATGTTTTTGCATATATATATATATATATACATAAAGGAAAGTCACTTTCGATAGTTATCTTCATTTCAAAAGAATCAATGAACAGAGTTTAAACGTCAGTTCAGGTTTTGTATATAAATTTGCCGTATATTTTAACAAGAGCAATATATATATATATATATATATATATATATATATATATATATATATATATATATATATATATATATATTAAAAATCATAAAAGTGTATATCATCAAACATTAGGAAAAGTATTAATGCTTGATTTTGTATGCAAAGTAAAAGATTGCTCTTAGTTTCAAAAAGGCAGAGCATGCCATGCCAATATGTCTTGACTGTTTAAGCCATCAATCTTTTACAAAATTGTATAATGGAGGTAGATAAAAATACTGGCCTGTAAAAAGTGTAAATACGGTTCAACATATTTCACAGAAATAAATGGATGAGAATAAAGAAAAATCTCTTATTTATGCCACCTCCATAAAGAGAAAAATTCTATATTAAGGCCACCGATTACAGATGCAATTTTTTTGGTTTTTTCCTTAATAAAATTGTATTCCTATCAAGACCACGCCCTATTAAGACCACATCTTTCAGTCCCTTAGGTGCTCTTATAGGGAGATTCCACTGCATAAATCTAATCAGCGAAGCACACATTATTCATCAAACCTGGTGCAGGGTCACAGCGGATGTACCAACGCAAGTTTAAGGCCAATCTGGTCAACGGATGTTAGCCATCAAAAGTGTATCTTTTTCTTCACAAAAAAGCCCTTCCTTCCACAAATATGAGACTGTATCGGCAACAGCAATAGGTTATAGACCACAGTTGCGATTGGCTGCTTGCCCATCCCAACAGAAATAGTGCTTATTTGTAGAAAATACTGTTTTTACCCTGCTGTAGCTTCTGTTTAAATAAGGTAAGCTAAGTCAAGTTTGCTGCACCGCACAGTCATTTCATTGGTGGATCTATAGTTGCACTGTCTCCCAGTCCATGCGGTAACTTCATGGTGAGAAGGACAATGATGTGACGCCGGCCAAAGCACATACACCTGTATAAAGCTGACATCCAGGTCTTGTTTCGAATTCAAATTATCACCAATTAACAAGCTGGTTATTATATGACAAAAGTCCATTGTGTTTGTCTGATATTGTTATCTGTTCCATGCTGGTCACAAAATTTGGAAATAAGAAAATGCTGATTGTTTAGACGCACAATGCTAATATGAAGAATAGAAGGATTTGAGACTGTGGTCTATGGCCAATGCAGTACTTGGCTTGTGTTGATTTGTATTCAACCATTCCTTCTTGACTTGGCCATTCCTCAATCTAATTCAATAAACATGACAAGTTGGTCCGTTAATAAGTCTTCAACCATAAGCATGTTCAATTTCTTGAGAAGAGGTTATGTGTGAATGTTGAAATGTACCAAAGAAATAGGACAAATAGTTTATATGATAGTTTTATACTCCGATTGCATGCTTAGCCCCATGTTAGAAAGGCATAGTTTTAAATGAGACAGAAAAATGGAATTATATACGGCTATAAGCCCTTGTGTGGGTATAAATTATAAATTCGGCATAGTATTCCTATTATCTTGGATAATTTATTCGCTATCTTAGTAGCATGAGCATTCCAGAGTAGTTTTTCCTAAATGTGTATTCCGAAAAAAATCAAGTTCGCAGGGTCTTCCAATGTTATTGCCTACAGTGTTTAACTTAATATTTAGGTTCAACTTGCGTTACGGAAAGTATAGAAAAATTTGTACTTTTAGACATGTTTTACGACAGGCTATATACAAATAACTAATTACATAATTTGTTAAGCTCGGGGTTTATATAATTTCCAACATTTTTCTGGTTTGGTACATTATCATTAAAGGGTAAAGATAATTATATCAGGGTTGTATCATTGTTGTAAGGAATAATATTGGTAACTGACACCCCAAATTATCTAGCTACTTGCTCAATAGTTAAACGTTCTGGCTAAAATAGCTTGCAAGTAATGAAGTTATCAGTACCTTCTACGGAAGTGACTCCGTGACCTTGGGAATGCAGTCAAGATCACTCATGTAATACGTAAAGATTAGCCTACACAACAGACCCCGAGTATCAAAGCCTACCTGAAATATCCGTCGATTTATTAAGTAAGAAGTAAAGTCGGAAGCGTGCAGCTGAGGAACAAGTCTTTGCCATTTACCTTAAAGTGGTGGTGGTTCTATGCGAATTCAAAGCGATTGGTCACGTAATTGCAGGTACCATGTATTTTTTTAAGCATTTTGGCATCAACTAATGAAAAAAAATATACAAAATCAAATGTAACTGGAACATGGCCATTTACACAAACTTAGAAGACATTTGACCAGGTTACATCCCCGACAAGTTTAAAGCCTGACGGCTTGGTGAACGACTTCACATAGTATTCCATAGAAATGTATGTTTTGATTGATAATTGCACAAAAGTTAATATTCAGATATCTACATTGTAAAAAAAAAAAAAAAAAAAAAAAAAAAAAAAACAGTGAAGAATTTCACATTTCAGGATAAGGGCACTTCTGAAAATTCATAATAATGGGAAAAAACGAAATTCCACTCGTGGAATAGATGAAGATTCAGGGGTCCTGATTGATCTCTATGCCATATAAAAACAACTAGCCAAGAGATATCCGGCAAGAAGATTTGGTAGGATTTAAGTACTTTCCACTCAAAGCATAAAAACATTTTAAAATCACTGGGGTGTATTCATGTAGGAAAAAGCTGAGTAAAGATCCATCCAACCTACGTCTCAACAAATTAGTTGCAAGTCTTGCTGATGGCTTAGGAGAATAGGTCGAAAGTGAATTCTTGCACTCCTCTTTGGCTCACGAGTAACCAATTTATAAGCATGTATTAACCTGCAAAATCCTGGAATGAATAAATAAATAAATAAATGAATGAATGAACGAATGAATGAATGAATGAATTATCAGGATCCATAACGACTGTTTGTGACATTTCTACCATCAGCATTTCAACCAAGATTCATCATAATCTCCCAAAACACTTAAACACAACAAAAGCACAACGTTTAAAAACTATAAGGCTGTGTGAACAGCCCATCCTCATCTGACTTTGATATGTAGCCCATTATAATTTTCATGCTGGCGTTGTGCGATCCAGAAGTAACCCCATTCAATTGGGAATCGATTTGCCAATCAGGTTTGTAGAGCAAGACATTTTTCAAAACAGTCCAGCGTAATTACCTAAACAAACGCCGTAAAGGCCCACACAAGTTACATCACCACGCTTGAAGTGAATTGAATTGTTTTTGAGAAGCTGTGAAAGTTGTGAATTATCATGGCAAACCCTATTGACTTACATTTTCATCAATTCTGCATGTATGCATTGAGCAAGTTCCTTAATTGAAAACTTTGTAAAAAATTAGGAAGCCATCAAATTACGATGTAGCAGGCTTTTTTGCTTAACCCTTCCAAAAGACACATTTTCATAAAGTTTTGGCACAATCTGTAAGACTATTTTGGGCAATAAATAGGCAAATTTAGCACCACTTGTCCCTCTACCACTCTGAAAAAGTGTGTTAGTGGTTTTGAAGATGACTTTTGAAGTCAGCTGAGATTATAGGACAGCACTTTGTCGGTCATCGGCGTCGGCGTCCATGCGTCAACAATTCACATTTTCGACCACTTCTCAAAAACTGTCTTCTAGAATTTCGTGAAATGGTAACACTCCCATGAGTTTTTGTTTTGTTTATGTATTTGTTTCAGTTCAATTTGGGGCAAAATCTTCAAAGCATCTTTTCCAAAATCAAACCTGTTGATTGCTATGAAATTGCATGAGAATAAAGTTCAACAAATGGTAATTTTTTTTTTATTTCATTTTCTCACAAAGGTTTGTGTGTTGAGGCTATTTGGCACTTCTACTCCAAAACCATCATAAAAATTGTTCTGAAATTTAGTGGAAATTTGTATTGTGGGAGAGTTGAACATTCTAATCAGCAGGTGGTGATACTCAGGATCTCTGAATTTTTAAAATTTTCTTTTTCGTTTTCGTGTTGATAATTAACATGCTTGGGGATTGTAGTGGGCATTTACATTTTTTTTTTACATTTTCAAACCATCAAATAGACTCATTTGAACCTTAGGCTCGACTGTATCATGTTTTTTCAAATGCTCACGCTGCATTAAATTTTAGATTTTTAATGATTTATTCTGACTTTTGGCATTCCCTTAAAATTCATCTGCAAAACTGATTTGAAAACTTCAAAATAGCTTTCCAAATTGCTCGAAATTGCACAAGGATACTTCTGGGGACCACCAGACCTTATGTTTTCCAACACATTGAGCTGCCAGGTGTTCTATTTTTCTATGATTTTTTTTGTGTATTAACGCTATTTTTGACTTTTTCTCCATAACCGTCCCTGACAATCTTCTCAAATATTGTGAAAATGAAACTTACTGGATGATTAGAGAAATTCCTCGCCAGTAAGTGATACTCTGGATCTCTGATTTTGAATCTGTGTTTTTTTTTCTGTTTTGGGTACCGTCAGAATATCTGTCAACGCCTGTTGGTTACCATGCAAGTCAAGAAAAACTGCAATGGAAATTCACATTTTGACTTATTTCCAGACCCGTTAACCAGTTTCACTTCAAACGTGGTATAGATATGCCTTGTGTTTGTCTATACTAAGTGTGTTCAAATTGTCACAGTCCATTGATTTGATTTTTTTTCAGAAATCTCAAAAAAATCTTGTACACTGCTCAGCCATGTACTTCAAAGCTGCACACGCCGAGTTCTTAGATCATCTAGACTTCAATTTATTTACCAGATGGCACGACATTTTCCCTATTTTTCAGGTATTTTTTCATGCTGAACTTCATTAACAAAAGTGTCACTCAATTTTACCAAACGTGGTGAAAACCTTGTTTATGGAGGCATTAAGGAAAAGTGTTCACTAGAGAGTGATATTCAGTATCACTTGTTTTTTAACGCATTTTTCAATTTAGATACCCGTGGTTTAATGTGTGCATACCCATCGATTACCATATAAGTCAATGGAAAATACAATGAAAATTCTCATTTGTACTTCCTCTGTAATATTCTCCTCCCCTATACCAGAGTCGGACTTATTATGAATTGAACGTCAATGCCGAAAAGTTTTTTACAAGGTGGTGACCTAAATACCCAATTTTTATTTTTCAGTTTGGATACTTATTGGTCAAGATCTCTACTCCTGTTGATTTATATATGTTTTTAGGTAAAGATTGTGAAGATAATTAGCATTTTTAAATTCTCCAAAACTATGAGTCACATTAACTTCAAGCTTGATGATAACATAAATGTTGGGGTCTCAACTGAGTTTCCTAAATGGCTAACATCCAGCGATTGTTTAGTTTTCATGGTATGTTTCATTTCAGATAATATGCTTAGGCAAAATTGTTGAGAAAGGTGTTCAAAAGTTACAATCCTAAGGTTTTGAAATTACGCAGACACCCCAGTTGATCACCACAGGGTCTCAATCTGTCCAACACACAGTAACAAGATTTTTTTCTTGCTTTTCTGAATTTTCATGTTTTGGAATTTTCGGCTCCTCGTCCTCCTAATTCAGATGCTATAATTGTTTCAAACTTGGTAGAGACGTTGGGTGAACAGATCTCCATTAAATGTTTTCACTATCTGTGGATACTGTAATTTGCAGATTTTTACAAATGTTTTAAATCAGTTGAGGCCAAACAGGAGCACATGTTGTGAATGGATAAAGTTTCCCCTCACCAAGTACTTTATATTTTATGAAAAGTAAAGCAGTTGAATTGTTATAGTACTTTTGTGAAGAAAATTACCTTTGTCATGACGCAATATACACTTTATTCACCATTTTATCGTGCAGAATTGCCCCTCAGTTAATGGCCGCTCTTGTCAGGCATCGCTATATTCCGTCACAGTTTGACCACGCGGGTCTGTGAGGTCACTGTAGGGAGTTTCAACACCAACTCCAATTGTAAACATCGAGTCAGAGCAGTGAATGTCAGTCTGCTCAAGGCCTACTGGATTGCAATGGGGATGCAAACAGGAAACTCTTTCTGGTTGTCCAGTCTGAACACGTCCACCATGGTGAACCGATGTTGGAAGGAACCACGGGATATGACAAAACCGGTCTTTGTCGATGCCACTGGGACTGAATCTGTCCCAAGCACTTAGAATGCCGTAACTACCACGGAAGAAGACAAACGTTGGCGCTTAGGAAGTTCAAACTAGTAAGGGATGCCTTTTAAACGTCTTTGAACGAAATATTCTAAATAAGTGACTTGTTGAAGTTAAAGTTTCTGAAGACTGCCAGATTATATCCTATATTAAGGGGACTGACCATTTATTCTATAAACGGTGATTTGTTGTCTTGTTTCCACGTCTTGTCTTCATTCAGTGAGGTCTACTTTGTTTTTACAGTGTTTTGTTTTCTCTTATTTTATATGGGAAAACGATTCATATAGGACACACTCTTACCCTCTCTTTGCCGTACAGTGCTTTATTTTGTCCTATTTTTTATACAAAAGGGATTCATATAGGGCACATCCTTGTTCCCGGTCTTTTTTTTTTCAAGAAAAAAGTTTAAACCAAGAAGGCAGGCCATCTTACGTGGTTACGCTGCATGCTGAGACGGACAAAACAGTAGCATCTCCCGCTGTCTGACTTATGTGTGTGTAAGTTGTGGTCAAGTGCTTGTGTATTCCCTACTTTTGAAGTTTGTGGCATGCTGTAGTAGTCATTATTAAACAGTGTAGGAATGCACCGGCCTTACAGATCCTCTTCAAATCGATTCTTCACCTTCACGTATCGCAGGCCTTGTTTTAAATCACTAAAACGAAAAAAATTAGAGCCTGCTGCACGTAGGCCTATCATTTCAAATTCAGCTGGTTTTCAGTTTACATTTACACTGTCTTAGCATGCAGTCTATAATGACGATATTGCCTATTGACAACTGCGCAAGATGGCCTGTCTTAACCATCAACCAGTCACTGAAAGAGGAATCTTCGCACCATGACTTTTGACTTACCAGTATGAACTTCCCAAGGTGTAGCTTTGGTGATCTTCCGTGATAGGTACATCATGGCCAATGCAAGGCACAGACTCAGTCCCAGTTGCATCGACAAAGACCAGCTTTGTAGTAGCCGGGTGGTGACTCCTTCCAGAAAGGCTGATTTTTTTGTCCTTCTCCCTTCCTAACCTTATATCTCCTCCTAGTCCTCAGTAAGTTCCTCTTTGGAAAAGGAATAGCTACAACTGAGATACAGCTCATTATTTGCGTTGCTACCACCCATGGTTTCTCTATTGTTATCTGCCATTGTATCACATTGACTCCCTTGCGTGATGTCACAACCCAGCACCCGCTTGATGGCCAAAAAGTTGAACTTCAGGCCTGTCAAGCGCAACAAAATTCTTTTGCAAATAAAGTTATTTTACTGCGTGAATATGGCACATTTTATACACAAAAGTGCTATAACACTACAAGCCCTTTAAAGAAAAATGCATTTTTAGACCTCTAATAAAGGGACAGAAGTGCACATGCAGGTAGTGTTACAGCTTTTGTGAAAACTGTGAACCAGATCAACATCAAACTTAGTGCAGATGTACTTTGGGTAAGTCTTCTTAACATTCTTGAAATGGTCCTTTTCCACTGGCATTTTGTTTTATTTATTTTTATGTTTAAGGAACAGTGCTCAGGTTTTCTTCTATAAAAGCCACGAGGCCAATGTCGTTTGATGCTGACAAACATTTCTGGGTACACTATATAAACAGCTATGAATTATTATATTTGAGAGCATCAATGACCTTGCATAGCCACGTTTGTTTAACTATACGTTCAAAAATATATATTCTGTTGAGCTTTACCAAGATAGAGAGATGAGCTGTACTCCATTTGCCATGGTTAATGAGGTCAAATGTCAAAGAACAGAGGGTGGATGTTAGATAAACTTGGAAATAAGGCTTAACATTTGTTTTATTGTGGCTAGCATAAATGCATGTACATCCAGGAGCAGCTGTATTGGTTAATTCCAAAAATAAAACTGAAATACACTATCTACTTTTGTCAAGGTATATGGAACGTGTGCGATCCCGTGATTCCAAACGGCTAAGTGTGGTATTTGGTCAGAATAATGGAATTATATGTCATTTGCTCCTTTGACAAGAGTATTCGAAATTTGACAGAGAGCCGCAGCTGATTCTGTCGTAATAATCCATTTCCAGTTAGCTTTTATTTTTTTCTCATGCACCCTGACTGACTTATGTCAGCCCCCTGGATTTTGATCAGTTAATTGTGTTTCACCAGTTCTCAGTGATGACGATACCTAAAGTAAGATACGGCATTTGTCATCGATGAGATCAGATAAGACAGCATTCTTTTCTCTATGTAGCACTGTAAGTAATAGTGCTCACGTTTGTGTTTCAACTCTTTATGCAGCGTTTGATCGGGAAATAATATGGGACACACAGTGGATATGTCAAGCCATAACCAGCTGCAATGTATGGCATGATAAAGATTCGGTATCCAGTGAAAGGATTTAGTGAATTCCAAAGGTGTAAACTTACTCCGACAACTGGAATGAAAGCTGATCAAGATGATAAAATTGTGGCGAAAGTCTATTTGTCTCAAGCACAAAACCATATTTGGATATGTTACTTCTGGTCGGATATTGCGACAAAAATGATGTGCATGCTGGGGGAAAATGCCACCCACATGTTCTGCTTGCTGGCGAAAGGGTTTGATTCTACAGCAAAATACTTTCCAGTTGATAAGCAAGTCAGTCATTTGTTTTTTTACTGCCACTTTAATATACAACATGTAAAATAAATTGAGTGTTTCACAAAATATTAAGTCAAAAAGATATTTGTCTATGGATAGACATGGGGGGGGGAGGGGGTTAGCACTGGTTTCAGAATCTGGCTCACCATTATATACCACTGACACTTATAAATGAAGGTATAGCACGTGTAGCGTGTTTTCAATTCGGAAAAGAAGTGGACGATACAGATGACAGGCAGGTTATTATGGATTAATATTAGCCAAACATGTTAACAACAGTATCTCTTGATACCTTACTGTAACATCTGTGTGGATAAATTGTCTGTAGCCCTTTCAGCAATGGTACGTGCATTCAGAAATTAGGCGCCAATGGGACAATGCTAGCTGAAATATGTAGGCAAGTAATGAATGAAACAATATTAAGAAAATAATACCGTAAAGCTTTAATGGTATAAGCATGTACGAAATGCAAATGAAGCTAATTTATGTGGACTGGAAATAAAATATGTTGCACCTCATTATTGTCATGCGTAACTTATATGGCTGCTTTGCTGTAAAACCAGTCACTACAAATTAGAAATTGAGTATGAGCTATTGACCTGTAGAATTAGCTTAAAGTTTGCTGTAAGTACATGTAAAATTGAAGATGTTAAATTCATGCGACCCTCCAATTGTGGTTTGTTTTATACATTATTGAGAAAGTATGAGTAGAGTAAAATATCTTTATGGGCATCACTACGGTTTCCCCTTCAATATCCCTGGTACTTTGGAAACATGAGCTTCTGGAGTGTTTGTTTGCTTGTTTATCTGATTTTTTTTCTAATTCAGTCATTTGTGTTCGTCCTCTAAGTCTGTGTTATAACAATCTGGACATTTTAGTAATTGTAGGCTTTGCCTTGCATTTCAGCTTTTGTCTATGTTTGAATGATAGATTTCCCTCTCAACTTATAATCTCCCCTGAATTGTCTGTCAGCTGAGCAAATACAACGGTCTGTCATTCGCGCCCATTATCCGTTCATGCATCACAATATTTACATTCTCCATAACCGCACACTGGGTTCACTTTGAACTTGGTGGGGAAGTGCCTTTTTTTTAGTCGTTATTTTTTTCGTTCAGATTATCACTTTCCATTGATTCTTTGGATTTTTCAAAATGCTTTTTAACATATTTAAAAAACGTTCTCCATAACCACAAAGCCAATTGCTTCTAAATTACCAAAAGCATCCAAATCACATAGGGAATAACAAGATTTTATCCACAATAGTGGCCTTGCAATACTATTCCTGTCACAGTATATGGCCCCATCAAAAGAAGGTGCAAAAAGCCTTTTCTGCTGGTAATAATTGCCCTTTGTATTTCTAATTTGTTGTTTTTGTGTCCATTTGTCCAGAACCACGTCGTAGTAGTCATTACCCTATTCTGCATTCCGAAATCTGTACTGTCCATAAGCTAACCTGTCGCTGTCTAACCTACATGCATATTGAAGTACTCTTGTCCATATTGCACATGTTCTTCTGTAGAATTTGACATAGGCTGTATGAGCCCAAATAAATTAAAGGGTCTTCAGGGGGTAACTATTCAGAACATGTTACGGATCCCCTACCCGTACATGTCTCTCTGAGTAACGGCTCCTTGTCTAAGCTAAATATTCAGCAAAGACAACCCACATAATAATGAATAAATATGAACGTGGGAAATCAAGAATTACTTAAATACGTGAATGTTTGCTTATAAATGCAGAGCTTCATTATGAAATAATAATAATTGTCAAGCAAAACATAATTACTAAATTTGTATAATACAGGTTCAGATAAGAACAATTTGACTTACCCCTGAACCAGAATGTACCCTTCCTAGCTGGATAGCTTTTTTAGCTAAGCCACTTGCCAGTGTATAACTGAAGTAGCAACAAACTGAGGCATTATATTTAATCCCTGTGATTCTAAAATAAACAGTTGCAGCTTGACCACCTATACAAACTAAGGGAAATCCTAACAAGTACTGCAACATGGACATCCCCACCAGAAATGTAAAACAAACTCTATGGTGACACCTACTCCTAACTTTAAAAGTCTCCAACCAATTATACTCTTTTTCACTGCCAACCCTGAGTCAATGCTTCAAGGTAATGTGTCAGGCTTGTGACATTTGAGAAAATACTGTCACTTTTGAGTAAATATATAATAATACGCGATACTCTGGGATGAGGGGCGGCAGTTATGTGTTCTTGCACGACAGCAAATGACCTCAGCCAGACTTATTACAAAACCTACTGCATCTAAAAAGATGACAGTTGCCACGAACAGTACAACAAGAAATTAATGTTACTCAATCCCTTGATCCAGGAAACATAAGCAAGATTCTCAAAAGACATATCATTGCTCTTTGACTCGATATGAAGCTGATAATGTACGCTTTAAATCAACACCTGTGTGAGCATCTGTCCTTTTATTATACTGAAATTAGAACACAGAAATTGCTGCCATGTGTACATGGATTGAGTCGATCTCAAAGAATGCAATTATATGTTGAGCTCTACATGAAAATGCTATTAAAATGTGATTTTTGAATTATTGTTTCATTCCTGTAACTACTATTTTGTCTGAGCTATTTATTTTTTTTTAATTCCTGTGAATAAAAAATAAATGTTAATATCTTATTGCACAAGAGGATGGCTGAGTTATCACATTTCCACTGGAATAAGTTTACAATGTACAAACGCAATACTCTGGGCTGATGGGCGGCAGTTATACTTTGCATTGCATTTCAGTAAATATGCTTTCATTGTCAATAAAGTGACTGTCCTTTATTTTTGGCATGGTGTTGATGTAAAGGATACATCCAAGGGGACCAAAAAAGTCAACTTTATCTTTTATGGTGCCAGGTCTACATTATACACAAAATGGATGCCTACAAGTCTTTTCGAGACAGTTTACCAAATTAAAGTAATTTGTATGGGTTGTGGATCTATGGTTTTTCTCTTTAAAAGACCTTTACACCTCATCCAGGGTGACTGGTGTATATAGTGCACAAAAATGAATAGTAGTCGGTCTTTTATTGCCAGTATACCAACGTTCTTCTCATCCATATCTTTTTTCCCTAATTTTAAAATCACAGGTGACTAGAACCTTGGGATAAATTCAATACACTTTTAAGTTTCTATGTGTTGTTGGGTCAAAATATTTCAAACACTACTGAACAGACGGATATTAACCAATGGATGGCCTAAAAGTAATGCACAAAATGGAGGTCTTGGTTGCAGACAGGAACTAATGACCAATCCACAAGTACCAAACACGCATCATTGTCACGTTGTTACCAGGATAATTTACTGGTCTCAAAGCCAAACGTCCATGTATACAAGCCCAAGCACACACACACGTAACTAAACAAACAAACCAACAAGCAAGCAAGCAAGCAAACAAACAAACAAACAAACAAATGAATTCGCATGCCCAAATTAATTAATGTTTTTGAATTTAAGCAGGTGTGAGACTTTCAAATTCAGGCAAGTATATTTTTAACAGCTTTTGTCTTTGTGTTAGCTTAAATGAAGTAACATTTTGACAAATTTGGGGGGGGGGGTTTGTGGACGCTTTTGCGCTTAGGCAACAGAGTACACTAACGTCCGCTGTGTTTGGTTAGTATCGGCAGAGAGCTTATGGTTTGTTGCAATGGATTCTTTATCAAACTGTAAAGTTTATTAGAATTATATTAATAATCACATGCGAAGTTACCATTAACTTGCCATAGCTTGATATTTACGTAACATGTACCACTAACTGTGAAATATGTATTTTGTTGACAGGTTTAACGAGGTCTAAATGTTAATCTACATAAAAAATAATGTACAAATTCAGTTAATACCTTGTTTTGTTCTGTTTTAACATGTGCTCATTGTGGTTGGCACAGATACTCATGAATCATGCACATGCATGACTATTATATGATGGAAAGATAGTTGAGAGCTTGAGTGTTAGTTTCATCGTGTTTTTGGTACTTTTAAGAGTGTAGATAGCTCTGAACATGAAAGTTTAGACAACCAAGGGAGGATAGTTTAAATCAGGTCTGAACACGTAATTTTAGACAACAACTAGGGACAAGATGTTCATTCACTGACTATCTTTGCATCAATACAAACCTTTATTTCCCTCCCATTAATCTTTGTTTTAGTCTTTATCTCGGTGCCTCATCGTTATCTCGTTATATCTCGCTATGTTAAAATTTTTACGTTTCCACATGGCACCTTTAGAAATAACAGAAAACAAATTGCTAACATTCTGTTAAATTTGGGGATCGGCTCCTTCACAAATAGTCTGTATTGTCAACTTGTTTGCCAGGTGCTTTGGATAGCTCAAAGCATACAAGTGTCACTGGTTATGGCGGCGATGGACATGAAGGGTCGTGTATTTATATGTACGTAAACTGACAATCATGATCGCCGTATATTTTTAGTAAACAAACTGGGGATAGCGTTTGTAATTTCAAACCAAACTCGTCTGTTATTCTCATTATGTGCAGTGCACACTATGATCTATAATGGTAATAATACAATCGCCATTTAAGAGACCAGAGCTGAGTGAAGTGGCCCTCTCTGTAGAGGAAGCATGTAATGTGCTTTGGGCAAGGTGGTCAAGCATGTTTTTCAACGAAAATAAAGGGATATTTAGACCCCAAAACGTGCCCCCCCCAATTTGCACACACAATGGGATAACATTGAGAAACTACCAAGCAAAACCAGACACAAAAGTTAGGAATCCAGTTGCTCTTGAGGCCTTTTACGCTATTGCAGCTGTGTGCTTTTTTTCATGTTGCGTTTCTTCCAAATAGCTTTGGTCCAAATTAGCTAGTACTGGGAGCTACCGCTGCAAGGAAGCAATCACCCCCCCCCCATCACACCCCCCCCCCCCCCCGCTTTCTACTTGGCAAGTGGCGTTTCTCCGTTGCTGGGTAGGTCACTCGATCCTCGGCCATCTCACACGGTTCTGCCATCGGTTTGTTGTGCGTGATTTTTCTGCAATCATCCAGTTGTTATACGGAAATTACGTGGGCACTGGGTGTTCTGGTGTCAGACCTTTACCCCAAACAAAATGTCTTGGACAAATTCTGTCAAATTCGCCTAGTGGTTCAAAATCTTCTGGTCTTTTTGCCATATTCAACCACTCCCGTCGTTTCTATGTTTCTTTGGAGGAAAACTGTGAAAAGCTACCCCTTGCATCCAGGGGTACTTATCCAATTTATCCAGTTTTCTTGTGTCTGGCTTACAGTCGGGACCTTTGCAATTGTAGACTGTCATTGTAGCTTCTAAATAATTCCGTAGCACGTTGGAAAATTACGATCAACTTTGCAATGTCATTTCCCTGTACTTTAACCTTGGCGCAATATGGCTGCTATAGTGAAACGACCTAACCTGCTGCAAGGTGCACCGGGAAATGACTGTGGCGCTTTAGGGCTACCTACGGTACTAGCTAATATGGACCTTAGGTATTGGATAAATCATCCAATGTTATATACAATAAATAGCAATCCACTTGTGCATTTTTGATTCTGGACTTCCTTTAATTTACGGCTGCAAAACATGCATGATGGTCTCACACTGATGTACAAGTTTAAAGTCTTTGGGCTGTTGAAGCCAATTATTTCACAAATTTTAAATCGAATGCAACATTACTAATTACCCTGTAGGTTTTGATGTTGACAGAAACTGGATTAATTAGTTATAAAGCAGAGAGAGAGAGAGAGAGAGAGAGAGAGAGAGAGAGAGAGAGTAGATTACATTTTGCCTTTTTTCTGATTATAACTATAAAGAAGATGGGGCACTATTGGTCATGGTTGTCTTATTGGGAATTAAGCTGCATGTATATTGTAGGCTATTTTGTGATATTGCTGAGACAAGTTTAGATCGTTCATCTCTGGGGAATCATTCATAACAGTGAAAGTTATGTAAGACTTGTATACATGCAAAGACTTGTTCTGATCACAACAAGGACGCTCATTCTATTGTATCAAAGGTGTATGGTCAGGGGGTAGAGTCTGTGTCGACATGCTCTGCACAAGGGTAGCATGTTACCTCTCAAATGCTAAAGATAATACATCTTAGTTCATATTTTAATTGGAATGGCTTAGTAGATATTTTTTTTTATATTTAAGAGAGCATGAGTTGGTGGGACCTGTGGTGAAAGAAATTACTGGCTGAATAAAATTTGGAAGCATATCTGTTGTGAATAAATATCGGCTTGACCTACCCCGATAAAAAAATGGCCCAGAGTATGATAGCTGGATGGCCGCTCTCAACAGCTTGAGTAGAGTTTTAAACATTTTTTAAATCATGTATGCAGATGTCACAGTACCATTTCTTCGTGTAAATGGATTATCACGTCAGATTCTCAGCTCTGTTCATACCTGTTTGGATCTAGGTTCCAAAGCTCTGTAAGACACATATACAGGCATACACTTGTTTTGATGGCAAAAGAAAACGTCCATTGTATTGTATCAGATGGGTATCTAGCAAGGTATAGGCAATGTAGTATGAAAGAATGGTTAGGAAAATACATTCATCGTACGTGAATTGTTCGGACCTGTGATAATTTGTTGTACAAAATGAAAGCATATGTATTGCAACTAAAAGTCAATTTGAAAAGCATATCTGAACAAAACCCCTTGTAAATCACTCAGGTGAAATGCCCCCAGGTCCCTCACAAAGAGTTGACTGGTTAATCCTTTTTTGTCAAGTGAAAGTACCGTTCCTAAGTCTAATTAACTCTACCCACCCAAAACATGCCCCAACGCGTTTTAAAATTCATATCATATCGACGAGTAATTGTAATTAAAGTGTGTGTGTCAGCACACACTATTCTGTTTTTCTAGGAATTCTTTATTTCTTTCTTTCTTCTTTCTTTCTTTCTTTCTTTACAGGCAAATTTGTCCGACATTTCATTTGAAAAGTACAACATGTAGAAACTCCAAACTTGGCACAATTATACTTCTATTGATAAAGTCTGGCCTTTTTATAATGAGAGGTCATGCGTTTCAAAATTGTGCAAATGAGGGCTAATTAAAGTTTTAAATCTTCAACATGTTATATACTATTGAGTGCATTCCAACTTTGGCTCTGGGGGCCGTCTCATTAGTTGTGACCACAGTGCTGGTGGGCCAAACAGCCTATCACTGACCTCTTTGCCCTGCCACTCAACCCGGCTTCTATAATTAGTTGTGTTTGTAAACAGGTCCACATGGGTGCTACTGTAGACATTTATATGGGTTTTATTTTCACTTTTGTAGCGTCAAATAATTGGATTTTTTACAAAATAATCCGGCTAAAGGTAGACCATTTTACTGTGGAGCTGGCCCTACTATGTGTCTGCCACCCCACCAAACACACATGACCAGTGACAGTGAATGATTGGTATCAAATGGCCAGCTTATTCCAAAGTCCCGGCAAGTGTAACCACATCAAAATAAACCCTACCCTTTCCGCCTTAATTTTATGTGTATTTTATTACCCCAATAGATTTCACTCATAATCCACAGCCTTTATCAACATCATAAGACCTGTGGAACATTTTTACAGGGGTGATTTAGACAAAGCAAGTAGCCAAGAAGAGGCAACTCGAAACTGTGTGACGCGTTTTGACCTGTCTAGGTCTCATCAGGCACTGGCAGGGATTTCAAAATGTTCCGTATATATAGTTAGGGGTAACAAATGCGTTGCTAAATTTTTATAGGGGTGTCACATCTCAAGTAAACTGCAAACAAGCCATAATCCTGATATATATTTTACAAGATGTGACATCAAATGACCATTTGAAAATGAGCCCTCCCTTGACTCACACAGGACAGAAGTCTTCATTTACTGTCAGTAAAATTTGTATCAAAGGGATATACTGAGTATTCTTATCTTTTAAATTAGGGGGTTCTGATTTAAAATTTCTGACAATCATAATAGAATATAATATCTGCTCATGATTTGTGATATTCTGACCTTTTTTATTTGTTCCACACATTGTATTAGAAATGCAAATTTGAAAGAATTAGCAAAGAGCATACCCTTTGGGTTCATCACTGAATGAGTTAATTTTGTCATTGAAACATTGGCTGCATTGATTGAATAGCTATGTCAGTTTGGAAATTTAATTATAAGTTAAAGTTTTCTTTCTGGACACCAGTCAGTTGAGTGGCTCTTAAAGAAAACATATTGGGCTACATTATTTATATACAATTACACAGTCCAGGAAATGCTCAAGATCCCTGCTCATGCAGTCTATCATTAAAGTGTGTGTGTGTCAACACACACTTTTCTTTCTTTCTTTCTTTCTTGCTGTCTGTCTGTCTGTCTGTCTGTCTGTCTGTGTGTCTGTCTGTCTGTCTGTCTGTCTGTCCGTCCGTCCGTCCGTCTGTCCATCCGTCTTTCTTTCTTTCTTTCTTTCTTTCTTTCTTTCCTTCCTTCCTTCTTTCTATCTTTCTTTCCTTCTTTCTTTTTTTCTGTCTGTCTGTCTGTCTTTCTTTCTTTCTTTCTTTCTTTCCTTCCTTCCTTCTTTCCTTCTTTCTTTCTTTCTTTCTGTCTGTCTGTCTGTCTTTCTTTCTTTCTTTCTTTCTTTCTTTCTTCCTTCTTTCTATATTTCTTTATGTCTGTCTGTCTATCTGTCTGGCTGGCTGTCTGTCTTTCTTTCTTTCTTTCTTTCTTTCTTTCTTTCCTTCTTTTTATCTTTCTTTCTGTCTGTCTGTCTGTCTGTCTTTCTTTCTTTCTTTCTTTCTTTCTTTCTTTCTTTCTTTCTTTCTTTCTTTCCTTCCTTCCTTCCTTCCTACTTTCTTTCTTTCTTTCTGAATTTGAAATTTTCAATCTTAAATATCTTAAACAGTATAAAAGAGATGTCATTCCAACTTCTACTAGGGGGTTGTTGACCATAAGCACCTAATCACCTATTGAATTAAAAATAAAAGTTGTTGCAATTCAAATTATGTTATAAAGCACCATTAGAAATTTTAAATCTTGAATAACTTCAAAGCCATAATAGATAGATTTGCCATTCCAACTTCTACTCCTGTTTTATGGAATAGGTGTACATTGCCATACCAATATGCTTTGAAGACACACACACTGATTTGCTTTGCAGCAAATCATCTTTCCTAGTATTTTTTTTAGATCTTTATGGGGGTCATAGCCTCTTCAGAATGTTACGTAATGGGGTGGAGACCAATCCTCACTACTAATACATTCATACAGTCCTCGATAATTGTAACTTTGGAACAAAATTTCAAAGATGGGTCAACTGTTTATATTAAAAAAATTCAAGTTCTGTAATCAATAATGGATATACCTGATATGAAATATCTGCCTATTATCTAGAGATGGCAGAAAAGGCTGTGTGTCTTGTCCCCCTTTCTCTTTATTTTTGCAGTGGAACTGTTTGTTAACAATTAAAGTGAGAAGTAATACTGATATTTAGGGTGTCAAGAGTGGCGATAAAGATTTCAAAATTTTATAATTGGCCGACGACACGTCATTCATTGAAGAAGATATGGAATCAGCAAAATTGTTGCTATAAGTGTTAAAATATTTTGAACATTGTACCGGTTCAAAATGAAACCTTAGAAAATGTGTCATACGAAGGATTGGAGCAAACAAAAACAATGCATATGGAGATTTATCAGTGAAGCTCCGTAATTAGGAAATCATAGTTTGGGGTATATATTTATACCTAGAAGAAAACTTGATGAATAATAAAACCTTTAATGCATGTTTGCGATCTTTTAAAGAAATGTTAAAAATATAGAAAACTTGAAATCTACTTTTAGAAACATTGTGATGAAGACCCTAGCTGCATATAAATCCTTGTACCCCATCCCAGTGCTGCATGTACATGCAGCATGAATGCAGGCTGTCCAATCTAGTATTTACATAATTATACAGAAGAATGGTATTGCTGAGTTTAAGAATGACATTATTCATAAGAATGCATATGATGGAGGCATAAAGCTTCTCTATTTTGAATTTCAAGTTCCAGCACTACGAATAAATTGAATAAAGCGGATCTAAAGAAAACCAGATACTCTGCGGAAAGTTACCCTTTAAGCTTACTTGCCAAACGTTAACTCAAATTAATTCTTGAGCACATGTTGCTTGGACATAGAACAGGAACAGATACCATTATTTTTCGAGCAGCTTTTCAAAGTGTAGAATTTTTTTTTTTATACCAAAAGATGTTAAATAGGTTTGAAAAGAAGTGATATGGATTAGTGATTATATTACCAGGGACAAAAATCTGCATTTTACAAGCAGTGGTATGCAGAAAGTATCATGTTTATGTATGATACTGTCATTGCAGATGCAACAGTTTTAAGAGAAGTAGAACTGAAAGACATATATGATTCAACAGCTAACTTTCTAGATTATTTATAAATAAGACTGGCGATTCCAGGATCACATAAACGACAGCTTAAATGCTTGAAATGTAGGAATTAATGATGTCATAAATAGACCCAGTTCCAAGATATCGGGCTTAACCAAATTCATTTGTGAAATGAGATGAACCAATTTCTACTGGATTTTTTTTTAGAAGAGTAAACATTACTGTCCAACAGGTGTCATGGGATGGAAAAATGTTTTTCCAACAAGAGCAGAAGACGAATGGTCAAAACTAGTTTATATTCATTATCACTGTACTACATAGACGAAATTACAGGCATTATAATTGTGAATATTACACCACTTATTAGCAACCAAAGACGGGTTCCATAAAATGAACATAGCTTAATTCAATAGGTGCGATTTTTGTGAAATTCCAGAATCATTTGCTCAGACATACTGCGAATAAAACTATGTTCTAGTGTTTTGGAAACGTAATACAAGTATGGTGGAATCAACAAGTGATGAATGATAGAATAAGCTTCTGCTACGAACAAGTCATTTTCGGTTGTTACCAAAATGTTGATAAAAATTACGATTATATTTTGAAAAACATACTTTTGTAAAATAAATATTTTATACACAAAGATCTGTGTAGCACCAACAGGTAACATCTGACCGCTTTTAGCATTTTATGAATTAATAATACAGGTAGAGAAACATACATAATGTATTCACAATGGAAAGAAGATATCTCATAAGTTGGGGTACTCTGCCTAACCGACTGTCAATATTGTACATGGATTTCTTTTTTCACAACAGGAATTTTGTAAAGGCCATGCCTGTTTTCCGATTGCACTAATAAAATATATTGAAAGCAAAATAAAAAGGCAATAAGATATTCCAAAAAATAAAGATTTTCCCATGTTCACTAAAACTCCTGGTAAGCCCTACTTTGTCACATCCGATGATATAGATGATGACACACACGTCAATATGTTTGCTAGATATAGGACAGTGGTAAGGTTATTTAAAGCTGATATATAGCAGTTTCTCAACTTCAAATGCTTGAAAGCAGCTCTTCAGACTTATCCACTCTGCACGAACTAATATTGTTTTGAAATAACAGGTTCTGCTGGTTTTGTGGATATCTCTAATGCATATATCTTGCACATATCGCCCAGGGCACCCAGTTTTACTATATATGATTTAAGCTGTTGGATCCATGAACACCCATTGAACTTGAAGTGGTTGGTTATATGCGTCAAGGTCTTAGTAAAATGTTTTAAGACTATTTGTTTGTTATCAATATATAATGGCTGTCAAAAAAAAAAAAAACAATTCCAATGTGGTTTAGTAGCTCGCCACTTCATCTCTGTTGGAGTCTAAGCCATAATGGAGAAGTGCGTGTAACTATCAATATAATGGTATAATTTTATATCTGCCAGCAGGCCTACCTGCCATGTGTTTTTTATTGAGTATCGTCATCCAGGAGATGGGCACTTATTCCATGCGGTTCTTAAAACAATTGAAGCCAAAGGAGAAGTTAGCACTCAGGCATGTAACATGGCTAGACAAAACCTTTGCTGTTTGAGCTCATGGGGGGGGGGAGCTAAATGTAAATGAAGGCAGCAAATGAAAGTGCAATCTGGCGTTTGTTTTGAGCCCTTTTCTCTGTCTTTGTCTGTGATTGTTTTCTTCAAATGTGTTTTGGTCTTGTCTCTTTGTGTCCTGTTTGTGTCATTTCTTCGCAAGATGAATTTTAAGAGGGCACAGCCCTTTTTTGAATTGTAAAATCTGTATCGGAGTATATTTATTCTTGTTCAGTGATGAAACAAAATATGTTTCAAACCTTTCCATGTGGTTGTGGTTCGCATAACATAGACTCGCCAATATCTATACTCGACCTATCTTTTTGTGCTGTTGGACCGGATAATTCATCAAAGTGAATTGGCTTTATGTGGTCTTAAGAATAAAAAAATTAAAAGTGATACTTTTATGAATGACATTCATTCATTTAATTTAAGGGCAGTATGAATTACCAGGTGGCATGGTGTTTTAGAATAGTCACTGTTTAATCACGTACTTGCCAAAAATTTTACATATGCACAAAATGTGATATGGCCTGATAGCCGGGGCATCTTGTAAGGCTTGATTGACCCACGACGTTGCCTCTCTTCAGGCTGCCCTGTAATATCCATGGTGTGTATCATGATCAAAACGGTGCACAGTTCAAGTTGTAGAAAGTCTTACTTTTGGAGGAAAATGTAGCATAATTGTTTTTTTAGTGAATAATGCTACTTGGATCATATTTTATTGTTGTAAGATTTATCATAATGATCCAGTGGGCTGATGCAAACATTAGGTACACCTTATTTTTCTCTGCTTTGACAGACCACCTGTACAGAAAGACAAAATGTGGTCACACAAAGCAGGTAGTCTGCCCATGGAGGTCATATAAGATGGAAATGGTAGCATTACAGACATGATCAATGTCGTCATACAATATAGAGAGTAAACCAATGGAGTAATCTTTCAAAGGAGGGACCACTATATATGATGAAGTGTGTATCAAACATGAACCTGGACTGCATGTATGGGACAGTACTACTGGTAGGCCTTGTATCACATTCCATGTGCAGAACTTATGCGTGTAAGCACAATGTCAAGTGGTACATCAATAGAGTAATCCCTCAAAGGATGAAACACTGTATATGATAAAGTGTGTATTACACATGAACATGGACCGATAGACAGTATTACTGGTAGGTCTTGTATCACATTGTCTGTACACAACTCATGAGTGCGGCACGATATGACATGGCCTATTAGTGATACTTAAATGTTAAAGAAATTATCAAACGAGTGAGAATATATTTCTATAGGTCCATCCAAAGGGGGAGCCATCATGGATTTGGCAGGTCAATCTGTCCTCTATTTCCTTGTTAACACGATACCTCAAGACCCAGCTGCCACCTGGAACTCAAATTTGCACCATTTGTACCAGACCCCATTTCTTTGACCTCATTTTGGAGGAACCATGCATGTCTAAACTTGGAACCATCTGTCAATGCTTGGCATGTAAATACATCTACATTTCTTTTCAATTAGAACTATGAGAAACTTTGAAACATTAATTTAAAATTTACCCAGACCAAGTTCTGTGTTAGGTCTATATATACTCTGCAAGTTGAGAAGATCTACCACGGAGCATCGACTGCATAGGAGGCAAAAAGACGAAGCTTTAATGACATTTTCCCAAATAGGGTAAAGGCAAGGACTGTAACAAATAAAATTCTTCTGATGAACAGGGAATTGTTGGTGAAAAATTCAATGGAGAGATACAAGATTCAGTTCCATCCTTACTTTCGCATTTATGATAATCATAAAAAACAGCTTGGAAACTAACCCCGTCTAAGCTTGCTGCGAGATATACGAAAATATTGGCAATTGTATTTTCCCAAATCACAGATAAACCCATGAACCTTAAATAAGTGTGGTTAAGTAATATTGAAAGTAATAAAATAAGATCTCTTATAGGGATTAGTCTCGTAGAAAAAGCTTGTATGGACCTTACAATTTCGATATCCCTGCAAAAGGCATATTATTGAGAAAGTTCAGAATAAGTAAATTAACCATAAGGACAGTACCATCCAACTTAAGGTATCAAGATAATTAAATAAGTGTCGCTACGTTCATGTCAGGACTTGAATTTAGCGTCTTTTCATAATTTTAGTCAACATTCACTTATGACATGCTTGCTGAAACTGTTTGCAATCATCTTGGTTTTTTCTAAATATACAGTGCGTAACTTCAGTGCTTGAGCTTGCTGCCTAAGTTGTTGGTGGTACTAAAACGCTGATGACAATACAATAGTGTCCATGTATGCATTTATCCTTGTACATGCGCACCAAATACACACATATGTTTTAAAATGATAAAATAATTGGATAAACTGTAGGCGTCCAAGCGATATAAGAAACATATACAGGGTTTTTTGACACTTTGTAAATTTGTGTCAATCTAGATGTTTATAATTTTATTAAAATCTGATAGCAACAGCATTCTAAACATGGGAATTGCATCTGTTTGTGTGTATCTAACGATTCATAGTGTTATGCAGTGCATCTCAAAACGAGAAAATGATTCAGGATTCTTTTTATTTATGTTTTATTGTTAAGCAGGTTTTCCTATTATTGCCTGTAAACAACTTACATAAGCATTTATTACAGCAATAACAAAACATATCAAGTGAACCTGAAAGTGGAACAAAAGTGTCTTGAAATGTTCCGCCTATTAGCACTTTCAATATGGACTTGCCGAACAGCACATCTGGCAAAACTGTTGCAAAATGCTTGCAATAAATAATCACTAAATATTTGCACCTTTTGCAGATGCAGTATGGGTCGCAGATTCTATGGATTTGAAACATCTGGCTCCAGGTATACCTATTCTAACTGCCTGCATTATATGTCAAATGCACTCTGTACCTTTTTTTAATAAACCTAAACAACTCAAAGCGTCAGCTAAAATATATCAAAAAAGGTTACTTTAACGCTCCATTTTGTGATGCCCATTATTCAGCAACAAACATTTTCATAGGTTAACAATGATCACGACCATGATATGACATGATGAAAACAAGTTTGTTAACAATATTTGCACACGGATTACCTTTTTCAAGTCCGGGATGCTGCCTTTGTCAAACGCCGATCCGCGGGCAAAAAATCGAAAGTTTTGGCTGGGTATCAATGCTGTGAGGTCATCACACAGGTGGCTTCCTTGTTAAGCACACAGCATTGATGGCCAGCCTCAAATTTACATTTTATCATGTACAGTGAAATCTCGGCTATTAGCGATTATGGCTCACACCCCCGGTCACAGAGTCACAGTATTTACCCCCAACCTTAAAGGCTTTAGCTCTACCTCTGGATCTGAAAACCACAATAACAATATATTTTGTCTCTATATCCTCTGCTTTATTACATGGACGAAATGTCTACATTCAAATGCCACAGAATTAGCCATTTTTAGTTTAGAAAAAACAGCACAGATCTTGGTTTAAAAATGGATTACTTGAAGGAAAGGGTAAGTTTTGGTTGTCATAATTGACTTCACTTCCGGTAAAAATCCTACGCATTCCCCAACTGGACAAATTGTAGACATTTGGGTGAACAAAACTATCTACCAAGGAGGTGCAACAGGGAGAGAATAGACATTTGTATTAAGGTAGCGGCGGGGATTGAGCTATAACGGCAAAATCGTCACCCGACAGAAAATGAGTTTTTTCCATTTCCGTAAAGTTTGGCACTTTAACTTTCTTGTCACCAAACATGAATACTAAAAAAGCAAAATTTATGTGATAAAAAAGGGAAAAAACATGACCATGTTTTAGCCGGCTGCAGCATGAGCATGTCTGTTTACAAATGTATGCTAATTAGTCCGCCAAAGTTTGGATAGCAGTCGGCTGCTTTTCACAATCCAGGACCGTAGCAACGACAAGCGACCAACTGTGACATTTTGAGGTGCGCTCCTACCAATTCTTGTATAAACTGCTTGACAAGATTAGGACAGATTAATGGGTTTGTTGTGGTGACCAAATGGCCATGTAGATAATTAAATCGATGGGCTCATGTTTTCCTTCTCAGTGTGATAAAAAAAAAATTAAAAAGTAAGGGACGATAAAAGGTGACGATTGTCAAAACGGCACCTGGCGATGGACGTGAGCCTCAGTGTGTTTTCAATGAAGGCGATTTCAACCTATGCGTAAACCGTTACTAAGAATCATGGCATTGTATACATCATAAAGGCTTAAAACCCTTTCTACAGTCTTGCCCTATCCAAGACCAATTTGGTTTTAATGTTTACTGGCAAAAAATACGCATGACGATCGAGGAATCCTAACACTGGACCACTTGGCTATAAATATGCCGCAAACTATAAAAGCGGGGATTCGATTCAGCGTAAATAATTATATCTGCCTTCAATAATTATATGTCCCTTTACCTGAATGTGAAACAGTGAATAGCATTAAATGTTAACCTTGAAGTAAATTTATATGAAGCACACGCCTCCACTAAAACTGGTATCGTCTGTAGCGCTGTCCCATTTTGTGGAACTGGAAGACTGGCACATTGCACATGCACGGACTTGCCCACTTCATACGGGCGTGTTTCGAAGTACACTGAGCGAGGGGACAGAAAAAAAAGCTTTAAAAATTTGACCATCAGGGGGATAAAATAATCAGATTACTGTTAAATGACTGCGAAAAGCGACTCTGCACTCTGCTTTTAGCTAGTTGATCGGTCACATAAAAGTATTTTGTCTCACTGTGCGCGGCATGTTCCGATACCACTCGCCCGCACCCACCCATCAGGAAGTTTCGGTTTTGTGTCTCGATCAGTTTATTGCAGTTCAAGGTTGAGCCAACTATCTTTCAGTGGGCTAGTTATCTCCACAAAATAAAAAATATGTTACATGAGTGGCAAGGTTTCGAATGGCAATACGCGAGAAAAACGTGGCAAAGTGAATGGCATTCTTTATCACAAGGAAGGCGCTAATATGTAGAGGAACCAATGAAATAGGCTTGGCGTATTCTATTGTGCTCCCGGCAAGAACAAAAACAACAAAACAAAACAAACAAAAAAAAAGCAAAAACAAAAAAAAGCGCACAAGCCAAGGCCACGAAGAACACACTGCCTCACGATGCCCATCCCTTTCTCAATTTTGTGGGAATTGGAAACTTTCTTTACTGCCAGACAGACTCGCTCTGCGTAATTGTTAAATTGCGCTTGAAGTGCATGTCGCCAGGCAAGCAAACACAGTCCGTCTTAGCAGGCAAGAAAGCTTTACCCTTGCGCACGAAGGGTAGCGGCATCGCCTTACATCTGAGCGTGGTCTGGTGCATTATAACTAATATTGATCTATATAACCGTCAGGGTCTGATCAAAGACTACTTCAGCAAATCAATGGATTAGGTTTTTCAATCTAGCAATACAGTTTCATCACCAATACAACGTTGAAACTAATTGATTCTCAACACATATGAAACATTTGCTTTTTTTTTTTTTGTTTTTGTTTTTTGTTTTGTTTCTTCTTTGAAGTATAATTTATCCTGGGAGTGTTTGTTTATCAGTAACAGGACTATTGTCTTAAATGTTACGTCACGATCATGACCGCCTATCTAGCATTTATAAGCTACATTGAAGTCGGTGACTGTGCTGAAGTCCGATTTACCCTCGGACTCAGTCCTATCCATATTCCTGGTCGTCAACACTTTTTTTCACATTGTCATCCATCCCTTTTCTTCCGTGATCGTGGCATGTCGATTTTTCCAACTTTCTTTTCGGTAAGGTCGCAAGTAGTCCAAGACACTGAATGGCGAATGTCCCATCCATGCCGTTAATAAAGCCATGTTGTTCTTTGATCCAAGGTGATGAGAAGTGAGTGAGCAACTCCTGCCTACCGGGCTCCTTCTGAGCAGAGCAAGCTGTGAAACTGCAACCCGTTTGTTCAAGCGGCGCCATATGCAAACAATGTTGCTAGGGTCAAGGTGATGGCACCTTCGGGTCACGTGGCTAATCCGCTTTCGAATCCCCCTTTGAAGCTGTCCCATTCACGTGGAAACCCGAGTGACAAGCTTTCAAGTGTGGCTGCATTTGATGTCATTCGGGTAAAAAACTGCTTTTTTAAGCCAATAAACATCATTGTATGTTGGAAACTACACATCAAAGATGTTGATTGACATTTCTTCGAAGTACTGAGACCAAAACGGGCCGAATTTGGAAAGCTGTATTGTCATTATGGCCAACAATGTGCGAAAAAAGGGCCTCAAATCTTTCAACGGCGATTTCTCGGAATGAAATTTTCCGCTTATGAATCAATTTTGTGGACAGCGTCAATAAAAAGCTAATTGATCGATCTGATTCAAATAATCGTCTTTTGAAAGATAAATATATTATCTGGGAACCGTTTTTTTGTTTTTCCGTCAGATGTCCCCTTCCGAGACTTTTGTAGCCCACAAAATGAAGTAACTGCTTAAGTTTAAAATGATGATCAAAGAATTCGATAATTCTGTTATTATGTATTTTATTTGTAAACAAAAAATACGGTTCCTGCATATTGGTCTATACTTTAATTTTACATAGGTAATACACTTTTGCATCGATTATTTTTAAAGAAATGCTCACAAAATGTCAAATCTGATACCCTCTTGTAAACGGGCGTATAAAACCCTTGAAAATTATCGTATCGATATGAATCTTCTTTCTAACAAATCTAAATGTCTGAACAATTAATAAAATGTATGGGTTTGTGGGTGAAATGTGAAACATAGTTCATCTATGCAACGTCAAAGTCGCGGGACCGCTGCGCGAGGCTCAATCCCCGCCGCTCCCTGAAATCGGTAAATGGTGTAAGAAGCGAAGCCACTCCATAGGAGAAATTAATTAGTTTTGGCTGACCTAAATGCGGTGGGTTAGCATGAGACTCAATCATTGCGATAATGCTACGGTATTGACGTCCACCCAAAATCTACATTTTGGCCTGTGGTGGAGCGCTTACAAAATGCAGGAATATGCGCTGTAGGAAAGTAATCTGTGGCATAAGGGAATATGGTTAACCAAGTTATTTTGATACTTCATGTCTTGGCCACGTTAATTCGTATTCAAATGCACCTGCATCAATAAATTCAGCGGATAGACCATAATGGGTGCACAGTTTAGTCAGAAAACTGAATCACGCACATCACGAAATGTAGCATAGAAATAACACTACATTTACAACCAGCAGCTAATTGGAATCCACTTAGCTTCAAATTGCATAGATTCAGGTTTTATTGAACAGAGTACATAATTAAGTGAGGAATTACTGAAACTGGAAAATAATTCACTTACCTTTACATCTATTTGATATTTAATATTTAAAATCGTCGTTAATATTTTTGATGCTTTGCAGATCCCTTGTGTACAAGTTTCCTCTGAATTGAACAAGTTGATTTTGTTTGCGTGACCAAACGTGCGTACGCGCAAATTGCGCAAATTATGTGCATATTTCCTGACAAATGTCATAGTACTTCAGCTATCCTTCTATGAACATTTAAGCGTATAGCATTTGGGTGCATTTATTCCATTTAAGTATGAAAGCAAAACACTCCCAGCACCCGAACCAAAAAGCTTACGTGTGCTTGCTTGGCTTTTACACGTGCATTATTCCATGTAAATTTATATTCACTTCCTTTAGAACACTTATCGTCACTTTACAAAAAATGAACAAACACAAGTAAGAATTTCAGCACAAAAGCAACAACCATCACAATGCAAAGAATATATCTTATCTGGTCTCGTAAGTTATGTGCATGTAAAAAAAAACCCACTGAACATGTAAAAAAAACTAGACATATCTTCAACGCAAAGCATTGACTGAAGGGTCCGCTGTTTGCTCAAATTAGGTCATGGTAACAGCAAAATGTAATCAGTCCATCTTGACAGGTAACATATGCATATTGTCAAATTTAAACAAACTGCATTGAGGCATTCTGGAAATATGGCAGTATTGAGAATGTGCACATCCGGACGGACGTCCTGATGGACGGACAATCCGAAAACATGAATGCTTCCCTCATGGGGCAGACCCTTAAAAAGAATAAAGATATGGTATACATCTATTTCTATGAAATATATTCCGTTGGAATTGTGTTTTGTTACAGTTTCTATTGTGGTATTACAATTGATTGATTTTTAACCTTTGTTTAGTCATACATGTATGTACAATTGCTCATTTGTGCGGACATTGAACAATGGACATTTTACACATTTACACTTACATGTTTACAACTCAGTATTGATATTGATATCAATCTCAAACTATTCCGGCTCAAAAGCAGTTTTGTCCATGAACGCGCCTTGTTTTTATTACTTCCGTGGCTTCATATGTTTAAATAAACCTTTGCATAAAGTCTGTTTTCCTATTGAAAAAAAAATCACTCAATATAAGACACAGTCCTTTACTCCAAGAGTTTACCGTTGATGCACCAAAAATATATATAAAGCTGCTGTGTTTATTATGTTCAAATCTAGGCTTTTTCAATGGATTTGCAGCCTATGTCTGGTGATTTGTAATGTTTTTGTGTAAAAAACTACATATTTAGCCGATTATTTATTATTCAAAATATTGTATCATATTCCAACATGATTTTTTGATATTTAAAAATTAATATTGATACCTTTGCAATGTACTGACATCAAGTGGTAAATTTTAACGTTAAAATGCGTTGATATAGGTGATTATTAATGAAAATTCACCTGACTAATGAGTAATAATTATATTATATATGTATATATATATATATATATATATATATATATATATATATATATATATATATATGGCTAACATTAGATTCTTGAACATATGAATGAATGCTGGTGCATAGCTTATAATTGTCTCAAATAACTTTGCGACCACAAACCCTTAAAATATAAAACTTAGCTCGTTATCATGGTAAGAAGGAAGCGGGTCCCGTTTTACACCAACTCAGACGTCAAGGGCCAATTTTGGGGTCCGTATAACGCGTGCACTCTGAAGGGAAAATGCTATGCTTTGTACTTGTATTTTAACTTCATCTTATAACGAGCTAGACATCAAGCCAGCCATTGTGTCAAATTATGTTTGTTTAGCTTTGAGACCGATATATGCTATGCATTTTTGGATACTATAGAGCAGTAAAGAGAGCCATCGGTTTTTCATGCGACCTGGTTTTTTTTTTAAAGGTTCGAGGATATTCTAGACATTCTAATGTTTGAAGAATGCATGCTTCTGTGCGGTATATGTAGTTGTGTGTGCAAAAGCTTTTGATTAATCAATAAGTTTCGTGTCCATGTACCAAAGGCCCTTCCGTATATTCAAGTTCTGGCCCATAGTTCCGTAGCTTCATAGCTCCACAGCTTAGAGGCTAGAAAACGTCCCCAATAAGTTTGTGCGCAAAATAAGCAAACGTTCCATTGACGTAATCTAATAATCCAATGTTTTTGAAGCGCACAGTATTTAGATAATGGGACCCTGGCTGAGCGTCTTATCCTCAGAGTTCCAGCAGGACCGCGTGCAGGTTAAATTTGTCTCAACTCTTTCATTGCTAATCACGATGAAAATCGATTTACTTAAGTCAAACGGGGCTGAATTACCATTAAGATCCCAGAATGGTATTCCCCGTAAAGAGACCTTTTATTCAAGTAACAGTATGCCTGCAGTTCCAGAAAGAATAACCCAGGTCAACAGCTTTTCTCGGCGTGCATTGGGCAAGAAAAGCTGTTGACTTAGTCCAAAATTTAGCACTGAGAGAGGTAAGTAGCGCAGTGTTCCTAATATTTAACGGGACCTAAGAAGAGCTGCTATGTTTTAGATCATTGTAACATGACAACAGTCAACACAAACAGCTAGACGTTTTCGCTCGATCTCCTTGCAAAAAAATGCGGAAAGGCATGTTGCTAAATTACGAATGTAAAAAAATTAAAATCGAGGGCCATTGAGATTGGGTGCAAGGTTGAGACTATAAGCGAGCGCAGGTAATGATTACACCAATCTGAGTTAGTTGGGACCTATTATAATATGACGCCCACAACAAAAAGAAGTTGATGACAGTACAGCACTTTAAAGGTGACCTGGTTGCTTATTGCTCGCTTGGCAAACGTGTGTAACCTAAAAGCTATTAATAGGAAAGATAAAACTTTAGCGGTTACGAAGGAAAACATATCCGTTCAGTCACTTGCAGATATTTTGGCCAATTTTGTGAAAGGTTTATCGAAAATATGAATACGGATGGATGGATGGAGGGAAGGGTGGGTGGGTGGGTGGGTGGGTGGATGGGTAGATAGATAGATAGATAGATAGATAGATAGATAGATAGATAGATAGATAGATAGATAGATAGATAGATAGATAGATAGATAGATAGATAGATAGATAGATAGATAGATAGATAGATAGATAGATAGATAGATAGATAGATAGATAGATAGATAGATAGATAGATAGATAGATAGATAGATAGTAATGCAAATAATACAATTTATTTTTTTCGTCTGAAAGGGCACAATTTCATTCCTAAAACTAAACTTGCCTGTTCCGTCTCTTCATTGCAAGTCAAACCAAGAGTAAGCATACCGCCGGGTGAAAATGGTCAGTTGTTTTAGGTGTGTATGAAGTATGATTTTTCTCTTTCAATAATGAAGAAGAATCGAAACAATTGTGTGTCGCGTGTGTAAATATTCCAGGAAAGGAGTCACCAGCTCTATGCACAGAGCACGTGAATTCACCCTTGTTGAAAATGGTGACCTTAGTTAATCTTTCAGAGCCTCACCATCTAGCGATTTTTAAGAAACGAATTCCCATAAGACATTTTCTAAAGCGCTATAAACAATTTCGAAAGATACATTAAATTGTTTTAAGTCAGGAAATATTTTATTTATATCTCTGGTGTAATGAACACAACAACAGTCAAAGCAGCGTGCAATGAATGTGACCAAAGACCGAGGTGTGATGTCACCAACATTAAAAAAGTAACATGGTTGACGAAAATCTGTGTAACTGTCGCATTGATATCAAACCTGGTTCTTCAAAATTATTTATGTCTGGGAGACGTATTTTTTTTCTTCTGGAAAGAAATGTTTGCAGTACTGTCAGGGTGAATGATGTGAATCCGTCTTGAAATGTATGCAGTAGAAGCTGCCTAAGACTCCATCTCTGCTAAGAGACCACCTGTGCTATTTTTAGGACCGGTTTCAACATCCACATTAGCATATTTTTGTTTAATTTTACCCGCCTTAAGGAAGCTCTTGTCATAAAGGACCATTTTCCACAAATCCTGGGGGTGGTCCTTTGAGACAGGTTCCACTTTAATATTTGCTTGGCTCCATATACAGTCCTTACCTTGATTCTGACTCTTATTATGAGGCCACATCAATAATTTTTGCGGCATGCGGTGCGTGCAAGGCCCACATTAGCATTGTGAAACGCAGGACTCCACATGTAAAGTAAAGGTAAGGTAAATATGTAAGCGATGTATATGTAAAAAAAGGTCGGGAAAAAACAAAACAATACAAAACAACACAAACGACATATGATAAAAAAGATATAAATAGAGTGGGGATGTATTGTTACTATGTGCGTGATCGAGGCAGGATGGTAATTTGCCCAGGCACCTTAGCATTATTGGAAACTATCAAAATGGTCAATTGGTGAAATGATTATTTATAACACAGGGGAGAGAGAGAGAGAGAGAGAGAGAGAGAGAGAGAGAGAGAGAGAGAGAGAGAGAGAGAGAGAGAGAGACAGACAGACAGACAGACAGACAGACAGACAGACAGACAGAAAGACAGAAAGACAGATGGGGGGGGAGTAAATGAGACTTATAGGACTACTTTCCTTACTCTTCCAAAAGCCATAAGTGTATAGAAAGTATAATGCATAACGCATGTCTACTGATTGGGGAAACAGGAGTAAGCATGGGAAAAGGACCAAGTACAGGCGTTTGCCTCAGTTTGATATACATGTACAAGACTCAGCAGGTGTCGGGTAAACGAACATTTGCACACCTTGATTGAAGACGATTCCAGACCAATGCGATTGCTTTACGAGTTAACATCAATAATGTTTAATATTTGCCATCTTGAAGGTATGCATGAATCTAAAGCATACTTAAGACAAAATGGAAAATTACGCGACAGCGTGAATGCATATTAACATCAGCCAGAGGCCAAGATACCATACAGCCCACATTTTAAGTTCATTACCCGTGCTAGCATAATTCTCAAGCATCCTCAAACGTGCTGACATAAAATCTGCCGCATGCGAGAAATCTCGCATCGCCAAATGCTCATGCTCATTGGTGGGAGGTGGGCATGCAAGCACACATTTTTAAAAATGCCAGCATAAAGGTGACTAATGTGAGCTGTACTGTACGTACCACGTGATCACACATGCTGCTGTTGTCGAATACGTCAAAACGCTGCATGACGCGAATTCGCGTCGTGTACGTGTGTGAAGCAAAAGTGATACCCAAGGGGAAGAGATGAAGGGGAACCTGCCTATGTCAGGGATTGGCAAGTTGTGCTGCTTCCTCAATTAACAACATTCACTCTGCGCTGTCGCCATTGATGCTTTCGGTTGTCTAAAATCAATTGATTTCTTTGTCTGCATAGAAGTATATCTCATGGAACCCAAAATACGTTCCCTACACTGATGGATTTATGAGGGTATCACCACCAGTTAAGGGAATTTCATATGGTCTTACTCAAGCGTGTGAGGAACATTTGATGTTGCTCAGTTCGGACTGCAAGAAGTGTATCCGTGTGTGTGTATTTCTGGCTTATTAGTCTGTGGAAGGTAGATATATATCCAAAACAAATTGCAATAGTTTATACCCTTTTTTCTGATATTAGATATATCTGGAAACTTCATTTGCAATATGTCACAAATCTATTTGGCGAAACATGTTTTGCCAGCAGGAATTTACCCTTCAACTAAAATCGCCCAAAAATACTGTTTGAAAACGGGAAAAACTGTATAGCCAAATATGATGTTTGCAAATGCATGCTAAACACCATTTCAATATCAAAGTGAATTCAAACTTTCAGTCCTATAGATTTTTACCGAACTCAGGGTTAAGTCTGGGCAGGGTTAGGTCGAAAGTGGTGGAGTGGGGTAGGTAAACCACATTACATTACTTTATAAACAATTGTAACATTTTACTTTTTAAAGTTATTTCATGGGTTTTTAACAATTATCAGATGTCTGCTATGATAACAACTCAGTGGGGCATTATTCAGTAGGTTAGTGTTATTTCGCATGGACGGTAAAACGTTATAACAGCCAGAAAGTCGAGTGCATAACCTATTATCCGCCCGCCCTTTGAAGTATCCCGGATAATAGCTTATGCGGGCTTGGCTCAAATGTTCGCATCTCTTGCTTGACCTTGTGGCCTTGACCCCTAGCCTATCTTGCAGACCACACATCTGGACGCTGCCACATTCATTGCATCGTTTGCTCAATCAATATTTTGTGTGTTTTTTTTTCCTTGTCCATGGGGATACAGCATTAAAGTAGTAATAATAGTACCAACATGATTTTGTCTTTTGTCGGGCATAACACGTTTTTGAGTGGGCCTTCATCAATGAATAGCATCCTTCGACTTTCATTAGTACCCTAGCGTTGCTCGGGCACTAATGAAACTGACAGTGATGGGCTGCTCATTTTTGATGCCGGGCCAAACAAGAAGTGCAACGCCCTCCAAAATCGTGTTATGTTATATTACCAGTTAACACCACTCCACATGGACTTGATGTAATCACGCTTGATATTATATTTAATTACATGTGATTGAAAGGTCTTGAAGGGAAAACGCTTTCCAATATTGATGGAAAATGAACCAGCACCTGAAAAACTGTTGGAAGCAAGGAGTTATAAGTCCTGCAAGAGTGGTTGCTACACCAGATAAAGTGTCTATGACCACATAAAAAGTCGTCCGAACCAGATAAAATGTTATGACCACATAAAATGTCGTTATGACCAGATAAAAAGTCGTCCAAACCGGATGAAATGTCGTTACGACCCCATAAGGTGTCGTTACGACCACATAAAATGTCGTTACGACCACATAAAATGTCGTTATGACCACATAACATGTCGTTATGAACAGACAAAATGTCGTTATGACCACATAAATAGTCGTTATGACCATATAAAAAGAAAGTCGTCCGAACCAGATAAAATGTCCTTGTGACCAGGTAAAAAGTTGTTTACACCAGATAAAATATTAAAACCATATAAAATGTCGGTCTAACTAAATAAAATGTCGTTATGACCATATAAAATGTTGTTATGACCAGATAAAATGTCGTTATGATGACATAAAAACTGAAATAAGGTTTACGCTTACGGGATTTCGTAAGATTTGGATGGTTATAGACTTGGAATGATTTTGGACTGAGATATTGACATGTCAGGGTCTCTCTACTGTTTGATCATCGAGTGGACGTCAAAGAGCATAATGCACCGAGATGACAAAGTTTTTTTCATTCCTTGACCACTATTGGCGTTTTTGAGTTCAAAAACAAAACTTGACTTCCCACAATTACGTCTACACATAATTTACAAAGCAAATCTTAGTAGAAATAAAGACACAAGTAGCCTATTTTCAGTGATATATACGGAGTAGTCCAAAGTCTCGTTTACCTACAGTTAGAAGCTAGTATAAATAAAAAGATATGATAAATGTATTGCCCTCATGGGATTGCCGTTGGTCGCTATTGGTTCTGATGTGCTCTCATTGGGCAAATATAAGACTGAAAGGTTTACTTCCTTCCTTATTCAAAGGCAAAAGTGTTTTGAAAAGATAAGCAGAGCAAAAGCCTACTATATGGGGAAACAGGAGTGGACCCTGGGAATGAACCATGTGTAGGCATTGGCCTAAGTCCAATATACGGCTCGGCAGGTGTCGGGTGATCAAAAATTTGAGGAAGCAGGTTGAAAAAATCCAGACCAAAACCATATCATTGCGAATCTTATTTAATGACACTTTAAAACTGCCATCCTTAGAGCGTTTCAGATTTAACACGAAGGTACTCGCATGACTCCACATTGATATAAGCATGGACCAACAGTAGGCAAAATGTAACTGGTTGGCGCTCATGCCGCTTACTCTCAAACGCGACGTCAGAACACGGAGTTTCCTGGACTCTGGGCCTTTTGGTTCTTTCGATGCCAGTCCTGACGTTGCAATGACGTAGGCATAATCTACGTCGATTATCTGGGGTTTTTTTTGAAGCACTTTTGGTCTGAATAATTCAGAATGAAACATAAATTCCTTGTCGCATTCAACACACATAGACAAAGATTCAATAGTCAAAGAGTCAAAGTGGATTGGTGTATGATGCTTGTTTTGGATGTTCGTGGCAGTTTTGAAACAATCAAAGGTTCATGAGCAACACTACACACAAGTTTCGAAACCCCTGGCACCGCCAGCCGCAGAGCGCGAGACCTCAGTGCGGGGCGAGGGTTGTCAATGGTATCCGCCGATTGCAGGCCACAGACCACAGTTATAAATCCTTCTATTTTTATTATTAGCATTTCTCAGTAAAAACAAAATCGGCATTTTGTCATTTTAAAATTTTGTGAACGGCACGTAACCGATACAAATGTCAGAAAGGCACGGACGGATTTTTGTCATATAATTCTCAGCTCGCTAATTGATGCTAATACAAATATGAAACAACACCTGGATGTCAGCTTTATACATGTTATACGTATATGGACTGTGGTCTGGCCGGGGTCATATCATTATCTTTTTTCACCATAAAGTTTCCACTTGGCCGGGAAGACAGTGCACCTGTATGATCACCAATGAAGCAACTCTGTGATGCACCAAACCATACTCAGCTACTTTATTTAAACATAAGCTACTAAATGCTGAAAACACAGTATTTTCACAATTACGAACTATCCCGTTGGGATGGGCGGCCAGCCAATCACAACTGTGGTCTGTAACCTGCATAGCCAGTATTGCTGAACACGCTCAACAATATTGAATTAAGTCGATTAATTTATGTGTGAACTTTTCCTATCATTCTTGCAGTTATGTGTTCCTTGTAAGTTTACCTTAATGTCTGTAATATTTTAAGGAGATATAAAGTGCATTTAGCCATTTATTAATGTAGCGAGACCTACGAATCAAGATGGATAGAGTCTCGTACACATGAGCGGTCCTCTTGCGATTTGCTTGCAAGTCCCCATGTTTTTTTCAACCTGACCTTCAGATTTAAGATGCCAGTGCAGCTAATTAATTCTATCGCCTTGAATTTGATCGTACAATCGGTCATTACGAACGCCAACACAGGCGACAGCCGTAATTTCTATTGAATGTGTTGAACCACTACTAGCCCAGCTCGTCTAAGGAGCAAACATGTCTAACAAAACGCACCGAATCACTGATAATTGCACTGTATTTCAGACAAAATTAGTCATAGAGATAATCGATTGATATTCATGGTCATTCTTGTCATACGAAAAGGTAGTACCAGCCATATTTATAGTTATTTCAACGTTCTACTGCATTTCCATTCACGGGTAAAGGGCATAGACTGGCATTTTCGTGGTATTGTTGATATCATACATCTCATAATCGTCCATATATTAGCATATTCACACAGGCGATAGCACTATCAATGAAAGGGGGAAGCTTTCATAACAAACATTACATTCTGTACTAAAATGCACTTTCTTTCTGATAACGTTATCAACATAAAGTTAATGGACTTGAACCATGTTATAAAGAAACATCTTTTCCTTTCATTGTTCAAAGCTTTTAGCTATGCTTTGCATCGTTTTTGAGATTCAATCATATTCTTGCAAGATGAATATAGAGCCAAATACTCCCATTATCACACAAATTTCCCCTTTGACATCCCAGTCTCTGACATTAGAGAGCTCCAGTCCGACCAAGAGAATAGAACTTTCGCTTGGGCCTGGAGTCGCCCCGGCTCATTTAGTACGACAGGTGGCGCTATGTTTCCAAAGTTGTACAGACAATATTAATATATGGTCTGATACGTATTACAGACATATTAAAATGTTTGCCTGCAACAGATTGGGGTCCTTTGTAATGTGGTATCCAACAAAAAAAAATAGAATCCATCTGTCTATTTCTAATCAAACCCTACCATATGATCCTTAATGTAGAAATCTGTATGTGTGACAGTCAGCTTAGTTACCATTCTCTCTAAAAAAAGATCAGTATCGGTGGGAAAATCCCTCGTCATTGAAGGTTACGGGTGACTGTAATGACTGACTAGTATCTCTAGAATGAGAGGAAAATAGTAACTAACTGTCCAGGCATCTAAGTTTCTGTTTCATCCATGTATAATACAGTTTCAACTGCGGATCGTATACCTCATGCCAGAACTGTGCTGCCTTTGAGACTCATTAGACCTATCTTCAAATGAATATTGTACATCTTCTTCCACCATTGGATGCAACACGATATATGGGTTCGATTTCGGTGGATCTGTTTCGTTGAAATGCAAGGGACAAATTGTGAAGTTAAAAGTCAAAATTGAAATAAGATTTATTATCAATTAAAGTTAATCATGGAAACAATTTGTGAGCATGGTACAGATACAGGCATAATAGCACCAACTCTCCAGCATTTCTAACCGGTTCGCATGAGTTTGTTAATAAGCATGCACACACATGGGGCAAAAAGTCTTGGGAGGGGAGAAAGACACAGTAAGTTACAAATAGATAATAGGCATGACATGCCCTACCGTCCTTGATATGTTTAGATTTCACCCCAGAAATTCTAAAATTAGTACCACAGATGGAATTAAACGTGAAATAGCATACTTGTAGTTTGAGCAACGTATATTGACTCTTTTACCACAAAGAGAAAATACCTTTTGTTTGTCATATTTCAAATGAATAGTGAACGGCTAACACTGTAAAAAGCCAGCACAGCTTTAAACTGGTATACATACATACATACATACATACATACATACATACATACATACATACATACATACATATTATATGTATACATATAATATAGATACATACATACATATATCATATTTAGGTATGTATACACGTTTTTAATTATATACCTTAACAATACTAATACAGGGACGGACGTAATCCATAAAAATTGTGCCAAATGGGGATGTAAAACTGTAATTGCTGCTGAATCCTGAAGCATGTAACTGGTAGTGTCCATTTTACTATGAATGTTGAAAAGTAATGGATGATTAACCCTGGGTAATAAATTTAAGCAAGTGGCATAATACTATGACCATAGAGTGATAACATGTTGAGTGTTCTCACGTTTTGCAGCTGGCTGCCAGTGTATTGCAGTCAGGTGCTGTGCGTTTTTTTAATAGAGAGTTATATGACGGGGATGTAGGTTTGTTGTTTTTTTATCACTGTTATCATCACCATAATCACAATTTATATACTTACCATAATCACTGTGACCATCATTATCATTAACATCACCACCACCACCATCATCATCATCATCATCATCATCATCATCATCATCATCATCATCATCATCATCATCATCATCATCATCATCATCATCATCATCACCATCACCTTAATCTTTGTCATCGCTATGGCTTCCGTCACTTTTGTTTGTCACCACGACCATCATTGTCACCATCATCACCATGACCTTCATCATGATTTTTGTCAGCATCATCATCCACATTATCATCGCCACAGCCCTGGTTGTCCCCAACATCATCATCATCATCATCATCATCATCATCATCATCATCATCATCATCATCATCATGAATATTTATTGTTGTTTCATCTTCATTTTCAGTTGACTCTGGCTCACCCAAGAGTTCAGTTGGCAAAGTGGCATATGCACACTTGCTAGATGTGGGTAACACAGCGTGATAATGTACCCCAGTGGAAGGTTTTTGCAGTGTACTATTTTTTTTTCCATTGGAAAGGTCCACCATTATTATGTCCAGTGTATGTGTTATTGACAAAACACATACACTGGACATAATAATGTGGCAATAACATATACATTGTATTTTTACATCTGATCCTCAACTGGTAATTTTGCCAGCTTTACTGCAAGTGATGACCAAAATTGTCCACTCGTATGCAGAGAAGGTATAGATCTCTTTTGCACCTAATGAATTGACCAGTTTGGGAAAAAACTGCTGAATGTAGTACTTCCATTTGGAACAAGAAAGTACCGACTGCCCTAAAAATAATTAACAATACCTGCAAAATGGAAAATAACTGTATCTTCTTTCGACAGGGATGGTGAAAAGGTATGCCTTTGGTCATATTTTTTCTTACCAACAATGACCTGTACAGGGGTCAAACTGTATGACAAGAGATACCTGCATGTCTGTAATTTCTGGTTGAAACATGTACACTCACCCATGTTTAAAATATCAAAGCTGTATAGGATAAAATCATGGAAAACAAAAGTAAAATGAAATATAGTGAAAGTTGTCAGATTTTATTTGTTAATCAGTGTTGAAATAAATTATGTTCTTTAATTATTTGAAGAATTAGAAATTGAAAGAAACTCTCCTTCGCAAATTTAATGTAGTTGTGGGAAATACAAAAATATAAATGAGGAATAATGGATATTGCTCTTTATTTCTCGGATATGGGTGACAAAAGTCAGTGAGACATCAGTTTTCAGTACTAATTATGAAATAAGTGCATGACACAGAATTATTGGCATCTAAAATGTGACGGACATGTGAAGCTAAGTGTGGAGTTTCATCTCATACATTTTTGTTAATTTTATTATTTTTTCCACAAAAAATGAATGTGTAGATAACTTTTATTTCCTTGGTATCATTTTAGATAAACATCTCAGCTGGAGTGCCCACTTGGAAAAAGTAGCAACAAAACTATCCAAAATCATTGGTATCATGTACAATCTAAATGAATATCTTCCTCACAATATCATGAAAATAATTTGTAACTCTCTGCTACTGGCACATTTGTATTATGGTATATTAGCCTGGGGTCACAAAAGCTCAAGAGTTGTCTCTGTGCAAAAAAAAAAAAAAAAACAGTAAGAATAGTAACATGCAGTAAATACCTCGCACATACTGAAACAATTTTCAAAAGGCTAAAATTGTTAATATCAAATAACATTTTTCTTCACCAACAACTTAAGTTTTATTACAAATTTGTTAACAAACAGTTAACAGTATGTTTCAGTAATCTACCTATAACACCAGCATCTCTAATTCATGGATATCAGACAAGACATAATAATATTTTTACCAGACTATCTGGTACGAGAATTTGCATAAGATATGACACAGTAAACACATTAAACAGCACTCCAGATATTGGCAAGGATAAAGTCCACACCCATAGCAAGGCTGGATTTTCTTTTCATACCAAAATGTATTTTATTGAGCATTATTCTCGTATATGTACAGAGCCAAACTGTTATGTTTGCAACTTAGATTAATTACTATTTCCTATGGATTCAAAATACCATTCCTCATAGTTCCTCCTAGTCAACTTAATGGAATAACACCTATCTACTTTTATTACTTCAATTTTATAAAGTAATTACCCTTTTAAGGTGGCTCTCATGACAGCGGCATTCTATGCCTTTCTCTCATGACAGCGGCATTCTATGCCTTTATTGGAGTCTCCCCAATCAGCAATTAACAGCATTACTTTACATTACATTTGTTATGTAACTTGCATTATTGATGGTGAAATAAAAGTATGTCTGAGTCTGAGTCTAATTCATGTAGGCCTATACTGCTATACTAAAGCTTCTAATAGTAATACAAAACAGTGTGTGAAAAATCAATTGGGGATTACTATTTGCATATTTTTAGTTTCATAAAAGTGGGAAAATTGGCTAGAGAATGTTAGGTTTTCAACAACCGCCCCCGCCCCCCCTCCTTCCAGCAGTTCGGCCTAATTGAGACAAGCACACTTTGTCCTACTTGGATGGGAATTTCACTCCGCAACCTTCCACTCTGGAAACGGCGTCAGACGACTTTTACTGTGCGCAGGATAGAAAGGACTCATCAACTTTCACGCTGGCAGTGGGAAGGAAGGCACCTACCCGCTCAGTAAGTGAATGCCGTGTGAATATCGTCTGCTGGGGCTGAGCTGTGACCTGATGCAGAGGGGGCCGTGCATAATATAGGTGTAGATGATCTCCAAGGTTGATTTAAGTGATGCGTGTTCATCAATGTTCAATACCTGTGAACTGAGAGAGGGTTTATCTGTTCACCGTGAACAGTGAAAACTTTAAGAACAGCATAGTCGATATTTTGTTATAATGATAATATAATAATATTGTTGTGGCTCACTGCTTCTGTGCCGCGGTCCTGTGTGACACAGGTGGCCTAAAAAAGGGAAAGGAAAGAAAAGTAGATGGGGCAGTGGAAACCATGGTTGTCCTAAACAGCTCGTGCTGCTATGTCTTCCAGGACCAGAGCCGAGGCAAAAGGTCCACCACACACTCTGTCACATTTACCATTACTACCTATTGTCCACTTCTGTTTTCTCTTTTCTAGATTGATCACCACCCCTGCCCTACTTTGAAAAGGAAACCTGCATCCTTTCCCTTCATCCCAACGTACACTTTTCTTCACCTTTTCTAGTACCTTTTACGCTTTGATATACTGTTTTCCCTGACTCCTCTTTTTCAGTCTTCCTTCCAGCCCTCTGTAACAGTCCTACCTATATACACTTTGCAGTCAGCAGCCACATCATATCCTTTCAATCCATATCTCTCTGCCAACTTATTAATGTCTTTGACCCATATTGTTTGTTCCTTGACAACTTCACTGTAAACTTTCCTGCACCACCTATCTTCATTTATTGCTGTAGAGAGCCCCAGTACTTTTCTTTGACAATTCTGTCTGTGATTTTATTCCATCCAAACTCTCCGAGGACTAATTCTGTTGCTGTACATCCATTTCCCTTGTATTGGCATATAATTCATGACTCCTTGAAGTGCATTTATTTCATCTGGTGAAATGCGTTAATCCCGATGGGAAGCCTCCCGCCTTGGCTTTGGTTTCCACAATCGCATACATGTATATGACGTTGGCATAGGTGGTCATCGCAATATTTTAAATGAGGTATAGGCCTTGGTGTAGGCCTGCTATGAAAGGTATAAACGCTCGCTTCTTATATTTCACGAAAAGTGTAAAGTGCCAGCAAAATTGATTACTGTGAGCGTCAGATTGGAATATAATGATCGTGAGTATAATTTGTAGGCCTTACTTGGAAAATCGAAGCTTAGCAAGTTCAAGCATCCATTCCCGTTTCATTAACTCATTCCACACCAGTTGCTGACTTTTCCGTATATTTACCAAGATATAGCACTTTCATTCAAGGACCAGCATGCCTATAGTCTGAAGTCAGTGATTCTGGCACTGCCTGGCAAGTCATGCTGCAGCTGCCCTTGCAGCAGCTGCAGCATGACTTCCCAGGCAGTGCCACAATCACGGGCCAAGGCCTGTTACGATAGTATTGAATGAAGTAAAATCAAATGAAGACCCCAGACCCCCCCCCCTTGCAAATAATGACGTCTTTCAAGAGATACACCAATTTCTGGTATTAATTATCAAAGAATCAGAGCAAAAGGACGGGCCATTAATAACACCGCCACTCAACTCCCTCGTAAATCAACAACACTTATTCCCCCGTGTATTGTCTACCGTCTCTGTGACAAAATTCGCTGGGAAAACCCAGCCTGGCTGGGCGGTCGTGCCTCCAGTTTTCCAGGCACGGACAGATCCTAGATTCCTCTGCAATTTAGCCTAATAAAGTAATTTTATTAAGAAAACACAAAAAGATAACAGTTTACTGTTTGCTCTTGCAGTATACTAAATTTTGACTTTTTATATGCAGTGAATTCAATATTTGTAAGCAACTTTGAAACCGTGCATAGCGGTGAGGTTGGATCGACGATCCCCAACACCAAATCTGACATGTTGTTTTGGGGCCGCTAAGATTTGGAGTCATCACTATATTCTACTCTATTATTGTAGGAACACAGCTCATACATGTACGTAACCATGAGAGCTTGCCTGCACTCGCTATAAACATACTAGCTTAATTAAGAAGATGGATTCCATGATAGCACTGGATAAGCAGGCTGAAATGGACAGAAGAATTCTGATTAAGAAGTACTGATGCACGTTGTTTGTTCTAACACTCATGCCCTGCATTCAGGTATTGTGAGATGTAACAAACACGCACAACACAGCCTTACTTTAGGAAATTCTACATTGTGTGCAGATTCGTTCATGCAGATAAAATAAATAGGTTTTTCTTTATTGCCTGGACACAGTTAGAGGGCCATGACTATAATTGAAAAGTACAGAATGTTGCACAATAAAATGGTATTGAGCCGATGAGTGATATATGCTTGCAAATGTGATTTTTTCCTAAATTTGGTTGTCCATAAACAGGAGAATGCCATCTGTGTATACCATCTACTATCGGTACTACTAATAATGCTGAATTACCCATTTGATTATTTAAGAAATGAACTTCATTTCATTGTGTTTATGCGCTTATATAGTCTGCAGGCATAGTTCCCAACTTTATTCATTTTTTTTTTTTTGCTCTTTCATACAATGTATAAACATTTGTGCTTTCATGATTTAATAATTAATTCAAATAGTTAACATGTGGTGCACGGGTTTTATGATGTCAGGCCTGGAAGTTTCCACAGAAAAAGGTTCATGCCCTATTATTCTTTGCACTGCAGTGAAAAAGACTTTGAAAACAAACACAGCCACTACAATGGATTGTTTGGGTCAAACTGTTGGTTTACCCATGGAAATCGGACAAAAGTTACTGTAACAAAGTTGTATATGACGAACATTACTCTTACACACTTGTATTATGGATATTTCTTGTGCAATATCGAAAACAAAGTTGCAGGCTCAGTTTTGACGTGAGAGAGCTTCACAATTTCACACTTGTTCCCAAATCAACAAACTAGTAGAAGCCAGTAGGTAAAAGCATTCTAGCACTATATACCAGCAAATAAGGTGCCCTTTGACTCTCTGATAAAGGTAACTCTAAACGTGCGCTTTAATCTGGGAGAATAACGGTAAGTATGAAAACAGTTGTCAGCATGTTATGGCTGATGAAGCTGTGGGAAAGTAAAAGTGGTAGTGGGAATCAGTGTGCATTGTGAAGAGGCCATTGTGGTTATGCATTGCGGTCTTGCACACTTATCCGCCATTTGCTGTTTCTATTTTCCTTATGCTAAGAACCAAGCCATATGTAAATATCTAATTTTATATACCATGGCTCGTATAGAACTTACCAATTTTCAACACTGCATTGTATACACACAAAACACCTTGCTGTGAACAAAGGATTGGAAAGCAGACCTGTCTGCTTAATTAACTTAGTGATTACCAACTTTGCAGTGTTCAACAGACTCAGTACATCCAAAGCGCACCGATGAAAACTGTTGACTTGGACCGTACCGTGTTCTCCCCAAGTGTGTGCATGTTGCCAATTTAAAAAACGAGTCGGTTTACATTTACAAAGATATGAATTAAATAGCGCTATGTTGATTTGGACACAGGGACTTTTTTTAAATTGGCAAAGAAAGGGTTGAGGCAGACTGCTTTTGTTACTACACATGCAACTTGAGCGTGCACGATATGCTGCCACAAGCTAAATATATGTTCAGACTGTATATTTATAAAAAGATATGATATTGTATAGCAGGCAGGTAACAATGAGATGTTTTATACTATACTCCGTCAGTACAGAATAGTTAAAAATATGCAATATCACATAATTTGAACTAATCATAACACCGCGACACAAAAGTTAAGCAGAATATGGTATGCGTAGATTTGGGGATACTTAGGTACGAGATAGCTAATAGTAGGGCTTGTGTTTTGTGACCAGCTGCAAAATTATTTTGATTATTTTATATCTCATTTATTCCGACTGACATAGGGTTGATTCTAAACGCTTATGAAACGATGGCCTTGTTTAAAATTAATTGCTGAGAATCATGATGTTTCGTATATTGGAAGAAGTCGATTTTAGCACTGAATGAAATTTCAACAGATCCAAGCAATTAATGGAACAATTTTCTCTACAATTAGTTTTGATGGACCGCAGCCCAGGCCCATAATTACGCGAATGAAGGCAACCATAGCGTCACTGAAAGTGGCGTAGGTCATTACGAATATTTCATCGCTCTTTTTCCCACATTACTTAAACTTATTTGCGCTTTTTGGTGATTGATTCCCAGGCTAAATGATTTGGGGAAATGCATGTACAAACGCAAATGCAATTGATATGTTCTCTGTACATAATATTGTAAATGGGTCTTTCCTAAACCATGATGTATTCGGAGAATATTCATCCTCTCAAGCAAAGGACATATATGTCCCAAGACGTGTTTCTGACTCTTTAAAAGCAGGGTTAAAATTGAGGCTGACATAAAACAAAGTATTTGCTTTATACCCCCTTATATGATGATTTCTATTTATGTCATATATTGATTATTGATAAACACTAACATTTTACATCATCAAAATTTTTAATGCACATGTGTGCTTCTGGTCCCCTGAAAACACTCTAATCTCCACAGTGGCCTACAACTTTTGAGGTAATATATGTAGGGTGGAGCTCCTGAACACACAATAACCACATAAAGCGAAATCCAAAGAGGCAGCTAGCGGTCAGCCCTGGCAGTTTCCATTGTCTGATATAATTTGACCCATGTATTGGGAAAAAACAAGTATCCATCGTTTGCTTGATAAGTACCACTACCTGAACAAATTAACATTCTTCAGATTGACATGAAAATGCCTTTAAAGTACTCTTCACTTCGTCATATGTATAGCAGGTACGTATTCAGGAGTATATAGACCTAACTGGACTGCAGAATAGCTCGCTCTATCGCGGTAGGTTTATTAGATGCATATTAACCCCTCGTATTATAAATTACTCTTTAAAACATAAATTCATCCAGTCAATTTTGAAAATTTCATGTGGTTTCTTTGTCAGTGGCTGTTACCCTTCGACTACAGTTCTCTCCAACCATATTATTAGCAACCTGATTAAAACAATTTCAGATGTTTTAGCCACACTATAGAAAACAAGATTATATCTGAATACAGTTGAAAAAGAAAGACGACTAGAGTTTGCAAAAAATGTCTATATATCTACAAGTGTATAATTATTCATCGTGCACCATCACAAAAAAACTTTTGAAACATTTTGTATGGTACCCAAAGCTTCTCCACAAGCTTTTGTTTATTTATTTCTTTTTTCATTGTTCTTTTCTTTTAAACAATGATCGTAATAAAATGAAACGAATTTACAAAGACAATATTGAAAAAGCTGATTTGTCTACCAGTTCAAAATCTTCTAACATCAGAAAAAAAACAATGTGTTCCCAGCAATCAGTGGACTGAGAAGCGAAAGAATTATATTTTGGTTCGCTCCCTCTACTGTACATTGTACGATTATGGACTCTTCCTGAGGTCACTAGCTAGTTTTACAGACTTGAAAGAAAAATACTGACAGAGACTTAAGGTCAAGGTCAGTATTCGTCTTTCAGATCCGTGAACTGTACAGGCGAAAGAAGCAAAAGTCCTCAATTGTTATATTTTATGAGCCGCAAACTCTTTCAAGATTACTGTTTGCATTATGAAGTCAATCAAACAAATTCCAGTTACGAGCCTGTTGTTTTTCAACAAATAACATGCGATCCTACTGGTGACAATAGTGCATGGTTTCAAACTAGCAGTTACATTCCACCGATTTGGCCACACCCACAAATCAATATCACGATTTCGCTGATCTGGGCTCTCGATCTCAAGTCATTAAACTATTTTCAGCTTTGCCACGTACACCATCATAGCCAGCAGTATCACAGCAATCTTGAAACAGTTTTCTGATCATGAATAATGTTGCTGTATAGCTGACGTTTACAAAATTACATATTATTGAATTTGATCTCGAAATTACATTAACCTGTCTCTATGTAACCTGTATACACATGGAAGTACTTTTGTCACGTTTTTTGGTAGAATTTTGACCTAGGCCTTATAAACCCAAATAAATTTAAAGGTGTTCAAGGGGAAACTACTCAGATCATGTTTCGGTGCCTGTACCTTCCTTGTCTCAGCTAAATATTCAGCAAAGACAGCCTACATAATAATAAAAAATAAATATGAACCTCGCAAAAGATGAATTAGCTAAATAAGTGAAGGTTTGCTTATAAATGCATAGCTTCAATATGAATCCAGAATACCTATCAAAGCAAAGATAACAATAAATTAAGCAGAACAAGTTCCGATAAGAATAATTTGACTTTTCTCTGAACTAGTATGTAATTATTCTAGTTGGATAGGACACATTAATCAACCACTTGACATTGTTAAACTGAGGTAGAAAAAAACTGGGGCTATATATTTAATCCCAGTGATTACAATATAAACAGTTACAGCCAGACACCTGTATACACCTGGGGAGTTCGTAGCAAGTACTGTAACAATGGACATCCTCTATCAACACAATAACACGAACTCCGTAATGAAACATACTCCTCATTATGAAAGTCTGCAAATGCGCAAGTTCTATTCAGTTGTCAACTTTTAGTTTATCATTCAAAAGAATTAATCAAGTTTGTAATGATTGAGTAAATCATGTCAATTTCTGGCTAAGTTCTTGGGACAGTCTATGACTGACCCCAGGCCCTAGTGTAGGAGAGCTGAATGGAGTAATTTTTTTACATTGAATAAATGTGCACTTACATGTTAGCCTAAAATGTCAGAAACGTGAATATTCAATCAGAATGATGCCAAAAGGTAAAATCAAGTAGCACAACTCGCAAGTCTGAACTCTTTAAAATCATTGAAACCAAACTTTTCAACAATTTCTGGATATTAACAGCAAAATTTGTAGAAGTATTTGATCAAAAATACATGCTTTAATCCTCTTAGATATTCCCATAACTCTGACGTTTGTACAATAAGATAGCATTGAACTTGATCTAAAAATTACATTGGCAGCAGCTGCATTTTTCTTACGCAAACATTATCCTCGACTATAGAATATGCAAATGTTTCGCTTTGGAATGTATTTACTGTTGTTAAAGACTCGGAGCATCATCACACTATTCCATTCTGCAATGCATGCAACCAAACCCTCCTTAGAAGCAATATCAGCCTCCGACACAAATAGAGGATACCCTTTCAAAAAAGGAGCCTCGTGGATTGGCTGAATAATTTTCAATTATATATATATATATATATATATATATATATATATATATATATATATATATATATATATATATATATATATATATATATATGTATGTATATATATATATATATATATATATTGTATTTGTGTCTTTTTGCCCAGAACCACTTCCTAGTAGTCAATATCCTATTCCGCAGTTCGAACTCTTTACTCTCCATAAGCTAACCTGTCCCTGTCTAACCTGTATACATATGGAATTACTATTGTCTATATTGCACACGTGCCTCTGTAAAATTTTGACATAGGCTGTATCAGCCCAAATAAATTAAAGGGTCTTCAGCGGGTAACTACTCAACATGTTTCGGAGCCTTTCACCCGTACATGTCTCTCTGAGTAGCGGCTCCTTGCCTAAGCTAAATATTCAGCAAAGCAACCCACATAATAATGAATAAATATGAACGTGGCAATTGATGAATTAGCTCAATATGTGAAATTTTGCTTGTAAATGCAGAGCTTCATATCAGAGAAGAATACCTGTCAAACAAACCATAATTATTAAATTTTCATAGTACAGGTTCAGATAAGAACAATTTGACTCTCCCCTTAACCAAAATGTACCCTTTCTAGCTGGGCAGCTTTTCCTAGTTAAACCATCCGCCAATGTTAAACTGAAGTGTAAACAAGCTGGGGCATTATATTCAGTCCCAGTGATTGTAAAATAAACAGTTGCAGCTAGACCACCTGTACCAACCAAGGAAAATCCTAACAAGGACTGCAACAATGTACATCCTGTAGCAGAGATGTAAAACAAACTCCATGATGACACCTACTCCTCAAACAATTAAGGTCTATTTAACTGCCAACCCTGAGTCAATGTGTCAACTTAATGTGTCAGGCTTGTGACACTTGAGAAAATACTGTCAATTTTGAGTAATTTTTTAATAGTGAGTAAATGTGCATTTAGGCATGTCAGAAAAGAATGGAAGTCATTAGCATTTATGCCAAAAACATGCTATCAAAGCAATTTTTCTTCACAGGATTTTAAGTACAATTAGGCAAACATGCAACTGTAGTAGGCCGCTTCTTGCTACCTGTAGCCCCTGGGGGTTTACCTAACAGAAAACATGTAAGCCTAAAATGTCTGATAGTGAATATTAAAACAGAAAGATGCCAAAAGATAAAGTTAAGTAGCAAACCAGACAAGTCTAAAAACTGTAGATTATTGCGGCCAAACTTTCTAATAATCTTTGGATGTTAACAGTAGAATTATAGGGCAAGTCAGAAAAGAATGGAAGTCTTTTGTATTTATGTCAAAAGAAACAATGAAAATATTAACCATATATCAAGTACAATTAGGCAAGCTTGTAACTGTCGTAGGCCGCTTCTTGCTACCTGTAGCCCCTGGGGGTTTACCTAACAGAAAACATGTAAGCCTAAAATGTCTGATAGTGAATATTAAAACAGAAAGATGCCAAAAGATAAAGTTAAGTAGCAAACCAGACAAGTCTAAAAACTGTAGATTATTGCGGCCAAACTTTCTAATAATCTTTGGATGTTAACAGTAGAATTATAGGGCAAGTCAGAAAAGAATGGAAGTCTTTTGTATTTATGTCAAAAGAAACAATGAAAATATTAACCATATATCAAGTACAATTAGGCAAGCTTGTAACTGTCGTAGGCCGCTTCTTGCTACCTGTAGCCCCTGGGGGTTTACCTAACAGAAAACAAGCTAGCCTAAAATGTCCGAAAGGTGAGCGTTTAAACATAATGGTGTCAAAAGATAAAATTAAGTAGCAAAACAGGCAAGTCTAAAATCTCTAAAATTATTGAAGCCAAACTTTCTAACCATCTCGGGATATTTACAGCAAAATTTGTAGAAATATTTGATCAAAAGTACACCTTTGAATCCTCTTGACTCACGTTTATTGTAAATAAGTTTGGTTCTTGATGCAAAGTCCTGAAATTTAGAACAAATACGACCAAATCTCAAAATTTGTGACAAAAATGTATTATATTTGCCTGCTAAACATCCGTTCTTGGCGGTCTACTACCCCCCCCCCCCCCCCCCCCCCCCCCAGCGAACGTCTGCCTTTCTTTGGCAGCGTCAATGTCTGGAAGCAGGCAGCGCCGTCCTGGCATCGCAGCCAGCGAGTGGCCAGGTGTGGGGATGCGCGCAGTGGATTGTGGGATAGTGACTCTGTGAACGCCATTCTGTTTCTAGGCTATTACACGGCCCAGTGGGTATTGACCACACGCCGCTCAATTAACTGTTTGGGTTCACCTGCTGGGAAGGTGCGAACAACATAATGGGGGTAACGGGTTTAACACCTCTACTGTGCGACATCCAGCAGGGGTCACGTTAAGGATTTCAGTATGGGTCCGTTGGACCCATCTTTCTCCATTTTCAGGAAAAATAGTGGGTCCTTGAACTGAATCTATGGGTCCAGTCTGAAATTGTGCAAACTGGACTTCATTTGATGTAATTTGATTAATTGATTTTATTTGGTATAATTAACATATATCACAATGATAAATGTATAAAACATGCATGTAACTTAAGCCTAGAAACGAACATAACATAGGGTCTGTATGCTCACGTAGGTAACTCATTATTATAAAATTTAAGATTGAATAAAAAGTTACCAATATGCCAACTTGATGTAAAAGGGTCTAAAAGTTGTTGACGGTACCAAGGATGGATTCAATCTACCCAGGAACCTGCTATTACGACTAAGTCTGTATAGCACATCCCTGGTCTACCAAAAAATTGGTTGTGAATGGGGCTTAACCCCTAACACGCTGCCACTGTGCCAGTATCTGGTGTTGTACACCGTGTGCCACCGGACAGTTTTTTAACTCGCTTGCACAACAAGCCGCATGCGTGATTGAACATGTCTGGGCTCTGTTATTTTTGCGATTGATTCCACGTGACGAAATTGTCAGAAATTACATGATTTATATTTCTGTGCACTTTCTATTTCAATATACCTGAAAAATTTGATACCGTAGGCGGTGTTACGAGTCTGATCTTAATTGCGGTCACTTAATTCACCAAGCAACACGGCAGGCCCACAAGCCGTGCAACGCACAAGTGAGTGTACACAGCCTGTCACGGGCATGCACCCAGGCATGGTTTTCCGCTACACATTTTTCCGGCCTTCGAACATAATTTTTTTTAATTCCTACAGATTTGTTCCATTCAAACATTTCAATGAAATCAAAACAACAAAATTTTGTTTCAAAAACACCAATAACCACGTGAACCAACGGAGACAGTGATGAACAACATCGTGTTACGCTGTTAGGCCGGCTAATGCAAAATTTCGCTTCGTCCACGTGTAACCTTGCGATGACTAATCTGCGTATTTTCGTTGCCGTCCGTAATGAATTTTCACTCGTGCTTTTATCTGGGTCTATATTTTTTCGATGGAACTCTTCTTGGTGAAAATGTGATTTGAAAATTTAAACTTAGTCCAATAATCTTTGCGTGATACGACTTGTACCTTCCCAACATTGCGGACATGAGACAAGCACATGGGGAATAACGAATTTGATTGGACAGTGAGCGGCACGTGATCAAATCCACCCAATGAGGAGCCTGGAAGTGCTCTCAGCATTTATATATTTTGCAATAACTCAAACTGAATGTAATGCCCCAGTTTGTTTCTACTTCATTTAAACACTGGCAGTTGGTTTAACTAGGATATGCTATCCAGCTAGAAAAGGTACATACTGGTTCAAGGGTAAATCAAATTGTTCTTATCTGAACCAGTACTATACAACGTACCAACATACATGCCAAATTAAAGTTTGATACCCTATAACATCACCCAAAATTAACATATAGTTAAAATTTCCTCCAAATTGCATTAGACGTACTCAGATATTGCAATAAAATGTCGAACAATTCTGTAATGCACTTATTCGGAAGGAATTGAAAAAGTTGGAACACTGAAAAATTTAAGTTAAGTTACAAATTCTATCAAATGAGGACACAATCTTCTCCATTTTTAGCAACAAAGCTATGAGTCGTTTTCCCCGCGTCAACCCATGGCAACATTTGTGATTTTGCTTTGTCTGTGTTCTTGCATACAAGTAGCTAAAAGTGAAGGTAAGTTAAACATATCTTTCTTTTAGTCTTAACACCACCACAATAATGTCTGCCCCTGGAAACAAGAGACCACTCTGTTGTTTTAACATAGGCTGCTGTAAACATTAGTTTGTAATGTTGTAGAGATAATATTTCTGTCATAGATAATGGTATGTGGCATCGGCAAAATAGCGAGAGGTATGCCTGAGCAGTCACATAAGCATGAAATGTCCTGAAAGTGAGATAATGAATGAACAGCTGTCAAAAGAATTATTATATTGTGGTGCGCATAGAGTTAAAAAGAGCCATTCACAATACGGAGGGCAATATGAATTAAAAAAAGGACATTTTACCCATTATTCTCAACTCGACAATGGTAGCTGAAGCATGGAGGCTTGTTTGTTCCAGCGTTAAGTTCCAAGGAGACTAGATGGCCTTTTTTTTCACCAGGATAGTGTCGTGAATATAAAGAGTACCTTAGAAAAATATTTACTTCTTAAACATATAGGAATAGAAGAAAAATGCTTGAAAGCTGTTAAACACCCTAATCAGGGCTACCAAAAGTCATGTGTCAAAGTCCAGTGTTTATCTGATTTTGCCATATTTTTTCCTCAACCATTAATCACACTTGAACGGTTGAAAGGGGCAGCCAAACATGGGCTGGGGATTAGGTGGTGAGGTAAATTTGTTGAATTATGCTTGCCATACCATGAAAAAATACTCTTTAATTTATAGACTTATAATTTCAGTTTACGTCCAACAGAGAAATTCATAAATCGATTGCGTTTGAGAGCATAACACTTCGTTATTTTTGCACACCTCTTTCTTAATTTAGATTGTAAGACGACGAAATCAGGTGCAGATTATGTGGGGAAAATCAACGTTACCAAATACGGTAATCCTTGTCAAAGGTGGAACAGGAATTTTCCACATGTTCCAAACTGTTGCAAACCCAGCCAGTTTCCAGACAGGACACTGACGGATTCGGAAAACTACTGTCGTAATCCTATACCATTTCAAAAGCCAGAGGGACCGTGGTGCTACACTGCTGATCCTCTCCGTAGATGGGACTACTGCCGAGTACCACTGTGCAGTAAGATATATTTCGTTCAAATTATGTCATGTCTAATACATCTTCAGCTTTTATTTGTATGCAAATATGTGTTTGCGTGTGTTAATTTTATGCAAAATAAAACGAATTAATCTCATCTTCCCAAATGCAGTTTCTTAGAAACTATAATGAATGGAAACGCTATTGCTTTAATGCCTTCCTAATCATCACCTGTTGACACTGAGTATTAAAAAACAGTCTATTTACATTGCGCTAATGGATGTTGCTGGATACCGCTAAGAAGTCGAAAATGGCCCAGACAAATTTGCTTGCTTCTGGTGTGTTTATTTGGCATCATTAATATCCTTTACAGGGAATTGATATAAAATAATTTTGTGTACCTTAACACTTTCTAGCTTCTCTGTATCACTCTTTCATCTTTTGTTCTTTGTTCAAAGTCCTTTTTTTTAAACCCAAACTGTACATGATCTTAAATTATAAACATTCTCACATTTAAGGAAAACAGCATACTTTACCATTCAGGCATTGTTTGTCTACTCGCCGTCCAAAAAAATGGGATTAGATACGATATTGGCTATCAAAACGTCATGTGTGCTTTCATATGTTGAGCATATTTGCATAGAAAACATGCCTGTGGAAATAAATCACAGCCACTGTTAACAATAACGCCATTTGGTCAATGCAGCATGAGCAACTCTGTTCTTATTTCAGGGAAAGTTCTTGCCTTTGGAGAGCTTGTCCCGGACGGAGCATCAGCTGCACATGGCACAAATTCGTATCATATTCCTAGGCCGTCCATGAGGGTCCCATCTAGTGGAAAATTGTTAAAGTGGATATTTTGGACCAAGAATAGCCTGCAAGTATCATTTCAGATATGGAGACCCATCAGACTAACAAGAAATGGAAAATTTATGCTGGTATATAGCACCAAATCCTTACAATATCAGTGTAAGGGCCAGCATACTTTTGTGGTAGACTCGCATGTTTATGTAAAGAAAGGAGATGTTATAGGGTTTCGTTACATTAAAGGCACCCCAATTCCAAGGACAAACACAGTATGCCAGAAAGGAAAATTGCATGGCCAGTTTTTACTGAGACATGGTGAATTACCTGTGAGATCCAAGGGACAGTTCAGTTCATTCCATGGGTGGGGAGCGTGCTCCAATCCTCCATTTTATATCTTGATAGAGAAAAATGGTGAGTGTAACTATATCTACCTGTGTTTGTGCAATAAACGTATTAAAAAAAAAAAAAAAAGGTTTGCAATTTTATCCTGTATTACCAGTTCATACGTTAAGATGTATAATGTGCTGACATTTTTGGTCTGCTGATACACTTCTCCGAAATGCACACCTAATAGACTCAGTAGTTACTCTACAACACAGTTTGTGACAGTAGATGAGGGTTTTCTTGGAAACAAATCATGCAGACAAATTTTTATGTGACCTCATTTGGATTTGACCAAGCCTGAGGGCAAGAGGTGGTATTTCTGAGCAGAACTAAATGTTCCTTATAAATGTGTGTCAGATTGTAAAATCTACACCCCAGACTTTAGTGGTATCCTCAGGGAATTACCCTAGGGGAATTTTGAGTAAATATTGTAAATCTGGTTGGCTCTGAGAATGACCATGGTATAACCATGATGAATTGTTATTGGAAGATATATTTGGGAAAGGGGAAGTAAGGTAAAAATCCCCTAAACATTGTTGTGTAATTGGTGGAACAGTGGAATTCCCCAGAGTGTAAAAGTGGTAACATTGTGAAATATGATAATTGCTGACTCACTGGAAGGACCCAGAGTGTTAAATTAGTAATGATTTTTGTGCAAGAACATAACCTAGATACAGTCACAAGGTAAGGAGTCAATACAGGATGTGTAAGCAAGTTACAGGATATAGCAGTTGTTCATGACAGTGATGGATGTGATGTTGTGCAGTACGTATATGTGTGCTGTGTAAAGGTGGAATTAATTCTTCTCAGAATTAATTAACTTATATTTTAAGTTAAGATTGAGATTGTATGGATCATGACAAATCTGTACATATAAATAGGTAGTCTTTTCTGTCATGTTTATGTATGTACTTATTCGCCCTGATATGTCATCTGTTGTATAAGAATAGAAGTAGGGGAAGTTTCATATACACATTACCTGATAGAGGGAGCCACTGTACACTCAGGATGAAACCAAGTTTAGGGTTTTGCCATCACTGAATCATGTCTTGTTTACTTGGAACGTAATAATAACAGGATTTAACTGGATAAATCTGGTTGTGCCCACATATAAGTGCTGCGTAGCAGATTTCATGGGAATTTCCACTGTCTCTGACTCATAACTGGGTATATAAGGAGGTACAGTTGCCTTGCTAGGTAGAGCTTGTTCTGGCAGCTATATGAGAGAGGGAGAGATTTCTGAAGGATGAACCAAGGAGCCTAACCAGATTGGCAGATCAGAGATTGCACAGGGAAGAAGAATAAAATATTGAACTTGGAGATCAAATCTGAAAGTTGTCATTGTAGGCAAGTCCACCCTTGTGTACAACGACCTGGTCAACTTAGCACAGTCAGATTTCACACCATCAAAATTTAGACCGGGACGTTTACAAATTGACCATTTTATTGGGGCCTTCAACTTTCGAGTACATACATGCATAGGGTTTTTTTTTCATCATCCCTGGTGCACCTTACCGAAGTTCACAGTTGTTGGTGGTATACTCATAATGCTTTAACGGGCCGTCTGTAAATGTCAGCATATATAGTGTCACAGTGTCTTACTCTACTTTCCTTTCTAAAATATTGCCTTTACCCCCCCCCCCCCCCATACATTTTCTTTTAGATATTAATCTATATTTTCATTATGTGAAGAACAAAATCATCAATTTCTCGTTATTTCAGCTGATAGGCGATATTTTACAAAGGGTCCTCTTCAGATGTTTTTGGGGCCTGCAAACTTTAATACTTAACATCAAATCATCAAATTTTTCAGAAAAAAACTTTGATGTAATGTCTAGGCACCGCTTTTTTTTTTTAAAGCAAAAGGAACGATTTTTAAAGATTTATGAAGAGGCACTATTTCAATTTTCCACTTTGTGTAATTCAACATTGAAAAAAAAAATACAAAATACAAAAATTTCTACAAACGCCACATACCGTTCTTAAGCAAGAATGTATATACTCAGAAGCTTTTTATTTCATCAAACAGTTTAACCATTTACGAGCAATCTGTTGTAAACCTGTGAAAAGTCAGACAAAAATTAGAATTGTGAGAAATTGCAATTTAGATCTAATTGGCTCCCTGGTAGCGGTAACTGGCCATTGTGGATAATGTACTCACACTCTCTGATTGACACTTGTCTTGTGAGAAGTACATGTGCTCTTATAATACTATCATTTTGATGTATTGTCATGAAAATATATCTTTAAAATTTATGTTTAAAAAGAAATTTTGAATTTTTTGTAGGAGTAGATCACAAACATATGGTTTCCAAATAGATGGTTTCAGTTGCTAAAATAAAAGATTAGGAGTGTCCATTGTTCTCTCCCTGCCCGGCGGTCCATTGTTCTCTCCCTAGCCCACTGGCCCATTGGTCTCACCAACCTATGAGCAGCTTGATCACTTCCCATTGCCTAGTAGAGCCAAATCTGACCAACAGCTTATTTCCATTCTGTTGTAAATACAAAACCATGTGGGTGTTTGGCCAAAAACCATTATTTTCTTAGCTCCAAAAATTTATATTTTTCAAGCTCAACATTTGGTCCTATTGTATATTGTTGCTTAATCCTTCCTAATCTGAAAAAAAAAAAAAAAGAAAAAAGAAAATCTCGATTTTGTAAAATTTATACTGCAAAATAACATTACAGACGGCCCCTTAACAGGAGCCTGGACAGGTCTAAATTCAAGTCGTGACATGGTATATGGATATATATATATATATATATATATATATATATATATATATATATATATATATATATATATATATATATATATATATATATATATATATAACGAGCAATCTGTTGTAAACCTGTGAAAAGTCAGACATATATGTTAATTAAAGCCTGACCGAACCCAAACAACCGAACCCGGCTGAGTGCTATCTCTCTGGGTTTTCATCACCGCTAAAAAGGTCCGTGCATCTTTCATGCAGACAGGCCTGGCACCCAGGTTTCCAAGTTCATGACCTTTTCCACCTTTTAAACCACCTCCGTTTTTGTCAAAGGAAGACGGCCGTTACAATTCATTCACTCACATGCTACGTGCTGCACAGTCACTTACACGTCTGCTGTTGTACCCACCTTAACGTCATTTTTAAGCCTTAAATGTAAAATATCACTAGAAGTGCACTAAGTATTTCAGATAAGTCAAACGCTCTTTAAAATCTTTCAAAACAAATGACCAACAGAGTATTCAGTTTGTTTGCAAGGATAAGTATGAACCTTCACGCAGATGGCGGGTTTATACGATAAACGGGGAGTGTTCTGCATCAATGTCAAAGCATTTGATGTATAAAACTTTGCGACTGCACAATTCACATTCAATATAAACCATTTTTATATTTCAGAATATGTTACATTTGGCAATCCTTCCATATCAAATGGAGCAACTGATGCAGGACAGTGCACAATTGTAATTCCTAATCCTGAGCGAGGCGTACCTGTCAGTGGCTGGATTATTGGGTGGACAATTTACGCTTTGGATAAAAGAAATGTATCACTTCAAATTTGGAGAGCTGTAAGAAGCAAAACCAAACAAACATTTTTCTTAGTTTGCAAAACCAAAAAAATGTCATTCAATGAGTCAAGAATACATCATATAAATGCAACACGTTTCTCGCATTGTAACGTTAGAGAAGGAGATGTTTTAGGCATCCAGCATTTTGAATATGGTGCAATTCCTTACGTAAAAGGAGACTGTGGTGAGGAAGAAATGCACACTCATGTTCATGTTCTCAATCACACTGAAGAAATACCATATCATGTGATGCTAAATTTTAGATCCATATACGTGTGCAGAGAATACTCCTTAGCAGTTATTTTGGCAAGCAACGGTAAGGGTTAACATGTCGTGTCTCTGTGTCTCATTATACAGGAAATTAAAATGGGTTATGTCATATATTTGATAAGTGATATGCAAACCTGTTTATGTATGTACGTAACATGTATATGTATGTATGAATGTAAGTCTGTATGTATGTATGTATGTATGTATCTATCTATCTATAAATATATATATATGTTATATATATATATGTGTGTCTGTCTGTCTGTCTGTCACAGAGTAATGTGCAGATAGCATTGCATAAATTTGTAAAATATGTAGTTTGAATGATTGTACAGTCATATGCTAAAAAGGCCGTTCGTTTAATATGTTCTTGTATTTAACGTATAATGGTCAAACAAACCTTATTTATGTGTAATAATACAGTCACATTTGACTCACTCGGAATTGTAAGGTATAACCATGTTTCCAAAAGCCCCACAGCCACTCAAAGTATAATCAACTTTACATTGCAATTGCCATGTTGTTTTTTAAGGAACTTCTGATTCCTATGTTGCTACCAACAATGTGTCCATCCATTTTATGTCCGGCCAGAAAAGAAATACATACACCGACTCAGCGAAAGACAATGCAAATAAAGTGGGCTTTTCCGAGGACAGATGTGAGTATAATAAATCAGAGCTAAAAAGCTAATAGTTACTACAAATTTACATTTTCAATACTATTGTGACAAAGGCTAAGACATTGGGCAGCTACTGCTTTCAAATCATTAAATATTCTGACCCTGATTCTTTGTGATACGAGACTTGCAATAGTTTAGCGGTACAAAAAATGTTGGGTGGTTTGCCGCTGATCACCCTTCTTTAACTTGATTTCGCTCATAAAAACAGTTTTTGTTGGACGACATATATTAAACAGTTTTACAATACCCCTGCTAAGCTGGCAACAGCAACATTCTTTTCCACATGTGACATACGAACCTGCCTGTCAATGTAAAGGTACAGCCTTGCTTCATAATAAAACCCAGGGCACCACTGCGGGTAACATGAACGTCATTTATTCTGAAAGATTTCTTTAATTCCTCATAAAATCTATTGCAAGCGTTGCCAGACTTTTATACCGATGAAAATGAATTAGGGCTTAAATATACGGGGATATACATGTATATAGCATATTATAAAGGCACAAGCTACGTTGAGAGAAAATCTTCAAAATTATTTTGGACAGCTGCTTGCCTTATAATAGCATCAGGACACTTCAAGGTATCTGTAGACCTGAATTTTTTCAACATGTGACTGTGTCGTTTGCTTATGCCTTCCTGTTTTGCATTTTGGGAATTTTTTGGACTTCTTTGAAAGATGCAAACTGAATTATCTTGTAGAGGGTATCCTTGCCTCGATCTATAATTTGAGTTGTTCACTCTATGGTGGCTTTCTCATGTTCATTTTTTATTTTTGACAAGAAAAAATAAAAGAGGATGAAAAAGATGATGAACAAGAAGAAGAAGGAAAACAACAACAGTACATTAATAAATAAAATACAATAAATTTAAAAGCTACCAGCAAGAAATCAACTGCAATCCACATCAAATCAAACAAGTGTATGAACTACATTGTTTACCCTACATTTACATATACCTGCGTCAGATATTGTCAATGAGCAAGGTCAATCTACGACCTCTTCGCAACTTTACATACCGTCATGAAACTTCAATCACACCCATCAGCACCTATGGGTATGCCATGTACCCTAACCAAGTCATGCATACACACACAGACACAGACACAGACACAGACAAACACACACACATCTATATATATATATATATATATATATATATATATATATATATATATATATATATATATATATATATATATATATATATATATATGTAACCAGGATATATGATACAGGTTCTAACCTTTTCGCCAATATTTGGATCTTAGCATTTCTTTCGTAGTTAAAAAGTGTGAAGATCGGTTACATTCACATGTGATATGTGACACGGATATGTTATTTTTTGACGAACATGTGGGTTATCAAGCTGAAGGACCACATGGGTAAGGGCTACAGCTGTACATATTTGACAATAATGTGCATGTGTTGGAATATGATTAACAGATGCATATGGACTGCTCTGACTACACACACATATATTTTCCCCATATTATATGGGCCTCTTCCAAATTTTTGAAGAAAATAATGCAATATGTCTCTTTATTTCGAGAAAGATTTAAACTTTTTCATATGTTTCTTTCCTTTTTCTTTCTTCTTTTGTTGTTTCAATTAAATTAAATTGTTCTCGTGAACGGCTCAGTTATTTGCTTTGTTATTTCACGCAAGGTCACTTCGGTCACCTACTTCTTATTTTTTCAATAAGGTGTCACTGGCTTTTTTCCAGTTTTTTTTTTTTTTAATTTTCTCAATATATTGTGTATTTAGGCTCTTGTCTATGTCCCTATGATGAAAAGAATTACCTGATTGCATAACGACAATCACCTGAAATGTTACGGGAACATTATCTCATATCAGATGATGAGTTCTGGCAAGGACTTAGAGGTTAAGAAAGCCGTCTGAAGAGGGCACAGTCTGTCTCGAGGAAACATCTGCTGGTGATAGCATGATAAAACTTTGAATTGAGAAGATTTGTTTGCCTCTCCATTAAGCCCACAAGTGGACAGGGGCAATCATCACCAAACTTTTCAGTGCTGGCACCTTTTCCCGCTCTGTGGAATCTAAAAGAGATGCAGAGAAGGCCTGGTTGGTATAGTGGCATCCCGATATTGCCAATAATTAATCCAGTCGCACACAAAAGGTACCATCGTAATCAACGAAGCATCCTATGGAAAAATTGTACCATCGTCGTATGTCACAGGCTTCACGTCTCTGATTCACCGTGGCAAAGCGCTGTCAGCATGCTGAAGTCTGAAAGAAGTTCTGTAGTTTGCTGCCTTAAAAGTTGGACGACTAATCCTTTCTGAAGATCAGATAAAAAAAATATATCAGAATTTATCAAGGGTTGTGATGATGTCAGATTAAACTTGATAGACATGAGCGACCCGAATTCTTAACATTGTGGCTAGATCTGGCCAAGGAATATCCCGATTATGTTTCAAATGGTTCAGGTTATTGGTTTGGAGAAAATAGGCGAAAATACCACCACACCGGTATTCCTTTATTACAAAGGCAAGCATTTAATCTTATCAATCATTACAGAATTTCAAAAATTCGTTACAAGTAAGGTTTTAGAACACTACCATGTAGGGAGCACCTTATGCTGGGCTAGCCTTAAAGTATATTTCCACCAAGTGTGAAGAGTATACAGTCGTGATCTAGAGGAAGACCCTTAACTACAAAAACACGCAATTTCTTCTAAAATGTCCGCGGCAGCATGACTTGGAATATACGCAAGGTTTAGCGATATTCAGAAGTGTTCGTATGAAGTTTTAAGTAATTGGTCAAGTGCTTTTGAAGAAAATATTGTCGAATATTTTCCACCAAGATGAAAGACATAGATAAAAATATATATTAATCAATGCAACATTACCATTTTTGACACGGGAATACCAATGGTACATCCCTCAAATTTGGCAGTGGATTTGGTCAAATGATTTAAAGCAAACTACATATAAATGCATGTGCACTGATACAGCCACATTAACTCGGGTAATCTCTTCTCTTGTCGACCAGTACCAAGCGATATTTCAAAAATTGATTAAAACTCACCAAAGTGCAGTATTACCATAAGTGAGCAATTGAAGTGTAAATCATGTCACGCAGTGCCAACCGATGAACAAATTAAAATGTAACAAGTACCTATTCAATTTTGAATCAATTAGCAAAGTGCGTAAAGTTTGCATTTTTGAAGATTTTTACCAAAGAATGAAACAATGTTAAATATAAAAGACTTCCTTACACGTGATGATTTCAACCAGTTCAGTGCATAATCACCCATATATAATCCAAACACTTTGAAACATGATTTGGTCAAAGTTTACTAGAGGAAGATAAAAATGCATCAGTGAATGTATGATGGACAATCCTAAAAACCTAGCTCACCTAGAAGTCAGCCTATTAAAAAAATCGGACAAGTGGCCTGATTGCTTGAAACGCATTAGCACACATTTCCCCAACCATTTCAAAGTTTTCTTAATCTGTCTTAGCCTACTGTCACTAGTAGTACTGTGTAGGTCATATACTGATATCAGCGGCAAAATATTTGTTCATTGGTAGCAAAGAACCTAAAGTAGCTAATCTATTATGTACAGTTCAAATCCTTTAAACTAACAATCTTATTGGCCTATGTTAGAGGTATGTTTTCCCCATTTTATTTAATAATCGCTTTGCATTTGGTCTAGGCTATCACAAGCCCCAACACAATGGCAACTAATAGCCCAGCACTTAAGCCCACAAAAACATTGTAAACATTCCCTACATGTCATAAATCTTGCTTAAGTTTGCAAAATTACTTCTCCTTATTCTTGTATGAGGGACTGCCTGTCTCAAGTCAGGAGTGAAATTGGTCTCTTCACATTGGGATTGGAAGATGAATATTGATATTTTGGTACCTCGTGAATCTCTATATTGTCATTGTCGGGTTGAAATTCATGAATATAGGTAATGTTTTTCTGAATTATCAACAGGAAAGTGAGCATGGGAAGGCATACCAAAGCTTTAGCATTAACATTTGATCAAAACAGACCAATCAACGATAATTACGAATAAGAAAATCTATCACATAAAATGTGATTATTATAGGAAAAATTACTGAGTAGCTATAAAAACATTATCTACTATTGCAAAACTTCTGCGTTCTTAGGCTCAACTATCTACACTTCAAAGCGTCCGTTAAAAACATGTAGAATTGCTACCAACTAAATCACAATACGATAGTGATTACTACTGTGTTAAAAATGTGCCTTGGTTTGTATGGTAATGTTTATATATATGTAATGCAACAAACCTGAAACCTAAAGAATTTGTCTATTTGGCAAGTACTCAATATGAGCTGTGATAATACCACGATAAACAAGCATTTATGCGCCTGTCGGCAGAATGCATTACCCCATCACACGCTGCTTTTCAACGACCAAAACTATGTTATGTCAGCACATCTCTCACAGGCTGAGCCAAACTTCCATGAGAGCATATACAAACACACACTCAAGGTTGACGCAACTTTGAATTTGAGTATGTTGAGTTGTTACCATAGAACGGTATGTTTCTTTTTTTTTAAGGCATGATCTTTAAGATGAAGGTGACATCTCACGTACAGAGGTCTGTACCATACCGCACTGGGTAAGTATCTTTGCCATAGGTGGTTATGAAACGCTGATTCGAAGGATAAGATTAAATAATCGTTATGACGTAACATGCCTACTTGACGAACCAATGGCAAAGCACATGGAAATATGTTCACGTATTCATGCTTTCTGGGAAGTCTTTGGATGCATGTGCATATTTTGTTATTTGACTGTTATTGCACTTAGCAGCCTTTTTGCCAATATTATTATAACTTTCATAATGCTCATACTGGTACTGAAGTTATCCTTCAGGCGACAGTAAGTGCAAACTACATTCGAATTTCCTATTACTTATATTAAAGTTTCAATCTGCCTTACAACTTTCAAATTGCACATGTTGCACAGGTTTAGAGTCTTGGTTTTTTATATTCATACACCTGTACCATTTTGGTGATTCAATTATTTTCACGAAACAAAACTACTACAACGATTAGTATACCTACTACTACATCCTCTACTTCTATTACTACTACTACAACTACTGCTACTACTACTACTACTACTACTACTACTACTACTACTACTACTACTACTACTAATGATAATGATAGTAATAATGATAATAATAATGATAATAATAATAACAACAACAATAATAATAATAATAACAACAACAACAACAACAATAATAATAATGATAACAATAATAATAATGATAATAACAATAATAATAATAATAATAATAATAATAATAATAATAATAATAATAATAATAATAATAATAATAATAATAATAATAATAATAATAATAATAATAATAATGCCCGTGTGGTACTGTTTTAAATGTGTCCTATATAATTATTTGGAACAAAGCTGAGCAGTCAACTGCTGTGCATTTTAATTTTTCTTGATGCAACCTCGGTATGAATAACACCCTAAAGTGATCGTCACTGGATTTTCTGCATTTTCCCAGTCGGGGCTTAAAGCTTACTTTACATTTGTTTTGTCGTCGGCTTTTTTTTTGTTTTGTTTTGTTTTGTTTGTTTGTTTGTTTGTTTGTTTGGTTTTTTTTCTGTTTTTTGAGTGTGAAACGACAATTTCTCATGTCTTGGTGATAGATAGATAGATAGATAGATAGATAGATAGATAGATAGATAGATAGATAGATAGATAGATAGATAGATAGATAGATAGATAGATAGATAGATAGATAGATAAACTTTATTTAGGGAGGGTAACCTGGTAAACCGAAGTTTATCTTCCCCAGGGCCCTCCATTTCAATAAATACAAATATCATAATACATTATGCATGTTATAAATATACTTAAAACATTATAAAATAGACACCATTTCATTCAGATAGAAAGGTACATGTATATAAAATAAAAACATCATAAATAAATACAAATGAATTACATGGTACAAAAATACTAATATTGGTTGTAATATGATTTTAGGTACATGGATTTAGATGCCTGAACACTTTTTTGCTCCCGTATAGACTTTTCTATTGAATTGAAAACTTTGCTTCCTGATACTGCTAAGGAGTTTCGAAAGGCAGTTTTTTTGCTCCTTGGTACGGTAAGATTTCCTCCATCGGAGAGACGAGTGAGCCTAGTATGGGAGTCTTTAACGTAGACAAACATGTTCCTCATGTATTGTGGGGCATGCCCATTCAGGCTTTTGTACACCATTAGCGCCTTTCTGTACTTGAATCTGTCTACTAATGGCATAATGTAGACATCTCTAAGAAGTCCAGCAGTTGGGGCTCTAAAATCAGCATCTACCATCAATCTTACAAAACGTTTTTGCAATTTAACAAGTTTTTGAATATCAGCACAGCCATCCCAAATTGTGCTGCAATAGTCAAAGTGAGGTAAAATATAAGAATTATAAAAGGTTTTCCTAGTTAAAAGAGGTAAAAAAAGATTTGATTCGTCGAAATAAAGCAATATTTCCACAAACAGATTTGTAAACTTTATCACAGTGAGCTTTCCAGGAAAGAGATTTGTCAACTTTAACCCCTAGTAGTTTCTCATAATTTACATTTTCAAGAGCCTTTCCATTTATGTTGCCGTCTAATGTTGTCTTAGCCAGGTGTCTACGTTTTTGGTCAGCAGTAATAAGCATGGCTTTTGTTTTTTCAGCATTAATGACCATTTTGTTTGTTTGACACCACCCATGTATATTCCTTAGATCCTTATTCAACTTTTCATCCAGTTCAGGGACAGTTTTCTCTTTTACATGAATTGACGAGTCATCAGCATAGAGGTCTATTTGGTTTTCTATGTGAAGAGGTAGATCATTGATAAATGTAATAAACAAGAGTGGACCTAATATACTCCCTTGTGGGACTCCTGATTTGATTCGGCATTTACCTGAAAGGGATGATTTGAATTTTACTGTCTGATGTCTGTTGTTGAGATATGAATCGAACCATTTGAGAGCTAGTGCACTGCATTTATACAGTTTTAATTTGTACAGAAGATGCTGATGACTCACCAAATCGAATGCTTTTCTACAATCAACAAATATTACACCGTTCATATAGTCATTATCCATGGACTGTGACCAGGTATGTACCATTTTGCACAAAGCAGTTTCACATGAATGGTTATCTAGGAAGCCTGATTGAGATTCATTCAAAAGTGGACGGATATAATTTTGAAAATGAGTGTGGACATGGCGTTCAATGATTTTAAACATTACTGGTAATATTGATATAGGTCGGTAGTTTCCAACAATTTGAAGGGAACCTGTTTTGTGCAAAGGAACAACCCTAGCATCTTTCCATGCATCAGGGAAGACGCCAGTTGCAATACTCAAATTAAATATTTTCCATAAGGGAATGTAAATTTCTTGTGCATCTGTTTTAAGAATTTTGGCACTTACTTGGTCTAAACCTGTTGCTTTGCTGTTTGCAGTGATTTCAATTGTTTCAACACAAAGTCTTGTGTCATAGTAGGGATATCGAAAGTAGTGCCTGGTGGTAATTTTGAATTTATAAAGTTTTCAAGTTTGGTATGAATCATCTCTTCATTATCAGCATTGTCAATGTATTGATTTGCAATATTTGAGAAATAGTCATTGAAATGATTTGCAATATCGATATCTTCCGAGATGTCTATCCCATTGTCATTTATGACAACTGGTACCTTTTCGACTTTGGACTGTGTAAGTTCTTTTAGATATTTCCATAAATCCCGCGAACTTTTAGCATTTTCTTCAATAAGAGTCATATAAAAAGTCTGTTTTGACTCTCGTATCAAAATGTTTACCTTGTTTCGCCATACAACATACTGATCATGGTAGTTTTTATTTTTAAATTTGCCTCTTGTTTGCATGGCTGGAACAATGTCTTCATTGAACCACTCGGGTTGAACACGTTTTTTTTTTACCCTGCGTTCTTTTCATGGAGCATGAATATCCAATACTTCATTAAAAAGTTTGTACCAACAATCCAATGCATCGTTAGGGTCTGAGAAAGTGTCTAAAAGGGACCATGGGATGCGACATAAGTCCTCTTTAACAATGGTTTTATCAAAATTTTTGTAACATCTATATCTAATCGTCATATGCGTGTTTTAATGTTAAAATTTGATTTGCGGACAAATAGGGTTGGGTAGTGGTCACTCATGCCAATGGATGGAACATTAACACACCTCACATTGTTTGGGTTACTCACATATATGTGATCTAATAGTGTCTTGGTGGTATCTGTCACCCTAGTAGGGTGATTGACTAGTTGTGTAAGTTGAAAAGAGTCAATCATGTCTCTCCATTGTATACTGAACCCCAATGAAAAGTATCCACATAAAAAAATTAACACATTAATTTTGTAAGTTACTAAGTACTGTGTGTGCATATATGCATGGTTTGGAGCCTACATCAGGGTCATTCAGGACAATTTTTTAACTTTTGCTGGGTTGTTACATAATGCATGTGACTTTTGTGCACCGAATATGGCTTCTGACCACCACTCCTATTGGATGGCTAAAATGACCTGATGTTTTCAGTGGCTTTAAAAAGGGATGTTCAGCCAAGAAAAAAGCCAGTGGTCTCAGGTGTGTTGAGGCGATCATGGCGCGTCTGAGCCAAGGTCAAAGACACCATGCTTTGGGGCTTGCAGAGGGTGGAGTCCCAATCACTCAAATCGCACAAAGAATGGGGTGTACTCGGCGCACCATCCAACGACTAATTGAACGGCAACAAGAAACTGGATCCGTAGATGATCGGCCTAGGCCTGGCCGAGAAAGAGTGACAACACCTGGCCAAGACCGTCACATCCGGCTGATGCACCTGCGAGACCGTTTCCGTACAGCAGCCCAAACAGCCCGTGAGACTCAAGGGGTGAATCACCGTCCTGTCAGTAGTTCTACTGTGGAGAGGCGACTGAGGAGCAGTGGCCTAACAGCCAGAAGACCTTACAGGGGTAACCTGCTGACCCAACCCAGAAGAGAAAGACGACTGCAGTGGTGTAGAGCACACTCCAGGTGGACTCGCCAGCAGTGGAATACCGTCCTTTTTACTGACGAGTCCCGTTTTTGTGTCAGCAGAGCAGATGGCAGAGAACGTGTGTGGCGCCGGACTGGGGAGAGATATGCAGATGCCTGTGTCCGTCAGGCAGATCGATGGGGTGGACCCTCTGTCATGGTGTGGGCAGGCATCAGCAACCGCTACCGGACACCCCTAGTGGTCATTCAAGGGAGCCTCAATGCTAGGCGGTATATTGATGAGGTGCTGGAGCCGCACATGGTCCCATTTATGGAGCAGCATCAAGATCTGGCGATCTTTCAGCAGGACAATGCACGTGCACACTCTGCAAGATTAACAATGAACTTTCTCAATGAGAACAACATCAATGTCATGGAATGGCCAGCGTTCTCACCCGATCTGAGCCCTATTGAACATTTGTGGGATCAGTTAGGCCAAGTTATTCAACGGAGGACACCGAGGCCTACTACCCGAAACCAGCTGATCCAAGCTCTGCAGGAAGAATGGAATAATGTTCCCCAACACAGAATTCAAACCCTGGTCAGCAGTATGCGCCGCAGATGTATAGCATGTGTTGATGCTCGAGGTGGCCACATCCCATATTGAACAGAAAAATTTGTGTGACTTTCAATTAGGGCAGTTAATGAAATTTTTTGCCTGTAAGTGACGTTAATGTCGGTAGAGCGTGACATTATTTTTACGCCAGAAAAGTGAATGCTTTGTTAAGTTCTAAGCACGTCTAGGTATGAAATGTTTCAAGTATAAACAATAAAATACTTCAAAATTGGCATGTGGATACTTTTCATTGGGGTTCAGTATATATTATTGTCCAGTCCTTTACTTAAATCAATATTAAAGTCACCCATGAGAATGAGGTCTTTATTTTCTAAATAAGCGTTTTCCACCGATTGTTCAAATGCAGGTATCCAAAGATTTAATGTCTGAAATTTGGCCCTGTACGTTATACACACAAGTATTCCGGGTGATTTTGGAAATTTTATTTCAATACATAACTGTTCAAGATCCTGGGTTTCCAGATCAAGTCGCCGGGTATATGGTATGGTGTTTTTAATGTAGGCTGCGACTCCCCCGTGAGCTCCATCTTGTCGATCACGCCGTTCTATAGAATACTGGGCTATATTTACACTTGCATCAGTATGTGTTTCATTGAGCCAAGATTCGTTAATACCTAAAACATCAAGTTCATTAGCTGGCTCATTTAGGTATACATAGCGCAGCTGGTCTATCTTCCCACTAAGGCTTTGGACATTCCAATTTCCAAATTTTTAACATGATGGTAAATTTGTGGCCAATCCATTATCAGCTTGACCACCGTGTTGCTCGTGTCTGCGACTACTGATTGTTCTGTTTCCATAATATGTGTGTGCACCATTATTATTTAGTAAAAAATCAAAGGCAGACAGGTCAAAGGTTAACGTATTTTCCAATCTATACCCTCTTGAAAAGCATTGAATAGCAAAGCACACACAGGTTTCACCCCACACTAATCCAGTCGATACAGATTTGGGTGAGAACGCTGAAGTTGTTTTGTTGACATGATTGGTAAGTGTCATGTTGGTTCCCCACTTTGCTTGAACTGTCACAATGCATGGACACGAATAGTCTACAGCAGACGGTAAGCTCCATTGTGTAAGACAAAATAGGGTTATACATGTGACTCAAAGGGTAATCATGTCAATTGAAGTCAACTTGCCTCTTGTTTTCCTATTTCGTTTCCTAATGTGGAAAGAATTTCCAAAACATGTTCCAGTTCTTGCACGATGAGTACTTAAGTCACAAGGCATCATAACGTCCAGATGTTAGGCACATTCATACACAAGTAATTTTACTTTGGAGTTCACTACTTCACAATTTCCAGATATTTACACGTCAACTTCAGAGAGACTTGCAGGGTGCTGCTGCCCCAATCAGCAATGTGGTACCTGTGGTGTGCTGATATTACCAGCATGACTTGTTACCTGTTACTTGTAGATTAGACGAATGCGTACTGTGAGTTCTTCATTTTCTTGTCTGCATTCAAAATGTGACAAGTAGACTGTATAGTAACACCAACAATAAAAGTAACACCATGTGCGACGGAGGTCATTAGTTTTTGGAAATTAATTATTGACTCACCGACTCTGTGCACCCCATTAGACCCTATACATGCTCTAATTGCACGTGTTTAAACCTGAACAAGTGAATGATAACACAAACAAAATGCAACAAAGCATGCTATTGTTACACAGCCTGGGTCACATGGGGAAAAACAATTTCAGCAGCGTCAATGGTTTCATAGATTGAAGAAATATCAGAAATGACACAATTTACTTATTATCTTTATCTAAACGCGTGAAAAGACTTGCACAAAAAAAGGTTTGTTTATTTCTAATTTGCCAGGTTTCCATCACAATTCAATGAACTTGAATATGACCCTCTTTGAAATATTGTCTAAAATGTTCATGTTGCCTTTCTTACCTACTGTATGTCTCCCATATGAATTATCTATGGCTGATACCAGCCCACAATCATATTTCGTAGCTGTTTTTACCGAGTCTGGCAATAACTGTGTCAGATATGTCCACATAAAATTGAACCTTTACCGCAGTGCCCCTTTGTCTGCCTTCTTTGGCTTCGCTGGTCAACATGGTGCATTGATGACCATATCTTATTCTGAGTCTCTTCCTTCAGAGCAAAATGTTTTCTGTTGAGTTGCCCATTCATCTGATTGTCCCAACCTCGACCACGTGTTCGCTCAAGAACAAATAAAACACGCAAACACTGGTGTGATTGAGCAGGAATTGGATAACAGATTTGAATTTCATCCAAGCTATCTGATGTACAAAAGGAATCTCATCTGGGTTTGTTGCAAAGCGGACCAAAGAGGCCTGTTGTCATTCTGATCTGTTTCAATATTTTAAGACCTACCAAAAGTGTAAGTTCATGGAACATATTTTCACGGAATTTGTAGATGTAACCAATTACAAAACCCAAACCATGGATTAACAGCTAAACGGACAATTTACTTAGGCAAGGATAGTTATTGACGCAGATAATTCTAAAAAAGAAAGGTTAATGACTTTAGGCTTGGTGTAACATGTCAAAGGTGTAGGCTTAGTCAAGGTGAAGTTATCAAGTTAAATTGTGATCACATAGTCTTTCAGATGAAATGATGGACAGATAGACAAATATACTACATGCGTTTCTGGGGTGCTCACCCCCACTCATATTGGCGATGATACCATTTGGTTGGACACTCTTATCATAAGAAGCATTTGTCATATTAATGGAACCCCTCACGTCTGTCATTTGAAGTCTGCGTTACCACTAAATGCACTGATAGTCGGATCAAACAACCACACTGACGTAGTGTCAATTGATTTTCTAATTTTATTTTCTTACAGGTAAATCTTTTAACCTTGCAAGAGGTAAGACCGCATTCCAGAAAACTACACACTTAGCATTTGTAGCACAGCGTGCTGTAGATGGTAATCTGGATACACGTCTTCTTTGGAGTGGTTGCTCACAAACGCTAGAATTTCATCCAGATCCTTGGTGGGCCGTCGATCTGCAAGAAATATGTGCTATTGATTCTGTACGAATATTAAACCGAGGAGATTGCTGTAGTAAGTAATTATTTAACAGAATAATTTGTTTGCTGAATGGTACAGAGATTGATATGAAAATGTTGACGTCTGGAAAATACCGTTCTTGAAAAGATTATTTGGTTAGATTGATGTGTAATACACACATGTCTCCTTTATGTGTATTGCCTACCTTGCATGGCCAAGGTTCGATATATCTGGTGTGAAATCGAAGCTTGGAGAAAGGAGGAGGTGACAAACGCTTCATAGGTACTGGGAATCGCAGCTTTTTTCTGAAGTCCTACCTCACACCATTTGCCTTAGATTTCAGTAATTTTCAATACCACAGCTAGCTTCTCTTTATTTCTATTAAAGACAATTTTGGTCAAATCCAAAATACGCACAGGAAAATCCGTCTAGTGTTTTACAGCTACGTATGTAAAAAAAATAGACTCTGTCACGTTTTTGTTTTCTTTCACCGCTGGTCATTTTGAAAATTAAATCACTTCAACCTTCCATTGCAAAAGCACTAATCAAGGCAACTCTTTCCGTAAGAGCAATGCTGGAAGAACCAGGATGGTCATTTACTCAGTAACACTTAACAGGCCTCACATAAAATATTACCATCGAATGTCATAAAAATTAAAAAGGAAGATTTGTACAGCTTGATGATTACATTCTTGACGGGGATTTTCTAGCAGGAACTGTAAACACTATAACTTTAGTAATGAATGCATGACTTTTTTTTTGCTTATCTGCCCCAAAAATTGATTATATAAAAATGAAGTGTAATGCAAAATTGAGAAAAAGTTCAAAGACAATTAGGATGGCAATTATATGGCGGAAATGTAACTGATTATTACTTATGACTTAATAATAATGATAATCATCATCGTCATCAGTATCAGCATTATCATTACTATGGCTTTCCTACCTAATGCAGCTATCATGAGTACCTAAACGTTTGAACTATGGTGACATTTTTTAATGTCCAAAAATGAAAATATCAAATATACCATTTAATGTTATTGTTAATGGTGTTCAGCAATACGCTCTGAATTAATGTTAAACAATCACATGTTTAACCATTACTGCCATCAAAATTTCTGCTATGTCTGTCTATGTATATGCTGTCCGATCTCGGCTAATTTATCATGATTTGTTTCACTAGTGGTTTTTAAATCTTACACGAATTTAATAATTATTTTTTGTTTGACAGGTTTTTTTCTTTCATAAAGAAGCTCTGCATTTATAAGCAAAACTTCACGTATTTAGCAAATTCATCATTTGCCACGTTCATATTTATTTATTATTATGTGGGTTGTCTTGGCTGAATATTAAGCTAAGACAAGGAGCCACTACTAAGAAAGATATGTACGGGTATAGGCTCCGAAGCATGTTCTGAGTACTGCCCACTGAAGACCCTTTAATTTATTTGGGATAATACAGCACAGCCTATATCAAAATTCTACAGCAGAACGTGTGCAATATGGACAATAGTGCCTCCGCATTTACATAGGTGAGACAATGAAAGGTTAGCTTATGGGAGGGAAGAGTTCGGACTACAGAATAGGGTAATGATTACAAGGAAGTGGTTCTGGACAAAAACACAAAATATTATATATATAATGACCACTCACATGGTAAAATATGGCAACGTAATCCATTGCACAGGTCTTCTGAACTCTAAATTTCAAATATCCACCAAACGAATATGAGTGTAAATATAACCTCATTATTTTAACAAACAAACGGTGTCTGTAGCTAGATTATATTCTGATAAATTAAGTCTTGGAATTTTGCTCAGACATCGTGGAAAAGAAATCGGAAAATGCTTTCATACACATTTTAATGTAAAATTTACAGGACCATCTGGTGCTCAAAAGGTCTACGATGTAATCCGAAGTAACCTTTTGTGCAATATCAAAGCAACTGGCCCAATAATTTATGACAAGGAGAAATGTTGATTTTAAAAATATACCTTACAAGTGAAAAGAAATATTGCTCTAGCATCAAGTTGGCAGGGGTACACCTAGGAATACGTCTGTAAAACCAAAGAATAGCATACCGCCTATTTGACAATATTGCAAAATATAGACTGCATTGCTAAATGCATATTCAGTAGCAGTCCTGACATATAAACTCAAAATTCGATATTATATAGCTCCATTTAAAATTTATATTCTTGCAAAGTTTCATTACTTTCAGTCAGAGTATATTTTGGACAACTTTTATGCGATTCTGTTTAGCATTTTTGAACTTGAAAAGCGCCTTTGCATTCACAAATCCATTACAAAATAGGTAAAAGAATCGCCCCCTCAGTAGGCCAAAATGTAAACTACGTTACACCAGATGACCCTGCAACTTATATCAAAACAATTTGGCAAGTGTTTCGTGAAAATTTTTTCACGACATTTATTTTTAAAAAATCATTATTTTCTTTGCAAACTTTGTAGAGAATCACATTGGGTACATTCATTTGCAAAACCAAATTGCCTTTTGGGAAAGGTCCACAATTAACCATATTTTTAACAGTGCAAAGCACTCTGCTGGCATCTCCGCCGACACCACATTGTTACTAGTCTACTAGCCCCAAGGGACCTCCCCATGCTGTGTAAGCTTAGCTTGCCCTTAGGTCCAAACTCGACTCTGCCTCAACCAGTTAGTTGACCCTTCTAACCGAGATCTTGTTCACAATACGGCATACCCAAACAATATAGCGTTGTTTCATCTTTTCAGTTGGCCTTTCATGAGACTTCTTAGTGGTAAAATCACTATTGTGACATCTTTTGGCAAGTGAGTGGGAGGCTGAAAATAGACTTCATATTCAAATTCGGTTTAGTTATGCCAAAGCAAATGTAACGTAACGTAATGCAAATGTAAATGATCAGAGAAATATGATCAATTTTAAGTAATGTGAATGGGTGAATAGAATGGGTCTGCCATAAGAAATTTATGTGAAATAACAGGCACGAGGGTACATCACCCCCACTATGCCACCATGAACATAATCAAACCCCCAGGGGCTATCAGTAGGAAGCAGCAGCCTACAAGTTACAGCTTGCCTAATTGTACTTGATATCTGGTTACGAAGTATTATAATTTGATTGCATTTGTGTTAATATCCAAAGATGATTGCAAAGCTTGGCTACAAAAATTTGAGAGATTTTAGACTTGCCGGTTTTGCTATTATTTTTATGTACATTGGCATCATTCTGTTTTAATATTGACTTTCAGACATTCTAGGCTTACATTTTTTCCAGGGTAAGCCCCCCAACGGCTATCAGTACCAAGCAACGGCCGACAACAGTTACAAGTTTGCCTAATTGTATTTAAAATCGTGTTAAGAAAAATTATGTTTTGATACCATGCTTTTGCATAACTTATAATGACTTTCATTCTTTTCTGACATGCTGAAATGCACAGTTAGTAACTATGAATAAAATATCAAAATTGACAGTGTTTTTTTTTTAAATTTCACAATCCTGACACAACGTTGAAACATTGACTCAGGGTTGGCAGTGAAATAGAGCTTTATTGTTTTGAGAATTTCAAAGAAAGGAGTAGGTGTGATCATAGGGTTTGTTTTACATGTCTGGTGCAGGATGTCCATTTTTGCAGTATTTGTTAATTATCCCCTTGGTTTGAAAAGGTGGTCTAGCTGCAACATTTTATTTTACAATCACTTGGACTCAAAATAATGCCCCCGTTTGTTTCTACTTTCTTGGCTTTATAATCTCTGATTTTAGATACAAACCCGGGAGAACTGTTAATACTCCAAAAGCAATATATTTCACAGTTTCATAAAACTGCATTACAGTATTAAGGGAGAGATTTATATCTGCAGTCAAACTCAGTATTACTTTCTCCGATAGTTGTTTTGTTGTACCTTATGAAGCACCAGCGAAGAATCTTGATGTTTTTTATGGGTATTCAGAACAAAGGTGGAATAGAAGAGTCCTCTTCACAAACTTTGATATTATATATCTTAAATTATCAATGGATTGTTTTTGAATTTACATACATCATTTCTTCTTATGTCTGAAATATTGTTTATGCCAAGTTCATTTTTCAAAACATCAAGACAATATTATTTTTTGAAGATGATCCCAAAATTGTTACCTGCCTTATGAATCTTAGTGCTTATAAATCTTTCTTGTAGTTCTTTGACTGCTTTTGAAACCCTAAGCTGCTTTAAATCTGGCCTACTGAAATTCTTAATGTGGGATTTGTAACAATAAATTCCATTTCTAAAGACTATTTTCAAATTTGATAACCATCCTACAAATTTCGGAAATTCAATTTGTCCTTTCTTAGCCCATTTCATACAGTAGGAACCAAAAGCAATACTTGCAACCTGCAAAACACTGTCAATGTTCAACTTAGACAATATCCGAAATTTTGTACCTTTTTTCATTATTGCTTTTAATGCTGAATTTTGTATTATATCCAAATTACCTGTAAATAATTGTTATATCTCTAGCAAACATTATGATAGTTTTTAACGCACAGTACGTTAATATATTTACGGCGATTAAATTTTGAGCCTGCATTATAAAAAGCAATTGCCCGCATGATGTAAAGCATTTCCTCTGTGTAGCCTTGTTGTGGCATGCCTCACACACCATGGTCTGTTGATCTTCGCAGCTTTCCAGTCACCCTTGCACAGACACAAAAACTGGCAAACTGTTATGGACGGTAATACAGAGCAACTATCTGGTTAGCGTGTAAATATATGGAATATCGCTCATTATATTTGCTGTAAATTACCGGATTATACAGCGCCCGCAGCGCCACCACCCTGAGGAAACAAACGGTATGTGGATATCGTTTGCATATGCCGTATTATGGGAAAGATCTGGGTTAAATCTGGGTTAAAAGGGTCAACTACCCGGCTGAAGCGGAGTCACGTTGGGACCTAACCGCAAGCTTACAGAGCTTGGGGAGGTCCGTTGCGGCTACCAGCCTACCAGATTCCTCCTTGAAAATCTGTAGCTGTGGTTCAGTTTTGAGCGGATAGATCAGTGGACGATAAGCACCTTGTGATAACGTGTGTATTATTTATCAACAGCCAATTTTCGCGGCAGCAGTCCACTTAGGTTGAATGGTCTCGAGCGCCTATGCTCGGACTCCCTTCACTCAGCAACTCAACTTGACCTGTATATCAGGATAGACTTGTGATGCCAGCTGGGATTCCCTCTGGTAAAAGGGGATTTCCTCACGCATGGCCAGTGACAATTAGGGTGTCAATTTTCTGGTTGGTAGGTTGATGCCTGGATAGAAACTATCTGTAGCTAACAAATCAAGACAGCTAGTGAAACAATTTTTTGGTTAAATTTTTAGCAGATCAACATTCAGGTCGCCTGCAAACTTCACAATCATTCTAGTGTTTTTATTTTGTTCACAATGGCACTTAATTCGCCAATTAATGCATAAATATTTGAATTGTTATTACTTTTTTTATGGAGGCTTGTAAATATTGGCTAATATAAGTTTTCTATGTATGCTTTGACGCCATACCTCACGAAAAAGTCCTTCCCAAATATTAGAATTAATATACAGATCCAATAATGTGTATTGAAAATCTACATGAATATAAGTTATAAGGTCACACTGCCCTGAACACAATTTCCCCTGGTTTACGCAGTTGTAAATTTCCAGTTGCAGTTTGGAGAAATCTGAATTGTCAGATAACCAGGTCTCGTGAATGCAAATGGCACTAATCTGAAATCCTTTAATTTCTAATTACTCGAGCAAAATTGACAGTTTGTCAATTTTGGCTGGATACTTTCAGCGTTTAATGTTAAAACCATGCAATTAGTACATAGCGATTGCAGTAAATCTGCACAGAAATCAATAGTATGATAAGGTGAATACTTAACAGTACCTATTTCATGCTTCGTATCGGAGGAGGAATGAATAGGAAAGCTCAGAATTAGCTCTAAGGTGTATTTTCACCCTAACACACAACTGAATCCACAAACATTTGTAGGACTAGAGCTGCATATTCCCATTTGTTTGTATGTTAGAGGAACCTTAAATTAAACTGGTAACTTATGCAGCTGTGGTGACATGCTTTTTGAGAGGTATTAGGTTATGCATCTTGATTTACTGTCTGATATTTGGTGTTTCTATGTGCGGTAGTTTTCAAGATATTAATTTGCAAATTACAATGTAAAGTAATGGGAATACACAACCCTAGCCCTCCACTGACTGCAGCGCCCTCTTTTAGGAAGTTGTTTTACGTTTTGTTCTTGTCCTTTCCTATTACGTTTATAAAATTGCTTTCCGCCAAGCCATCAAAATCGCTCAGTATGGACTCATTTAAATTAGTTGATATGTTTCAGGTTTATCTAGAAAGACAAGGCAAACCTATACATTTTCATTGAGCTCATTTTGCTTACAAGCGGCATTGGTTGGCAATATTAAAATACAATTGGATTATATTGGTTAGAAACATGTTGTTTGGAGGTGACAGTAGTCTGCAAAAGAGCTGAATAAATAATTTGAATTCTGAGGGAGGTATGATATATATTAAATGCGGAAGAAAAGTAGTAATCTTTACATTAGTCTGGTTCCATTTTCAGAAAAAAACGTGATTTCATAAGGCATTTTTGTAGAGCTCATTATCCAATGGTTTTAACACAGTTTTAACCTGCTGCTTGCGAAAATGCTGTATACCAAGCTCAAATTTGCATATTTGACCGTCAAACTGACGAAAACAACATGGCTGCCATTTTACATATATCATCAAATTATGAAGAAACATATGATGGAAATAATAACTTTGAAAACTTTAAAGCTCCAAATTGAAGAAACCTAAACAACTCACATGGGTAATGTCCGAAATGTCAAGGTCATTCACATATTTTGAGGTCAACACCTATACATGTGGTCTTTTAGTGAACCTTCAATTTGCCATAACCATGAAGTGGTAATTATCTGGAGAATAACTGCAATGAAGTTGCCAGTCTAAAAAGAATGTTTCTTTCCAGTGTAATATTGACAAGAGTAGGTTTGACTGGTCATGTGTTACAATCGTAACCAGTAAGCCTTTGAATCCCCCTCTGTCAATTTCCATGCCCCTGGTACGCGTGGAGTAGGGAGAAAGGTGATGTCAGAGACCATGACTAAACATTACGTTCTGAAAGGCTATTGTATTCCCCTTTCAGTCATTTGCAAACTAGGCTTGAACTTGAAATGTCACGTTTGCAAACAGAATGATGTAATCATTCTTAACAACAGGTGCAGTTTGATCATAGCTCAAATCGGTGCTTGGACAATGCAGGTGGCTTTCGAAAGCTCTCAATAACGTTTCTTGACGCTTGACTCTATTTGTCTTTTCTTGTTGTAAATCTGCTTACACCCTATAAAGCTTGCAAGAAAGGTGGAGGGATAGTAAGGATGACCAAACTTGTTCTGCTGTGAGTAGATGGGCCCTCACATTTAATCAGCAGTCTCAGATTTCTGCAGATACCAGGGAGGTGTATGCCTGAATGCTTGATGACACTCTCACACACAAAGGGACAAATATGAACGTAACATTAAGGACTCAAATGCAGAAGGCAGGTTTCAGGAAGTACTACTTCGACTTGGCGTGTTCAAACTCGATTCTCGTGACCATTGTAAATTTCAAAACATTGGTAAAAAAGATGTATCGAGAGATAATGTCTCTCAGGCTCTGAAACACGCCAAAGGGATTGGGCAGGAAAAGGTTATAGATTTTGTTGAGGAGTTGTTGATGACCAAAAGAAAAGGTTTCCGTTTCTCTGCCCAAAAACAAGCTCCTCTCATTTTCCAGCGTTTAGGATGCTCCCAAAATAAGCACTAAAAAGGTGCCACATTGACAGCAGACAGGTCCATTCTCCAGTGACTGGTTATTGCTCTTCAAGCTGGGAGACCTGTAAATTTTCAGACATATTAACGTATGAACTTCTGTCTGTACCCCTCTCTCTTGCTAGGATGGATGGATGCCTCTGTATAGGACAGAAAGCCATCCTTATGGATGAGTTTACAGAAGGCATCAGTTGTCCAGCAACTATCACTGTTCCTGAGGGTGCAACACTGATTGTTGATGGAGAAACATTGGCCATGGCCGTTGGAACACTGCCAACCGCAAAAACATTTGGTGACCTTACTGATGTTTTTGTACAATCTGTTTATCAGTCTGGTTTTTAGTATAGTAGGATTGACACTGTTTTTGATAGATATAACAAAACCTCTATCAAGTCAGGAACTAACTGTTAGGTATAATATTGAAAGGGCTCACTATCAAGCATTTGTCTGGTTTAAGGCTACCACACTTTGCCTAGATATTCCGTCTGTTGTGTCACTTGGATGGAAATCCTCAGAGGGCAATCTGAAACCTATATTACTATCCCTTTCTCCTGTGCCTACATCAGGAGAACAGGTAGTCATTTGTGGATGTTTTACCAGGTGTGTAACCAAATGGTGCAAGTGCTTGAATAACGGACTACCATGCACTGGTACTTGAAAATGTTGTGGTGACTGCATGAAAAAACAATACAATTTTTGTTCTTGTCATTGTGCAAATTGCAGTGGTCCTGCAGGATAATATCAGAGCTGTAAAATGTCCTCAAATTTCATGAGATTCCATCTTGTGGCAACTATTCTTTGATCTGTGAACTTGAGGTTACACACAATGATATTCAAATATGATAAATAGATTGTGAACTGTCTTTAATACTTCGCCACTTAAAGCGCATTTCAATTTCTTAAATTGATTGTTTTCTTTATTTGGAATGGCACACCAGCTGCTGTGCTAAAGGATGACGTGGGTGACATCTTTTTTTATCCTTTTGGTTTCATTGACTTCTGTTGTATGTGGTTACGTGACAAATCATTTGCAATAAATATTAACTCAACGCATCCTCATCTTGTTAATTAACGGCAATTGTGTTTCACGTAAATACGTATATTAATCACCGATTGCAAAGTAACTTTAGACCTCTTCTTGCAGCTTCAAATTGGATTGACAATATCACAGATTTCATTTGTGTTGTATGGTGTCCATATTGAAAAATACAGTAAGGCAAAAAGGACAAAAGTACTCATTTATCCCACTTCCGTTCACTTTTTCGATATTTGCATTTTTTTATAATGGTATTGAATCTGGAAATTCCTTTGTCATGTAAATTGATATAAGTTACCCTTCATTTAAAGTATGCAAAACTGAGCATGGAGAAAGGGGATTGCAGGATATGAAAAGTACTAAGTGCATTTTGGTGTCAGAGTAACAGTATTTGGTAATTATTAATGACCTTGGTCAGATTACAGGTCACCCAAAGCCTACTGATCAATAGCCTGTAACATAATTCACATCATATTAAATTTGAGAGGGACACGGACAAAGTGGCAAAGTTATGCCAAGTTGTGTGATATCACATGCGTTTCTTTCAAATTTTCCTTCGTTTGTGCCCTTAGCCCCAGTTTGGTCGTGTTTTATCCCAAATTTCAACTTGGTAGACGGCAGTTTGGCAAATGACTTATGATAATGTTCTTAAAACGACTGTACAAGCTCTACCCAAAAATGCCGAATGTATTTTATAAATTTCTTTGATCATCCCACAATCCATACTTCGACAACGTTTCAGAATAACCCAAGAAAAAGTTTTGAAGGCGAGGTTCAAAAATAGTTTAACACCACAAAATCCTTCAGACCATAAAAAATTCCTTGAATATCTTTTGGACCAAAAAAAATAGTTTTTGTATCCTGAGACATGTGTCTGTGCAATTTCGAACTATTTGCAAAAGCACCTTCGAAATATTTTTAAGATCTGGCAAAAAAATCCCAAACTCCCTGGAGCATAACCATTGATAAAGCCTTACTCCATGTATAGCCTAACTATTTTTGAAGTGATCTGATCAGTGGTTTGGAAAAGTGAAAACGTCAAAATGGACAAAAAATAGACAACTGATGGATGGATGACGACCGATCCTAAAAGCTCAGATGTCTTGTCAGTCAGCAAAGATAAAATAAAAGAAAAATATTGTATTGCGCAAGAAGTAAATACAATACCGTTTTAGTAAATTTCTGGTTCCTAGCTGGCAGTGTTGCTCTACATTACTTAGATAATAGTATGGTTTTTTTATGAGTTTGTGTTTACTTTTTTTCTACTAGCAACTAAGTTCATTTATCTATTTTACTGTCTTTTTTTGCAGATAAAAAACTTCATGATTTTGATGTATGGGTAAGCAAATTATTCAATCCTCTTAACTTTTCACTGGAAAAGGCAGTACAATTTGCTTATCACAAGGGGCCAGTTGATCTTGGGAAGTGGGTCAGTATGGTCTCCAACAGGGAAACTATAGGGAGATATGTCATCATCCAAATTATTGGAACTAGTGAAACACTCAGTCTATGTGAAGTGGAAGTGTACAAAGCAAGTATGTGAACATACTTATAATTGTACGGGGCCCTGGAAGGGACACATGAGAATATTCGCTTTATTATGTTCCCTGACAATACATATTGAGTTCCCACTCAATAGCATTGCGTTCTCTGGCAATAAAAACATATTTGTACAAGGAGCAGTCCAACGTGGCCCAGATGAGACATAAGAAATTGTTATTTTTTGTTGCGTTCTTCTTTTGCGTTCCCTAGAAACAAAATGTTATTGTGAAGGAGAGAAATAGTTATCTGCGGAGAATGCAATATTATTGTGAGGGAACGGAATAATTATTTCGAGGGAACACAATAATATTGCGAGGGAACGAAATAATTATTTTCAGGGAACGCAGTAGTATTGTTAGGTAAAGAAATATAATTGATAAACCCTCATGTCCCTTTGGGGGCCCCAAATTACTCTTGGGGGGGGCATAAGTAAATAATGTTTTTCTTTTTGTGATAGAAGTAAACATTATTGCGAGGGAACGTAATAATTATTGCGAGGAAATGAAATAATATTGAGTGGGAACGCAATAGTTATTACGGGTATTAAATAAAACATTTGACTCTTATGCCCCCCTCTAGGGTTCCTTATAATTGATACATTTGGCATTATTACTAAAACAGTTACTTTCATGTATATTTTCAGTACAATCAGACATTTACTGGGTCAATATAAGTTATGCTAATTGTATGATATTTTCGAATTTTCAGTACAATTAACTGTTGCATACAAACTTGGAAGGGTTTTGAAATGTATATGTTAAATTATGTTCTTAATGATTCTCAGATGAAACGATAAGAATGCCTGCTTGGCAATGCACGAGAGTGCTTTTAATTGAAAGCTGCGATGAATGTATGTTTACAGGAGCATACAATCCATGCACCGAACGAAGAGAGGAAATTAACACAGAAACGTGAACGTTGGTGCTAGCATATGATACATAAACAAGACTTAGCACTCTTGATGTATCAGCACTGAGTCTAAGGATAAAGATATCAAGGTCATCCAAACTATTTTCAACAATGACAATATTGAATGCAGGTGCCTCTCTCTCTCTCTCTCTCTCTCTCTCTCTCTCTCTCTATATATATATATATATATATATATATATATATATATATATATATATATATATATATATATATATATATATATATACATTAGTTTTGCTGTTAAAAATAAGTACAATTTTAGTTTAGTTTAGGCCTATCAATTTAATTTTAGTGAAGAATCAGGACTGGCTATTTTCTTCGTCAGATGACACTGGAACCTTCACTAAAAAAACAAAGTCACCACCTCAAAGAACATGTGTTAGTTTGGCTTGAGTGTCTTTTAGTGGAAATGTACTTAGCAACCACAAACACTTTGCTTTAATAAAAGCTAACTGGATGATAACAAGATCACAGTGACCAATAAAGTTGTGTAATTTGCCTTAAAAGCTAACCAGCTGATCAGTGCCCTGTAACTTAAAGCACCTGTGTATGGCGTTTAAGAGAAATCCTCATATCTGCTTGGAGTATCATGAGTATTGTGGCTTATGTTACAAAGGGTAAAATATTGGGATATGATTTGAACGTGTTCTGTTATTGTGCATCATTTTTGCGGTCCTATGTGATGTGATGTAAACTGCATAGGACAGGCTAGTAACAACGTTATGTCTTGGAAGCTCCGTTGTCCTGACATCTTTAGGTTGACAGAAAAGGATTGAAGACAATGGGGGATAATGTGCCTAGGTATGGAAAATCTATGAAACACCCTTGTTTGCCATACAGGCATTGCTGCGCAAAGACCGCCAGAACGCTTGGGGATAAGATGTAATGAAAAATACGATAAATTTATGTCGACCTGTATGGGATTCGAACCCACTATCTTCGGCACACTCGCCTAGCCAAGTGTAAAGTCCAACACGCTGACCTCTAGGCCATCGGGACATCCCCAAAAAAGGTTGACCAAGGACCCAGGCTGATGTTATAGCAGGTGTGGCTTGTACATTGACACGGTAGGGCACTTCCACTTAAACGAGTTTCCATGGAGGAGGACTTCAAAAAAAATTTGAGCAGGCAACCGGATATACATGTAAATATGCACAGAAAAAACAAACAAAAGAAATCATATATCACAGCGTGAGGTGTTATTATTTAGAAACAAGGCTTAAGATTAAACGTATGGTGTTCATTTATCTTTATTCTCAAACATAGCAATCTATATTATATGTATAAACGTAATCGAGACCTTTCCTTCCTTTAAATATCAAAATATCAATTTCACTTTGCAAGAGATTCAGACATGAAAAATTCTAATTTAATATCGTAAAATACATCATAAGATTATCAAAAAAGACAAATGTTACAATTTCATTTTATCAGATGCTCAGACAGGAAACACAACATTATATTGATAACATTTATTAAATAAAAAAACAAACAAAAAACAAAACAAAAACAAAAAAAAAAAACAAAAAAACAAAAAAAAAACCAACTTTTAATCAATCTAAGTGTCAAACTCATTTTGACATTTTGCTAAACTCAGGCAAGAAAACAGATTAAGATTATAATAATAAAAATGATGATAATAATAATGGTAATGACAAAAATTATGGTAACGATAATGATATTACAAATTTATGGCCTTCATCATTAGGTATTATACCAAGACATGAAAAGCAGCTTGATATGGAAATATTATGTAGATAACCTTATCACTACGAAAAAGACAAAAAAACAAAAACAAAACAAAAAAAAAAACAAAAAACAAAAAAACCATTGGCATGACTTTGTGATACTTCATTTTTATGTGCCAGGAAGGATAGCTTTTATACCATTGAGATTGAGCACTCAAAGGCCAATACTTAGTCTACGGTCCATTGCTTCATCAGTGAATTACGAGCCACCATGATATGTAGGGCGGCATGCCACCTGTATCTGTGAAAGGGTTCCACGCGGAGTGCATCATTCTATAAACGCATGCTGGGACACGGTGGCATGCCGGGGTTGGGGGGGATGCCACCAGCTTCAGGGGAAGTTCTCTACACTTCTGTTATATGACCCCTTTTCCCGAAAAGTCTTATAAATAAAATCTTACCTTTTTCCACAGTTCAAACCTGTAGAGTCATGATATGTTCATTAAAACTGATTTAAAAGTAAATTTGTATTAATATGTACCCATTTATGTCAGCTACCGCTGCCCGCTCACGGCACAAAGCTTAAAAATTAACGTCTGTATGTCAAATGGGTATTTGAGAAGTTTGTTTAATCAACCAGACACAGGCAGAACGCTCTGAGGTTGTTGAACCATGGACAATATCCGCCATCGTCACTGGTGTTTCACTTTTCACACTAGGTTTTAAAGACCAATTATCTGAAACCACAGCTTATAATAGACATTATAGTCATTCACCTGACCCTTGTGGTCTACATTGTCTTATTACATAGGCCCATGTAAACGATGAACAACATTATACATACAAATAATATCCCAACATTCCAAATCTTTCCAATGTAAGAATCAAGTGAAAGTTGAATAAAGCAACAGTTATCTCTTTGTCCAAAGAAAAATCGCCCATACCTCCAGCATCGTCGACCGTTGCTTTTCTTTAGTTGTGTAACAGGCTGGACTGTGCCATTGGAGTAATAATCTGCGTGCGGAGGATGTAAGGGGTTAATTGCCTCGTGCTTACAACAACATGCAATATCAGCAGACCCGTTACATACACTATAGAGAAAACCAGTAAGTGACGAATTAAATAAACTTTGTTGGCTTTTAGGTAGTCCCCAAAACTTTCACATACACAGTCTTAATGGAAAACTAAAGACGGGATCTGAAAAGGTAGTTTCGTAGACATACATACACACATACATACATACATACATACATACATACATACATACATACATACATACATACATACTTACATACATACATACATACATACAAATGTAAATACTTTCCTTTGGGAATTCTGACTATGCACAATTTGTTCCAGTAACAATGAAGTTAATAAGTGAACAGATGTATACTTGGGTGTTGAAATGCTTGAATTCACCTCGTATATTCTCTGGAATTAGTGAACAAAATTACGGTGACCTAGAGATTTATGATCATAAATATTCATACTCATTACATTTTCATAGACATACATACATACATACGTACATACATACATACATACATACATACATACATACATACATACATGCATGCATGCATGCATGCATGCATACATACATACATACACACACACATACATACATACATACACACACACATACACACATACATACATACATACATACATACGTACATACATACATAGAAATGTAAAGAGGTTCCTTTGGGAACTCTGACTATGCACAATTTCTTCCTGCAGCAATGAAGTTAACAAGTGAACAGATGTATAATTGTGTGTTGACATGCTAGAATTCACCTCGCATTTTTCTGTAGAAATGGTGAACATAATAACGGTGACCTAGAGATATGTGATGATAAATACTCATGCTCGTCACATTCTTATACACAGACTTTTATATCAGCCAACCCGAGATTCAATAGTGGTAATAAGAGCTTCTAAATTAAAGACTAAGTTGTTTTTCTGTTTTGATTTATAGAAAAAAACCGTGTATTTTCCAAAACCCATAATTTATGGGTAACTTTACATTTTGCTTTGAAAAATACTAATTTTAATCTGCTAGTTTCAAATATGTGGATTATTATGTTTGATATTTACAACATGTGGTCAAAGTGCATTGTTTCTGACAAGCCGACATCCACGCAGTCCAGACAACTGAAGGACTGTGGAATTAGTTCACTTTGTTATGTATGCTTCACCATTCAACTGGTACCAAAGCTAAGGCTAAACATGGACTGTTTCGCAGTAATATGGAACATAATAGGCCCTTTTGGATGGAAAATCAAACTTTCGTTTTATCAAATCCAAATTTACTACTCTCTACACTGCACATTTGTGTATGTACACATGGAGCAAATATCTGAATCTGATATGGAAAATAAATACTACAGCAAATATTGTGGACGACTACAAAATGTATTTTTGAAAATAGATTCAAACAAAATCCGAATAACTTTCAAACGCACTTCGTTGCAATATCCAATTGGAAAAGTTTTATATAGGTACGACATCTTTACAAGTAGTAATGCCTCTGGCATGCCTGGCTACATTCAAGTTCAAACTGGAACTGTTCACTGCATAACTGCATGGTATCTCAATAAGTATAGTAGTCTGCTCATTAAGTTTACAACGCAGCCTGGATGGCGAATTCATCAACATATTCAGGGTTTTATTCATTCTGATTTGTGCTCATGGCTGGCATTTCGCGACGGCTTGTTTCTGTATTCCGGCACATTGTACCAATTGAATTCTTCTCGTGTTATCGATTTATACCATTTTTCTACAGCTTACACATCCTCCGCTCATATAATACTTTTCGAATCCAGGTGTTCAGCCATGTATTCTGCTGTAATGTGTGCTGTGATGATCAACGGAAATTATACCTCAAACATTACTAAAATTGACCGCGTTTTGTTGCCAAAATAAAGAAGCTTCATTACAAATGTAATTGCGGAAACTAAGGAAAACTCCCCAGTTTTGTATTTCTGGCGATTTCAAGCTGACCAAGGCCAGCGCATACACTTTATACTTTCCAGATTGTATTGGGATGGTGACATCACTGGATTATGCACACATGGAGGCATATATATTCTTGATGTATTTCCATTCTCAACTTGGATTAAAAAAACGCATACAACAATCGGTCCGTTTTGTGGTGCTTTTCATCACGAGCCAAATATAAATAGCATTCCTGTAATATCCTCCTTCTCACACCTGATTGTCTTTTATTTCTTTTTTGAAGTAAACGCAACCTTAACTTTTTCGATAGAGGTTCGCAATACCAGTTGTAGGGGTCTACCAAATCCATGTTCTCTGCCTAGAGATGTAATGAAAGATGATGAGATCCATTTAAGACCGCTGGGAAATGGTAAATTATTCACAGCAATCAAGCGACAATGCTATGTGATGTCTATCTATCCTTATTCCGAAAAACGATGCAACATATATTTTGTTAACAAAGCGTCGACGAATGAAATATTACTTAAACTCCATGACAATTCAAATTGCACATCATTTTGCAGATGTCGGGCGTTGTTGGACAAGGATATCCGGTTTGCAGAGTGCAACCCTGTACAACATATAATTAGATCAAGCGTGATTTGGATTTACTTGGGTCTCTTGTATTCAACAGCGTGGTGCGAAATGTTTGATTCATATTTAATAGTGACACTTAATTTACATATCAGTTGTATGTCTTTTGTTATAAAAAATAGAATATATAACATGTCACCATTGATTAGTGAATTAAATTGTATGAATATCTTTGTCTCACAGGTTACTCACATATTACACTTTAACATAGGATCAAAGGGTTTGATCGTAGGACAAAGTTGCCTAAATTTAGGCCTTGTCCCTTTCACAATGAATATCACTCCATTTTTGATCCAGAATTACACAGTGCGAGTTTGGAGTTTTGAAAGTAGTGAGAAAATAAATTTATTGTTTGATGGAGTAAAGACCTACCACCACAGACAAAACACAACTTTAGGTATGTTACACTACTTGATACAAAAAACATGGACCGTCACAAACAGATCAGTCTTTCAATGGAAATTTACTCTTTGTAGGAACAAAGGTATGCGTACACCATATAAACTTAAAATTACACAACCTAAAGAGCAACAGTGCACTCGATGTGGTTACAACATATCAATAAAATCTGTCAAAGGGTACTTTCAAAGACACGAAGTTATTCTGGTAGGAGCAACATTAGCCAAAGAAGGATTTTTGCCAAAGACGAGAATATCAGTTGCAGATGCTGCCTTGTTTGAAAATCTTCGCATAAGCAGTTGGGCCATAACAGGATATCATGACTTCTACTCAACTGCCAATAACTTGATGCCATTTTTTGGTTGGAAGTATGAAACCAGGTGGAGTTGGTTGAATGCCTTTCATCATTGTCTCAATACAAGAAAACAAATGACATGCTTGCGCAGAGAAGCAGATTTTGCATTTCTGGCAGCTAACTTTTTCATAGATATATTGAAATCTTCCATATTATACTTTGGATTGATGGTTGTACAAGTACGTGTTCCATATTTCTTACCTGGGCTGTTGTGTAGTCTTTGTCATCGTCCAATCTTTCCGATTATATGAAAAGATAGCATAGCATTGCAAAGCTTCAAATTGTACCATTTCTTTCATTTAAATTCAATCGTACTGCGATGTACCATGGCACTTTTATATTCTTCAATGCAAAACCCCTAAAGTAACTCATTTAACTCTTTGATTGCAAATTTCAACAAGGGTCGAAAAGGTCTAAATTTGCATAAAAATATTAGATTCATATTGTATGTAAACAAACCTGCGTTTAAGAACCGACATTCGTATCCCTTGAGACAAAAGAGTGTCAGTATGTCCCAGGTGCTTGAACTGGATTCAACAGTGAATAAGGCCTTTGATTATGCCATTCACGCATATTTCCCACGATTGAATCTGAGGAATGGCGATTTGGTTCAGTTGCTATATGTATTTGTTTTTATTGTACGGACGGTTGCTGTTTTGAGACCCGGCTGTTCCATGGCCACAAAACAACGGGGGGGGGGGGGGGGGGTGTGGTTTTGTTTAATATTCGGTCCTCCTTTGATGCAGCTAGAGGTCCAATACCCAATTTGACTCCTAATAAAGTACTTGTACCAATTTAAATAAAATGAACTTGGCCGTGTTGAGTATGGCATTCATGCATACCTGCCTCCATGGACCCATTCCTTTAGTGATGGGATTGGTGCAGTTGCTATTTGGAAGGAGCAAAAATGGAAACAGGGACAGGAGGGAGGGAGGGAGGGAACGAAAGAAGGAACGAGTGTAATTGCTAGTTATAGTCATCAGAAAGAGTATGGCAAATACATGACCGTAATTTTGTTTTGTTTTGTTCATTTTATCAAGAATCACACACACACACACACACACACACACATATATATATATATATATATATATATATATATATATATATATATATATATATATATATATATATATATGTATATATATATATATATCAGGTATTTTGTGCCAAATTATCATACAAGAAGCAGTAAACTTTATGAAAGAAATGAACATTTACCCTAAACTTTGAAATACGTGGCGATCAGTTGCGGAATTCTACAAATACGGCTTAACTGGCGGACACACACCCACACACGCACGCACGCACGCACGCGCGCATATAATATAAGGTGTATATCAAAATTAAGTCCCCGGGCCCTAGAAGATAATCTTCCAAAAGTATCAGAATGGACATTGTCAAAAATAACATTCTGAGACCTACTCCTAAGATAATCTGGCACCCAATTAACAGCATTGGTTCTCATGCCATAGGCATAGCAATAAACGTTATAAAGAAGCATTTGCAAATCCAAAGTGTCAAATGCTTTAGATAGATCTAAGCGTATGGCTATTGGTTGTGTACCTGTGTCAAGAATTTTCATTATCCGATCATTAAAAATATAAAGGTTGCAGTGTCGGTAAAAAGGGGGGCATGCTGGCCGTTGTTATGCAATTTGTGAATCAAAATATTCGTTAATTTGTTTATATGCCACTTTTTACACATTTTGGACATTACAGGCAATACAGTCCAATTTTTACAAAATACCCGTGTTTTCGTCAATATTACGACATTGTAAAGAGGCAGCATCCCTGGTTTTGACATTGACTGGAGTGGGAAACCCTGGTTCTTTATCTCTGAATCAATTCAGATAAAAGAACTAGACGAATCTGACAAATCAAATAGAACAATGTCAGACTTGCATGATTTTCGGGTCCAAAATTTAGGGAAAAATTATTTCTAGTGGTAGATCTGTCAGTAAACCTTGCAGAAAGTAACAGTTTGGGTGAACACTCACTCATAACACTGTAATGAAATTTCCTGCGTACTTTTGTCTGGTGTTTATTTTTAACAAGTCCAGATTTAAACCCTCGACTATCATTTTGTGAAGCGACTCAAAAGATAGTGCCTCAAGAATTGGAGTGAGATCATTCTTGAACACAAATATATCTCTCGGAGATGGTTTGGATTCATGTCATTCAAAGATATATCCAAAAACAGTCCCTTGAACATTCTGTATGGAGTGTAGAAAGTACAAGTAGCATTTTTCTATTATCCATCTAATTAAACAAAAAACTTTGGATACAACAAGTATTTTCAAGATGAGCCATGACAAGTTTTTCTGTTTTGTTTTTTGTTTTTGATGGAAAAGTGAAATGATTGGTGCATCTCTCTCTAGCCAGACTTCTTGGATACATATGGTGCTAAAAACAAAATCATGTTTGGCATATGTACCCTCTAACAGTTGAAGTTGATCAAATGTGACATTTAGAGTGGATGTTTGGATTTTTAAATTCAATACTGGAAAAACTGTGCTTCATCGGAATTTTTACTTTTTTACATATATATATATATATATATATATATATATATATATATATATATACATACATATACATTGACAAAATACAACCACACAGTGTAAGGAGAAGACCTCACACAATGGATCCGAACCTCAATCACAAATCTGACACATAAAGTGTGACATGTGGGAAATGAATTGTGCTGCCGAACGCATCGCTAGTAATCAGTAGGATAATTTTGGTATAACATGCTATTGTTCTTGATGCTCATTAATTCCTTTTTAGGGACATCAACCCCGATGTATCAATGGCGACCCTGTGTCCTTCACAGATTGGCAAATTCATACCAACAACACGACAGAGCGGTATGTACTGCAGAATAATGGTAGAACTAATGGGAGGAATGGAGGCCACTGTGCAGCAATGGTCATCAATACTATATACGATTACTCAAACTGGTTACTTGTAAATTGCTCGATTTCTTTAGAAAATGCCCTTGTTATTTGTGAAAAGGATGATAGATCCGAAGGATATAATGCACAGAATTATTCTTCAGTTCTGCTATATAACAACAGAAGTTGTCCCAAATCTTGGAATATGGTAAATGATAAATGTTTACTTCTGCTATTTCACACAGGGCCATTACCGGTTATCAAGTCCATGCAAATGTGCATGCATTTGGATGCGGAGAATATCGCAGCAGTCCCTCCCAACTTGTTTACATATGCAAACCAACTAAACCATGTGTTATTACTCAGCACCTATGTACGAGCGTTTGAGAGAAAGTATTATTCATGTCATGCTCCTCTTTTAATACAATACAAATCTTTGTTCACTGAGTCTGCAAATAAGATCCATAAAGAACTGTTTAATCTTTTCGATGTCTGGGGCTGGTTTAATATTCAAGCACACGTTTGGGTGCGCATGGGCTCTCGCATAACTCCCGTGTTGCCGCAAAAGTTTGAAATTTGTCGAAAACACGCTAGTGTGTATTTCACATTCAGAACATGTCAAGTGGTTGCCAAGGATCAAGGTCTTCTCCCTCTCTTATATGATTCACTTCATAATAAGAGTGTAAGGCAAGTACTGGGGGTGTTATGTGAAACCAAAGCATCCAGTGTGAGGCAAGATTGTGCACCAGGGCAGTACAGATGCTTGGATGGGGTGTGCATGCTACAGCACCACGTCTGTGATGGACACTCTGACTGCACCGACTCTTTTTCCATTGGAAGTGATGAGCTCAACTGTGCTGACATGTGCCATGAATCAGTGAACATGCCTTCAACCCACACAAAAAAGAAAACATGGTTCTGCACGTACATGTATTTTCAGTGTACATCAGGCATCTGTATTCCTATTTCAAAGACTTGCGATGACTTTGCAGATTGTGATGATGAATCTGATGAATTCTGCAGACTAAAATCTGTTGATCCACAAAGACATGTTGTAAAAAAAGGAGAGAACCAGGTCATAAGTATTCCAGTCCACAAGTCGGTCAGAGAATATCTGTTTGGAAGACTCCATCCTGCCAGCTGCAGTGATAAAAATTGGTTACCTTGCGCTGAGCGGCTCAACTCGCAATGTTTCCACAGGGCAGATGTATGTGTTTATGATACTTTATACAATAAAATGTTGGCATGCGAAACAGGTGTACATCTCCAGCACTGTTCCAGAATCCAGTGTGGGGGTATGTTTAAATGTCCCTTTTCTTACTGCATTCCAGTACGAAAAGTTTGTGATATGGTTTGGGACTGCCCTGGTGGCTTTGAAGAATTACGCTGCTTGGATTTGTCATGTAGGTCCTTGTTTCACTGCAAACATGAAACAACGTGTCTTCATCCAAGGGACTTGTGTGATGGACAAGTTCAGTGCAGACTTTCGTTTGATGATGAGCTGCTGTGTGACGTCTTTTGCCCTGCTGCATGTGCCTGCTCTGGACATGGAGTGAATTGCTCAAATAATTATAACAACAGTGTCCCTCACTTGATGCACAACATCAGATCCTTACTTTTCAGAAACAACAAGTTGACAAATATGTGGAAAACTAAAGGCATATATAAATTTTTATTTGCTTTAGACATAAGTAACAACAACTTAACAAAATTAGAGAAGAGCTCATTCAAAATGTTTCCGGGCTTACGAAGGTTAAATCTAAATCACAATCACATATTCGTATTTCAGTTTGGGTGTTTTTTGGCTTTAGATTCATTACTTTCATTATCATTATCTGGAAACTACATCGTGAAACTAGAATCATCTTTTTTCGTGGGCTTGTCAAATCTAAAAACATTACATCTCAGTTCATCAGGCATTAAATTCATTGACAGTGGTGCATTTATGGGCCTTCACAGTCTAAAGAGCATTGATCTTTCCCTGAATCTAATTTTGGGTATAAACAAAGAATCCTTTGGGAGTAATGTTGTTGTTAATAAAGTTAATCTATCCAGCACAGAAATCATCCATATTCAGCCAGGTTTATTTCGAAGGTTTAAATATCTACAATGGGTACTTGCCAGTCAAGAAGGGTTCTGTTGTATTGAGTGGATATCCGACAAGTGTTTTGCACCCAGCGCCATTGACAATACATGTCTCCCATTAATCCCAGTTTTTGTGCTGAAGATCTTTAATTGGGTACTTTTGACCATCTGTTTCCTTTTCAACCTGCTGGTTTTGCTTAGTTTTGTCAATAAAATTACAAATAAGAACAGGCAGATGAAAACATACCTAGCGTTCTTTAATTCTTTGATATCAGTTTACATGGTCATAATTGGAATAGGAGATTCTAAATATGATAAGTACTTCTCTTTGTTTAGACGTGCTTGGTGCAATAGTATCCCTTGTAAAACAGCCTTGGCTATCTCCATTCTTTCTGTCTTCGGTTCTACATACATTATTTCACTGATTACGTTGGATTACTTTTTAAACCTGGTGTTAGTTTTTAAAATTAAGCCAATCTCGGCCAAGTTCATAAAACAGCTTACAATGATTGTAATGTTAGTTGTTTTATCCATTAGCCTTTCTGTCAGCTTGACATCTACGGAAAAAAGTATACAACTCTGTGAAATGTGTACTCTTTTTTTCAAAGAAGTTGTTGGTCTTGAATTTGTATTGAAATATTTCCTAGTACTTGTGCAGGTTGTAGGTTTGATTTGGACAATCATAGGACACGCTGCATGTGTCTATACAATAGTAATAAGCAAAAAACAATCTGAAAGAGCAACTAAAAACAATGCAGCTACTTATTTACTTATAGGAAATATTGTCAGTTATACCTTTTCAGGAATAGGGCTTCTCATTTCCATTTTGATTATTCCAATGTTATCTCGCAGCCTTCGAGTTACTTTAACCATTTTCGTGCTGCCGTGTAGCGCTCTGCTGAATCCAATTTGTATGACATTTGTGACGAAGGAATTCAAGTCGTGGTTTCTTGTTTCAACAGTAAGTAAAGAGTAGACGAAATGAAGCTGCACAACAAACAAGCATAGATCGACTGTTTTCAACACTTTAACTTCAACATTATCGCTTGCAACATCTGCAAGTAGATGCCAACCAATCAAATAAACAGACTGCAACAGCCCTGTGCTGAGCTTACCTTGAATGCAACAGACTATAGGGGTCCGGTGTCTTTCAGAACAATATCGATGTCACATTTATTGACCCCATCACCGTTATTTGTAATATCAGTTTTCTTTCGCACATTTCTTGTGTCGGCATTTTGAAACAAAAAGTGACAGGATCCACTACAACGTACTTATAGGCTTGTTAATCAGTTTGACCCTTCAAAGTCATCTAATGTCAAAAAAAATTAACACGAAAAGAAACCTCCCAGGTACCTTGCTTGAACTGTTTAATCGTAATCATGGGCCTAGAAGCCACTATAAATGACTTATAAGCCAAAATGTCAGTTTAAACTTTGAATTCCACTTGAAGTTGACAGCAACAACACCACAACAAAGCCCACGGGTATTTTCCTATTAGTGTCAACAACGATCCTTAGAATCCATCATTACTGAGATATATGGTTATATATCGGATTTGTCGCTATTCCTATAATAGCATTACTAACATGTAAACGTACCTTATATGATGTATCCTAATGTTGAGAAATTGCTAATATCACAGAATCTCAGCATCACCATGCAGGTAAAATGGTCGAGATCTTGTCCAGCTATTTTCCTCTACGTTTGAATATATGTGTATATATATATATATATATATATATATATATATATATATATATATATATATATATATATATATATATATATATATATATGTGTGTGTGTGTGTGTGTGTGTGTGTGCGTGCGTGCGTGCGTGCGTGCGTGCGTGTGTGTGTGTGTGTGTGTGTTAAACGGCCATAGCAGGACCAGGGACGTACAGACGAACCACAGGGTTTATAGCAAGAGTGCCTTTTCTTGCAACCTCTCGGCGCAGAACTGGTTTAATGAGGCAATTCATAGCTTTTCACCATGGAGGATATTCTAAATCATTTTCCCTAAAGCTTGTACATAAAAACATGAAAAGCCCATAATGAAAACAAATAGAGCAAGCTAAGGAGAGGAGGTAAACGATACCCAAAATCATTGGGTACTTTTTATGTGGAAAGAATGAAATGGCTCCAGTTGGTTTCAGATACGTGTAATGCGAGGAGTAGAGTTCTAGTCCAATCATAACAAATGTAACATTGTTTCATTTGTGGTAAAACGTCACCCTTACTAGGCCACAGACCCAGCTATAAATCTTTCTATTTTTCATATTAGCATTTTTCAGTCTAAAAAATCTGCATTTTGGTATTTTGAAATTCCGTGAACGGCATTTAACAGATAAAAATGTCAGAAAAATATGGACGGATTTTTGTCATACAATTCCCAGCTCGTTAATTTGTGATAATTGAAATACGAAACAACACCTGGATGTCCGCTTTATACTGGTGTATGAACTGTGCTCTTGCCAGGGTCACATCATTGTCCTTCCCCACCATAAAGTTCCCACCTGGCCTCGAAGACAGTGCACCTATATGACCTCCAATGAAGCAACTCTGCGATGCAGCAAACCTGACTTAACTAACTTTATTTAAACAGAAGTTACAGCATGCTGAAAACACAGTATTTTCACAATTACGGACTATCTCCGTTGGGATGCGCAACCAGCCAATCACAACTGTAGTCTGTAACCTAATAGACCTATCAAATTTTTCAAAACTTGTTTAACTGAAGCCACAACTTGTTTTCTGCAAAGGATTTGCCTTAACTTCACCAAACTTCAATATTAAAGAAAAGATCAACTTTTTGCAAGCAACCTTTAAATATGAAAAATGAGTTTTTATGACAAATAAAATAATTAATTAAAATGTTGAGGAAAATTATATAATTGCATCCAATCAATTCTTTCTTGTCCAATATGAATACGATACACAATGGGCTATGATGCAAACCCATAATCACTTGCCTGCATGTCCTGCCCTGACAATGAGAGATCAAATTACAATGCCCCACCCCTTAATTTTAACCCCAAATTTGAATATATTGCTAACATTTCATGAATATTAGGTGAAATTGGTGATTTTTTTACTATTTATGGATAGATTCGTAACATTTGTCTACAAAAAATATGACATCTATCACTGCTGAGGCATTAATGGTGGATGGGGGGAGTATCAGTTACACCAAGTCAGCATCTTATACCAGTCATTATGGCAGTATTTTCCTGATATCATCTGAATTATGGCAGACAATGGAACAGTTTCAGTGTTTAAACATTATAGGCCCATCAAAGTGCACAGTTTAAGACCAGTAGGTCACAGATTAGAGTAGCAGTATTCAGCAAATTATGTTTTGTGGTACTAAAATTATGGAATTTTAACGCGTCCTTTGTTTGAACATTAGGAGGGCAGTTGGGTGATCCAGCTTCCACAAACCAATAGTGCTATGCCTTTTTTCTGCAGTAGACTGTGTAAGTTGTGGTTTATTGGCATGGTTTCTGGTGTATGTGCACATATTAGAAAGAAAATGACAAAAGTTTGTACAGTTACTCCAATATCATAAATGCATATTTGTATTCACAAGTGCTCTGATTTTAAATTTGATAAGCATCCAATTATCATTCCAATTATCAGGCGCAAGTGTTTTCAGGCAAGCGTTTCATGGAAGCTAACTTTTTTGCCCCTTGTTTCACTTCCTGAAACTATTATAATTTTATGTGGTTGTATGTCGAAGTTCAAATGTTTTGCCACCTATGTACACTAGCTTGGTAAAAGTTATAAAATCTGCAGTTCATAAGTGCTGTCATCCATGTTCATGGATATAAATTGATTCATTTATGTGAAAATAATATGCTGATGAACTCAACAGCTCAACAAAGTCAGCATGCCTGATTTAAAATGATTTACCCCAGTCAAATGACACACATATATGACAAGCTTTTGTCTACCAAAAAAAAAAATAAAAATAAAAGGGGGTGTGGTGGGGGGAGGGGGGAGAGACAAAAACAAAACCAAAAAAAACAAAGAAATTTACATTTTACCCACGATTTGTACTGCTCTACTGACAGACAATTAGCATTTTTTTCTGGTATGCCGAAAATCACTTTGACATGATTTTGTATAAACAGCTCTGCATATGAATGGAAGCTGTAGGCCTACAATGACAATGCCACAAAATTAAAAATTTTAAACAGAGGGTCACTAAGTTTCATATCAATGGGATTAGCATGATATATTCATATCATATTAGCATTGTTAATTTCTCATACACACATATGATTACCTGTGTGGTACATGTGAGGTATCGCTAAATACAAAGGGCTATGGAAGCTATCTATCTACCAAGTAGTCAGCAAAGGAGGCATAGCCTGTGCACTTGTTAAATGTCTTGCAGCGAATCCTGTTATTATTTATGCATGCAGTGTGGTTCCACTGATAGGTGCAACATGTCTATGCACAATGATTTGTGACATAAATGTGATACTTCATGAATTTTTGGAAAATTGAGACTGTTAAACTTGATATTCACAGCCGATCTGTGGGTGTAAAATTTCTTTTCTGCTTTCATAAGCTGGCCTGAGGTACACAATACCATAGCCCGAACCATTTGCCTTGTGATCTTCAGTCCCAGGAACATATCTTGCATGCTCCATCCATGTAAAAGTTGTTAGGATCACTCAAAATTGTCCAGGCAGATGGCAAAAAGTGCTGACTTCCCATTTTTAACTTGCTAAAACAAAAACAAAAATCAAAGTAACCAAAAAAATGCTATAAGAAAAAAAGGCAAAAGAAAAGGAATATAAAACCCCCACATCAAATGAAACAAAAGGAAAAGCAAAAAGAAAAAAAAAGTCACTTCGCAAAATTGTGAACATTTTGTTTGGTCGAACGAACGCTCGTAAGATGAACCTCGCCAATTCAGTCGCTACAGACATTATACGTGACATAATTTATAACACATTAGCTATATTAGTGTGTTTCGATTCTTATCATGATAATAGAGTATGAGGTTTTAAGACTGATACCATGTCACAAAGTGGAAAAAAAATCAATCAAGCACCTGCTGAGGAAATTTAAATTACACACTGCCCACAAAATAAATATACAATGGAATATAATGGGCATTTGTATAGACTGGTTTATAGTGAGAGTGAGAGGTTAAGCAAAGCAAGGGATCAATTTGTTTACTCATTTCATAGATAAGCCATCATGCCCAGTGCTTGATTTTGGCTTAGCATCATTTATAATTTTGACTATGTCATTCGAGTTTTTCTTCTTAAAATAAAAACATGGTCAATATTATCATTCAGATATTAAAAATACAATGGTTTATTTGATGTGTCAAGTTTGACTGACAGTTTTGGTCCGACACTTGTGAAAAATAAATTGAAATGATCTGCTTTCTTTATTTGTTATTTTTGTGTTGTCAATTAAGAAAAAAGAAGGGAATGTTTTTTTTTTTTAATTTTTACCCATATACAAAACAGTTCTGATGGTGTGAAGTTTTTTAAGTGTTACTTTTGAATATTTGAAATTCTGGCTGGTGATATTGTTGCTTTAATTCACGAATATTTCTACGTAGTATTGTCTTGTAATGTCTTGTAATGTCTTTTATGTTTTAAAGTTCTGCTTTATGATATGAAATTCAGACGTTTCTAGCCGAGTAATTCTTTGTTGTCTATACAGAGTGTCACGATATTTGATTGACCTTTAAATGCCAGCAGTGATCCAGGGAGTCACTTTGTGTTTGTACTTGTGAAATTTCACGGTTCGTTTTTGGTAAATGTTTCTCTTTCGCACATAGAATAGTGTTTTCTAAAATTTCATAATTTTTTTTGGATCAGAGTGAAGTTCCAGGTCTAAGTTTTGAAAGCTGTTTTTCCCATTTAGATGTGTGCAAAAAGACTGTAAAGCGATTTTATCAATTGTTTCCACCTGCACATATATGGGGGCGGTGGCATTCAATTATATATGCGTGTTGAGACAAGGGAAAGAAGGTAAATGATCCGACATATCTGATAAAATGATACCAGATGTACTTGATTTTTTTACAATGAGATAAATTGCAAAATTTGTGATCAATCTATATGGCTGACCTCTTAGTAAGCCTTGTTGGCAAAGTTACTCTGGGTCGGAGACAATTACAAATATCAAATTTAAATATTCAGCATACGTTTGTCTGTTGTTCGGTTTAAGCAAATAAATATTGAAATCTCTGGCAATAATTTTGTGTGATGATTCCCTGGACAGCTTTTCAATTGTTTGTATAAACTCTTACAAAAACAGATCCAAATCAATGTTACAATCTCTGAGAGTTCGATAGATATTGCAAGGTGCAACCTTCTGTTCTATTCCATTGCAACTCCCTATAATTTGTATGGTGTTCTTATCAGCACTTCTAGTTAAGCCCGGAAACGAAAAAGACTTTTATAGAGGTCTGAAGGGGCTATTCACGATGCATCTATAATGCACATGACCCACACCCAAGTTTACAGTGAAGAAATACTAATCATTACCACATTGTTCATAAGGAGGCTAATGACCTAAACAGTCCATACCAGGTGACTGAAATGCGTGTATACACACATTAGGTTTGTTAACTCAGCTGACTTGTCAGTCAGCTGAGCTTATCTTATGGTCCTCCGTCCGTCGTCTCTCTGGGAGTCCTAGTTTTTAAATTGTTCACCAGGTGGCGCTCCATTGCTTTCTATTTTTTGTGAATTTTTGTGTGTGATTGATATTTTCGACTTCTTCTCCAGAACTGTCACTCAGATTAAGCTGAAACATGGTGGATATGTTCCATGTAGAAGGGTCAACAAAGTTGTACACTCTGTGGGATTGCTGCGGATTCATGATTTTTAACGTTTTTTTTTTTTTTCAATTCGGGTTCTTATTGGTCAAAGTAGCTTTCATACGATGAATGTCAGTGAGCATTCTAATGCTACTTCACACTCTGTGGGACTCCTAGTTCTGAATTTGTTCACCTGGTGGCGCTGCATTTTTTCTAATATTTTCTGAATTTTTGTGTGTGATAGCTATTTTCAACTTCTTCTCCAGAACCGTCACTCAGATTAAGCTGAAACATGGTGGATATCTTCCTTGTAGAAGGGTCAAGCAAACTTTTTCACTATGTGGGAATGCTGTGGATTCCTGATTTGTAACGATTTTTCCCATTGGGTACTTATCGGTCAATGCAGCTTTCCTATTGAATACTATAGAAGCCAATGAGCATTCTAATGCTAATTCACATTTTCGACTTCTTCTCCAAAGCCGTCATCCAGAATAACTTCAAACGTGGTGGCAATGTACCTTGGGTGGTTTCTACCAGGTTTGTTCAAATGGTCATGCTGCAGTGATTTTTGGATTTTTAATGATATTTTTGGTGGGGGGGGGGGGCAAAACTTTAAAATCTTCTTCGAAACCGCTCACCTAATAGCTTTGATATCACATAGGAAGACACCTAGGGACTCCTTTTTTTTTTTTTTTTTTTTTTTTTTGGTGTTATAGCTATTCTATACTTCTTCACCAGAACCGTCACTCAGATTAAGCTTAAACGTGGTGGATATGTTCCTTGTCGAAGGGTCAAACAATTTCGTTCACTGTGTGGGAATGCTGCGGATTCCAATTTTGTTTTTCAATTCGGCTACTTTTCGATAAATGCACTGCTCCTATTGATTACTATGTTAGTCAATGGCATTCTGATGCTAATTTACATTTTCGACTTCTCCAAAACTGTCATGCAGATTTACTTCAAACTTGGTGGGGTTGTACCTTGGGTGGGTGTCTACCAGGTTGGTTCCAATGGTCATGTTCCAATGATTTTGGGATTTTTTTATGATTTTTTTTTCAAAAAGCTTTCCAAAAGTTTTAAATAGGAAACTTTAATATGGGAATTTCTTGTAATGGTTAAAACTTAAATAATTTAGGGCAGATTTACAGCAAAACTTGGTGGGGATGTACCTAGGATAGATCTCTACCAAGATTGTTTAATTAGTTACGGTGTATTGATTTTTTTTTTTTTTTTCATCAATTTATTTGTTCTTTTGGGGGGCAAACCTTAAACACTGTTCTCCTCTAAAACCGCTCACCCAATTGCTTTGATATCGTACATAGACACTCACTCCCAGGGACACCATAGTTCCCCAATTGGTTCACCAGGTGGCGCTACAATTCTTTTCTATTTTTTATGGATTTTGTGAACGGCTTTTGCTATTTTTCACTTGTTCTCAGAAACGTCACTCAGATTAAGCTGAAATGTGATGGATATGTTCTTGTGGAAGGGTCAAACAAAGTTGTTTACTAGGTAGCACTGCTTTGGATTCCTGATTTTTAAGGAGTTTCAATTCGGTTACTTATTGGTCAATGCAGCTTTCCTATTGATTACTATGTAAGTCAAAGGGCATTCTAATGCTAATTCACAGGGCAACTGACATGAAATTGACTCGTTACTTGATAACTTGAGATTTGTTTTGAGTTAGTACCATGATGCTGCACATGTTAATGTTTCTGTCATGCTTAGACAGAACATGGATGACCTTGACCTCGTTTCTGGGGTCACAGTGCAACATACATGAATTTTACTCTTCACTCAAACTTGCGAACTACTTGAACCTTGAGGTTGCACTTAGTGTTCTTCCATAAAGGTTAGACTTACTCAGAACATGGGTGATCTTGAACCTGTCCCAAGTTCACAGAGCTGCAAGTGTAATGAATGTCTAGGTCAGCTGAGCATGGGCTGTTCACCCAGCCCTCTTGTTTCAAATTTAAGAGGGCAGTTATGTAGAGCGGTATTAGTTGATCGGTACAGTTCGTTTCACGGGCATTGTATAACTTTAAGACAGTTGTATGGGATATGTCCTACCTGTCTGGAGTCAAAATAGTTGATGCTGGCGGTGGAGGATGGGGAAGGTGGATTGCATGTCACACTGCTTCATGCATAGCTAAAATGCATGTGACAGCACTTCGGGGACAACCAGCAGCCATTCAGCGAGGCTGAATTTGTTAACTCATACAGTACAATTCAATATAACATAATACTTATCTATTGTCGCTTTAAAATATAGAAGAAACTTTCGCATCATAGGCAAAAGTCACCGACACGGTAAAAAGGAGACTCTGAGAAACTTAAAAGGTGACATAAAATATGATATTAGTTACATATAAAATGATGAAATTAAAAAAAAATAAAAAAGGTGAATGGTGTTGAGACAGTTCAAATGAAGACACAGTCTTTAAAAAAGGACATGGAGGGCAATGGAAGGGGACAGGGGAAAGTACCATTTTCTACGGAATTTCACAAGTGATCACAAATGACGGTGTGCAAAGTCCAAACATTTATGGCACCACATATTGCACTTGCATGTTGGACCTTCCCAATTTTTTTATTTGACACTCAAAAGCTGCATAGTTTTTGATGCGTCTCAAGTTTTGTGGTAAAGAATTCCAGTTGGATGCACCGATATAAGAGAACGAGTGCTTACCAAATTTAACATATTTCTATTTAGGCATTTCTATTGAAAGTACACTACGAAGACCATAACTTGTGAATGTTTTGTGGAAAGTTCAGACATGTAATTTGGACCGTAGCTATCAAAAGCTTTAAAAATCTCGCAAGTAATAGTTCTTATTTTGACACTTCCAAGGTCGGAAGATTTGCCCACTGTAACAGTTCATATGTAAAAGACTTGTCATTGAAGACAAATCTCAATGCACATTATGAGATCCGTTCCAGTCTCTTAGTATTTGTAGCTCCACAAGAATGCCATATCACGGGACAATGATTACAGTTAGAATAGATAAAAGATTTTTAGATGAATATTTTGGAGTGAATATCCAGTAGCTTCGACATACGTTTCAGAGCATTTATTTGTTGGCCGGCACGCCAGCATATGCTTGTAATATAATCACTGAAACTTGCCTGATCGGCAATGTTTACACCAAGAAGCTTGACTCAGGTGGCTGTTTAGCTGGTAAAACACCTAAAGCATAATTATATATTTCGGATAGTGCATGATGGAAGACGAGTCGTATGCCACGGCAACGCCGTTAAATGTGCTTTGGTTCATGAACTCTGGCACTTTGATGAAACTACCATCCAAACCAGGGGGCACATTTTGCATGGCAATCGTGACGTTGGTGTCTCGAACTGGTCTTCGATGTTCGTGCCACATTCCCGGGCAATGTCCTATTTCGTGAGCAATTATGCCAATTTATGAAAGTAATTAAAAAGTGCAGATAAAGTGATCACGTATTTTGCCGTCATCTGCTTTCCTCTGCACGCTTTGAGCGCCAAGAGCAACCAAAGGGAATATGTTTACCTGAGCTATAATATCACACTCATGTCCTATTATATATAAAAGAATTAATTTAGTGAAAGTTTAAGAGACGAAGAAGCAGACGACATTCGAATTGTCAGATCCCAATTATGAAACCATTATTCTCTCTTTATTTATTTTGTGAAAATAATTATTCACCAGAGTAACCTATGCTCACATGCGCGTGCTATTTTTTCATTGCATTTAATTTTTATTGCTGTTGCGACATGATTTTATGGTATAACCCGCCTTCAACACATCCGTACGTATTCCATGACAGACATGGTTGGATTATCTATGTACGCTTCTCGGAGTTTGACATTGAAACGACAGAAGTATCAGCCTGTCAATAAGTCTAAGCTTAATTGATAAAAAAAATCCTGACACCCCGTTCAAGATTGTTGAAATGCTTCATATCAACTGCTATAACACTGATCACGACAAAATACAGTGGCGACAAAAAGCATGTTACTGTTCGATGTGTTCTATGCTCAGCTGCTCAAATGAGCAGTAAATCAGAAACTCGTCAAATGACGAGTAGATGGTTGAGCCGAGAAAGTCAATCCTTCCATAATAGTAAAGTACTTTGAACGACACATGGCAAAGGAGAGAATATGGCCGGTCCCCTCACCCATGATCATAATTTTACACGGCACATGTAAGGAATGAGACCGCACGATGCCCCATGGAGTTATGGCGATGTAACATTCGGTCAGATAAGTACGTATCTCAATAAGTCGGTGATATTACTTATCGAGACTGCCGGGACAGCGGGATTGGATCGCTTTGAATATAACATGTACGTGCACCTATGGTAGTATTCCTAGACAGGTCATGCTGACATATACTCGTTGTTGCCTTTCCATAATTCGGCAAATTTTCGAAAAATATTCAATAGCAGAAGCACTACCTACTGAACAAGTTTGGTGAATACCATGGCAAAGTAAATTTCCTCTGTGTTTGAATAGAATTTACCCAGCTTTTATTTTAGAGACTAAACATGAATCCAGACAGATTGCGACAGATGTGTCAGAGACTGCAACACAGTATAGAATCGAAGGCTAATGAATTACTACGTCAAATTTGAAAACTGAAAAGCACATTATTAAAGCCACTACCAAAATAAAAACATTAAGTAAGAGCAAGAGGAGTGTGACAGTTATGTGCTCAGCCAACCTTGGTTTCACAGACTCAAGTGGTCTGATGATCTTCCATACACTATCAAAGGCAACGTTTTTAGAGGCCATCACTGTCTGCAGTCATAAAATGGAAAATGACAGGATCCGCTGTTACAAACGTACATGTAAATACGTCAATTTGACCTTTCATGGTCAGTGGACGTCAATTTGACCCTTCAAGATCACTGCTGGTCGAAATTGATAACACACAAGGGAATCCCACAGGTAATTTCTAATTGGTCTTTAATAGTAGCCATGTGCCTGGAATACACTGTTACCAAGAGGTGAGCCTATAAGTTATTGTGACCTTTTAATGTCGCTCAAGGTCATAAATAACAAAACATCGATAGAACCACCAAAGGTACTTTCCTACAGCGTTTAATAAACACAATGGGTCTATGATTCACCATAACTGATATATTAGCCAATGTGTCCCATTTGCGGCTCTCCCTAAGTAACAATGCTAACACATGGACATACTCTTACACGTAAATCATGATTTCAACAACTCATTAATATTAATTGTCAACAGCATCATCTAGATCTTGCAGGTGATCGAGTCAAGGTAAATTCCCACCGAATTTAAAGAGAATACAGTATTCGGCTTGGAGTAAGTTAAAAATAGTGAAAACACACAAAAATTTGTTTTTAAAAAATGAAGCTTCGCAGCGCAAGCTGTTGAACCAATTATGGTACAAAGGTCTCCAGAAGTGATGTATACGATTTAAGAGCAATTGATCTGCCAGTTTAGAGAAGTTTTTTTTAATTTTTTGCCCAAAAAGCACAACAAATCATTAGCATAATCCTAAAATCCTTAGAGGGTAAGCATTTAAAGGAACATGGTAGAAATTCGCCAGAGGTACATATCCATCAAGTTTGAAGTGGATCTGGTGAACGGTTTTGGAGAAGCGAAAAACATGAACTACAATGCCAACAAAAATCCAAATCTAATAATTCATTAAAACTCTAAAACAAAAAGCATCGCCAGCGGTACTGAATAATTATATTTCACCCTTAAACATTGTACATCAATACTCGATGGGTATAAATGCATTAACTAAGAGGAATTCAAATCTAATAATTCATCATAAATCATATAGAATATCATCACCCTCTGAAAAGTTTTGTTTAACCCTTGCACAATTTACATTGGACGTAGTTTCAGCGTGACTTGAAAGACACTTTTGGACGAGTCGAAAATGCAAAAAGAAAAAATAATAAAACAAATGAAAATAAACAAAAGCAAAAAAAGCAACAAACAGACAAAACAAATACACAAAAAAATTCGTAACAAAGAAACTTTGCATTGCGGGCTATCGAAAAAAATGAGGTCCTGGGATTCCCAAAATTGTCCTTGCGCAATTTTTAAGCAATTGGCTGTGCGGTTGTAGAAAAGAAAATTGCTCACGTTTTTGCCAGGAAATGCACAAAAAAAATCATCTCTCCAAAACAAATAAAGTTCGTAGAAATATACCTACCATACCACCAAGTTTAAAAAGTTAGGAAGACTCTCAGACAGCAGCACCATTGTATAAAAAGATCTTTTTGAGAATGTCCTTACGAGGAAGCAGAATAAAAACATTAAGTCCATTTGTATGGTGTGTGTTGTAAGTGCCAATGTCCCTGAGCAAAGTGATTTGGTCAGCCAGATACCTGGGAGCTAATGCACAAATACATTAAAACATTGAAATTGCAGTGTGAAAGCATTCTTCATCATATCTATAATGACCTTAATTCCCATCTCAAGATCAGACAACCTCTCTTTTGAGAGGGGAAGGAAAAATCAAACCAGTAGGCTACATGTGGAACTACTTTCATTTTGGAGATGATTATGGTCTTGTGTAAAGGATAGGATGGCACTGCGTGGACATCACCTTGACCTCATTTTCAGTGCAAGATGCTATTGTTAGAGAATTTCATTTTAGAAAACTTTACATTCCTAATGATTGTTCACTCTAAGTTAGTTACCTCATATGGGTAACCTGGATTGCTTTTCAAGGTCACACAGTACAACTTACACAAATTTTACTTTTCATTAAGTAACTCAACAACTAGACCTACTTTAGCATTGATAGTGCACATTATGACAGGTTGCATTCATTCTATGTGAAGTCAAAGCCAGCTGAAAGCTAGTACATGTCCTGTTGATTGATGGTGTCGAACTTGCCACAAATTTTGGGTTCAGATATCTTAAAAATAGTATCCGGTGATTATTCATAAATATTGGTTTTTCAAATGACAATTCTGAAGCGTTTAAGATGAGCATCCTTGGCATACCTTCAGCAAAGACTTTTGCTAGACCATGCTCACCGGCATGAAACTGTTGCAGACGTCACAAATACAACCTTTCTTCCAGCTGGCCTGAAACACCACATAACTGCATTAGTTACATAACATTACCTCTAGACCGCTATTGCCAAGACTTCCCTCTTTGAGCAAATCACCTAGCACAATCAAGTTGGGTTCACTCACTTGATTGTTTTGAAAAACCTTATGATCCTTTGGTGCCACCTTTGGTTCTCGTGGACCTGGTGGTGACTCCTGGTGGTCATTCTCCCTTTGCGACACATAAGTGGCTTGCTCGTTTGAGTTGGAAGCTCAGTGAATGTTTGTTCACCATCACTGTTCAAGTGCTTCATGCATGTTCCCTTCTGCAGAAATATTTTTTCTTAGTGGTCTTTAACTTTTTGAAGGCACGAATTTCTGATATATGAATTGCAGATACTTGGAAAAAGTTTGAAGAAGAGCTGGTCAATTGGCTGTAAACCTAAGTTTTCAACATGGCATCTCAACATTCAGATCACAAAGAGAGGGAAGACAGTTCTCACCTGGCAATTGCAGCTTCGCAGAGTGCCATGAGTGTCGAATCATTGACTACTTCTCCTTCATCCTTGTTGCATAAAGGTCAGACTCTGGACTCACGGAACCACTACCTTGCTGCTTGAGAAACCACTAGCACTGCTATGGTTGTCCACAGCAACTTGGTGGTGTTTGCTCAAGCAAAAAAAAAACAAAAAACATGCCAGTTCTGTGTTTTTCGGAGAGAAGACAAGTGCTGCTCTAAGAGCCTGGAGAAAAGCACAACCAAGGCTGTAAGCTGTTGGAGCCAAGTACCAGACTTTAGACTCTGACTTCATTGCATCTTCATCCACAACTCCACTAGGGAAGCCAAGATAAACCCACTAGGCTTGCTTGTGGGCTCAGGTGGCTGACATCTCTGCACCTGACCCCAGAGGGAGAAAGAAAAAGACAGGATGTAGTCACAAGTAGGGCAACTACCCCCACCTTTGAGCTAGGTACCCTGCCTCCTTCCCTTTGTTTTTATCCACTCTTGCTGCCTCTATGTTGAGTTCTCTGAACTCCAGCAGGACCCTTCTGCCAGCAGACCACTGACTCTGCAGCAGTTGTGGGCCCTGCCTTGAGACTTCCAGGGACTCAGGAATTCTTGAACTCCAGGAGGTGCCTTCCGGCCAACAGACTCTGCAGTAGGCAGTAGCTGTGGCCCCACACTTAGTAATATAGTAGATGCTCCCCTCTATAGCCTTACATGGGCAGAGCAGGTGGAGGCCGCAATGGAGGCTGAGAAGCCATCTTTGGAAGTCATTTTCACCCCCTCACACTGCATAGTGACATATATGTTGCTCTCACAAGTAGCTGCCCTATCGCCTGAGAAGGATCAGTTGTTCAACAAGGTTTGGGGTGTCCCCAAGCCTTTCACAAGTCCTGAGTCACATCGTGACACCAATATGGAGGATGAGCTCCTGCTTTCAGATTCATTAGTAAGCTTGTCTTACTAGTTGACTATCATGCTTTTCTCACTCTGAGCAGCCCTGCTCCATGGCGTTTGTGACAGAGGGTGGAACCTGCTGCCACCCCCATGGATAACACCCCAGCTCTACCCCAGGAATTTGAGCATCTGAAAATTCTCATTAAAAGCCTGGTAGGAGACCAAGCTGTGGTACCACCTGAGAGGAGAGGTCCAGGGCTGTAACGATGTCCTGTGGGAGCTTGCCCTTGGAGGAAACATGTCATAAGACCTCTATCCCCTTTTTCCTTTTTTGTAGATGAGTTTTATGACCAGATTACAGCTAAGACTTATAGCAGACGGGTTTACTTAGTGCCTCCAACTCCAAGTATTTGTTATGTAACAAAATTCGCAAACCTCTTTTGAAGAAAAACACCCAGGCATTTTGGTGCTTTGTTGCATTGGGAATTTGTGACCATAGCTTCTTTATTCGTCGTCCAGGCACAATTTATGACCAGTAAATCATCTAGAGAAATATAGGCTTTAATAATTGTCAAGGCAAGAAAATATGAAAAATATAGGCATTTTTCTATCTAGACTGACTTTAATCATTTTTACGTCTGATATTGGAAATACAAATAACGAAGTTAATAATTTAGAAGTATTGACACTTTATATTGTATGCACGACAGGCGACAACCCGTGTAACTCAGATCTACCATGATATTGGAATCTTAGTTTCATAGATCGAAAAGATAATCAAAAGAGGAAGTTTGCTTTACAGTTTTAACGATTTAGGCATAAAAAGCAACGATTTAATGTCTTTTAAATTTGATTTAATGATTAGTTTTTTTCTTTGTTACTCTGGGTGCCAGAAGAAAACAAAATCGCGTTGTGAAAGTTCGTGTGTACCAAACAGTTTCTTCAATGAAATGTATTCGGCACAAGACACCTGGCGCACGTCACATTCTGTCATGCTCCTCTATATACTTAATTTCTTTCACAAAAAATGGCACATTCTGACATATATCACGTTCTACAATGTATTTTACTTGGAGGGTTTAAAGTAAATTAGTTTACTTATCCAGACTCAGAACAGGGGATTTGTGGGTTTTGGATATTACTTCGCCACCAGCACACTCTCATTTTACTCGTTCAGCTCACCCCCAGACTGAATAGTATAAGCTGAGATTGCAGCACTGTGCGACCAGATCGTACGATCGGCATAGGAGCCCGCGTTTTTTAGTCCAGTCGAGAGGTAATTTTTACCAGAAATTCAAATTTGTATCCGGTACATCTGTGTTTGTACATCACTTTAAATGCTTTGCAAATATCGGACTTGGACCAAAAAAATATAAGGAACGGGTTATTCAGTAACCTGATTTTTAGTTTCATACTTCATAATGATAATTTATCTAGGTATTTTCTCTTTTAAGTTGCAATGTGATATCATTCCTTCAACAAAATTGTCTATCGGCAATAGTCATGCCGTAACAAAAGTCGCCATGTGAGGCCCGGGATAACGGATAAGAAGTATGTTACTATAAATTTGATGATAGAAATAGACTGAATGAGCAATACCCATGTACAGAATGCGTGTTTTTCGTGTGTTTTTTGTGCTCTTTTCTCATTACTGTAGACTACGTGCACGTGTACACTCACATGACATATATTTGCATCATTTTTTTCCTTATTTTTTTTGGGGGGGGGGGCATAATATAAAATTAATACACAATCAGACTGATATTGCTCACGTGTATTTCGTGGGCCTACCTCTCCGTCTGACCTCAGGCTCTTATTGATAAAAGTGCAAATGACAATTGCCAAAAATCATGCTGCATGCAGGGCCGCTCTCACTAACGTTGTCGACAATATCGGTTTCCGGCTCAAACCGTCAAGCTGCGTCGGGATATGAAATATTGTCTGCTTTAAATGTTTTCGGTTGAGTTTCTTGCTAATATATTATATATACATATATACATATATATGACACATTGAGACACCTCGCCCTGGGTCAACAGTTTTGGACGTCTAGTTGGGGTAAAGGAAGGCTGTTCAGTCTTACATCAGGATTGAGGGCAGTTGTTGGGTGGTCCTTTCAGCAATTCATCGGCTAGCGCTAAAATACCTTACAGTTATGTCTACTTTCTGCTTCCTTCAAAGGATACTTGAACCAAGTCGGTGCTTTCTATATTACTGTGTGTTCCCATTCTATGCGCAGAGCACATGCCCCCCCCCCCCAAGCGCACACCCACCACAATCCCTCACCACCACCCCCCGAGTCAAACATTTGTGCAGAATGTGCAAAAAGGAAGGAAGGAAGGAAGGAAGGAAGAAAGAAAGATCCCCACAAGGGCGTACTTTTAGACATCACAGTACATCTTTAAAATAGTAGGTGCCTAAGTTAACAAATTAAAAAAATTGAGATTGATTATAATAAATATTTTCTGTTTCTTTAAATTTGAATTGTGGCAATAGTGTACAAAAGTTTGCAAGAATTATTGACTCTTTTAATGCCAATTACAACTTAAGTGGAACTACTTACGACGATCTACTCTCAGTTATAATCTAGATGCTAGATTGGTATTCCCTGTGAAATGACCTTCCATTCGAGTACCACCTTGTCTGTAGTTACAGAAAATATAATGCTCTAGGTCAAGAGCTTTCCTCTGGGAAAAGAGCTTTGAGGAAAGCTGGTGACGCAGTTCAAAGCTTGGCACTGAAAGAGCTCGACAGAAGTTCAAATTTCCTCAACAGGTGCGCTATTGATTCTGAAATGATAAAATGTTCTTTTTCGACTTTGTGACATGGTAACAGTCTCAAAATCTCATACTCTATTATCATGATTATAGGTGAAAAATACTAATGAAGTTAATGTGTTATAAATTAGTCACGTAATAATGTGTGTAGCGACTGCATTGGCGAGGTTCATCTTTGCGCGTTCGTTCGGACCACAATTTCCACAATTTCACAAAATGACTGGTTTTTTTTTTTTTTTTTTTTGCTTTTGCTTTTGTTTTATTTGATGTGGGTTTTCCAATAAACCCTGCGGTTTGTTTGTACGTCCCTGGTCCTGCTATTACCCTTCAACATATATATATATATATATATATATATATATGATTCAAACGTAGAGGGAAAAAGATGGACTAGATCTCTCCCCTCTGTACGTACATAGTGCTGCTGAGAATTTGTGACATTACCAATTCATCAACATTAGGAAATATCATATAAGGTACGTTTGCATGTTAGTAATGCTATTACAGGGATTGCGACAAATCCGATAGAAAAGCATATGTCTCAGTTATGATGGATCCGAAGGATCGTTGTTGACACTAATAGGAAAATACCCATGGGGTTTGTTGTGGTCTTGTTCCTGTCAACTTCAAGTGACATTCAAAGGTTAAACGGACATTTTGGCTTATACATTTTTCATAGTGGCTCCTAGTCCCATGGTTACGATTAAACAGTAATACCAATGTACCTGTGAGGTTTCTTTTGGTGTTGATATTTTTTGACATTGGGTGACCTTGAAAAGTCAAACTGATGAACAAGTTCATATGTACGTTGTAGTGTATCCTATCAATTTTTATTTCAAAATAACGACACCAGAAATGTTCGAGAGAAAACTGAAATTATAAATCAAGATGATGGTGTCAATAAATGTGACCTCAATATTGTTCTGAAACACACGGAACCCCTGCAGTCTGTTACGTACAAAGTAAGCTCAGCACAGGCCCGTCGCACTTTGTTTGTTTTATTGTTTCGTTTTATGTATAGGTAACCATTATTTTGTTTGGTCGGTTGGCATATACCTGCAGGTGTAGCAAGCGATTATCATAAAGTTTAAGTGTTGAAAACATTAGCTCTATGCTTGTTTGTTGAGCAGCTTCATTTGGCCTACTCTTTACTTTCTCTTGACACCAGAAACCACGACTTGAATTCCTTTGTCACAAATGTCATACAAATTGGATTCAGCAGAGCGCTATCTGGCAGAACGAAAATAGTTAAAGTAACTTGAAGACTAGGAGATAATTTTGGAATAATTAAAATAGCAATAAGAAGCCCCATTCCCGACAAGGTATAACTGACAATATTTCCTATAAGTAAATAGGTTGCTGCATTGTTTCTACTTGCTCTTTCAGATTGTTTTTTGCTTTTTGCTATTGTATAGACACATGCAGCGTGTCCTATGACGGTCCAAACCAAACCTACAACCTGCACAAGTACTAGGAAATTTTCAATACACATCCAAAACCAGCACCTTCATTCTAGAAAAGAGTACACATTTCACAGAGATGTGTACTTTTTTCCGTAGATGTCAAGCTGACAGAAACGCTCATAGATAAAAGAACTAAAATTACAATCATTGTAAGCTGTTTTATGAACTTGGCCGAGATTGGCTTAATTTTAAAAACTAACACCAGGTTTAAAAAGTAATCCAACGTAATAAGTGAAATAATGTATGTAGAACCGCAGACAGAAAGAATGGAGATCGCCAAGGCTGTTTTGCAAGGGATACTATTGCACCAAGCACATCTGAACAAAGAGAAGTACTTATCATACTTAGAACTTCCCATTCCAATTATGACCATGTAAATTGATATCAAAGAATTAAAGAACGCTAGGTATGTTTTCATCTGCCTGTTCTTATTTGTGATTTTATTGACAAAACTAAACAAAACCAGCAGGTTGAAAAGGAAACAGATGGTCAAAAGTACCCAATTAAAGATCTTCAGCACAAAAACTGGGATTAATGGGAGACATGTATTGTGAATAGCGCCGGGTGCGTAGCGCTTATCAGCTATCCACTGAATACAGCAGAAACCTTCTTGACTGGCAAGTACCCAATCCAGATATTTAAACCTTCGAAACATACCTGGCTGAATATGGATGATTTCTGTGCTGGATAGATTAATTGCATTAATAGCAACATTACTCCCAAAGGATTCTTTGTTTATATCCAAAATTATATTCAGGGAAAGATCAATGTTCTTTAGACTGTGAAGGCCCACAAATGCACCACTGTCAATGAATTTAATACCTGATGAACTGAGATGTAATGTTTTTAGATTTGACAAGCCCACGAAAAAAGATGATCCTAGTTTCACGATGTAGTTTCCAGATAATGATAAAGAAAGTAAGGATTCTAATGCTAGAAAACATCCATACTGAAATGCGAATATATGATTGTGATTCAGATTTAACCTTCGTAAGCCCTCAAACATTTTGAATGAGCTCTTCTCTAATTTTGTTAAGCGATTGTTACTTATGTCTAAAGCAAATAAATATTTATATATGCCTTTAGTTTTCCACATATTTGTCAACTTGTTGTTGCTGAAAAGTAATGATCTGATGTTTTGCACCAAGTGAGGGACAGTGTTGTTGTAATTATTTGAGCAATTCACTCCATGTCCAGAGCAGGCACATGCAGCAGGGCAAAAGACGTCACACAGCAGCTCATCATCAAACGAGCGTTTGCACTGAACTTGTCCATCACACAAGTCCCTTGGATGAAGGCAAGTTGTTTCATGTTTGCAGTGAAACAAGGACCTGCATGATAAATCCAAGCAGCGTAATTCTTCAAAGTCACCAGAGCAGTCCCAAACCATATCACACACTTTTCGTACTGGAATGCAGTAAGAAAATGGACATTTAAACATGCCCCCACACTGGATTCTGCTACAGGGCTGTAGATGTACACCTGTTTCGCATGCCAACATTTTATTGTATAAAGTATCATAAACACATACATCTGACCTGTGGAAACACAGCGAGTTTAGCCGCTCAGCGCAAGGTAACCAATTTTTATCACTGCAGCTGGCAGGATGGAGTCTTCCAAACAGATATTCTCTGACGGACTTTTGGACTGGAATACTTATGACCTGGTTCTTGCCTTTTTTTACAACATGTCTTTGTGGATCAACAGATTTTAGTCTGCAGAATTCATCAGATCCATCATCACAGTCTGCAAAACCGTTGCAAGTCTTTGAAATAGGAATACAGATGCCTGATGTACACTGAAAATACATGTACGTACAGAACCCATCACCCACGGCACAGGATGTTATCTTTTTTTTGTGGGATGAAGGCATGTTCACTGATTCATGGCACATGTCAGCACAGTTCATCTCATCACTTCCATGGGAAAAAGAGTCATTGCAATCAGAGTGTCCATCACAGACGTGGTGCTGTAGCATGCATACACCATCCAAGCATCTGTACTGCCCTGGTGCACAATCATCCCTCGCAGTGGATGCTTTGATTTCACATAAAACCCCCAGTGCTTGCCTTACACTCTTATTATGAAGTGAATCATATAAGAGAGGGAGAAGACCTTGATCCTTGGCAATCACGTGACATGTTTTCAATGTGAAATACACACTAGCGTGTTTTCGACAAATTTCAAACTTTTGCGGCAACACGGGAGTAATGCGAGAGCCCATGCGCACCCACACGTGTGCTTGAATATTAAACCATCCCCAGGCATCGAAAAGATTAAACAGTTCTTTATGCATCGTATTTGCAGACTCAGTGAACAAAGATTTGTATTGTATTAAAAAAGGAGCATCACATGACCCATACTTTCTCTCAAATGCTCCTACATAGGTGCTGAGTAATAACTCGTGGTTTAGTCCGTTTGCATATGTGAACAAGTTGGGAGGGAGTACTCCGATATTCTCCGCATCCAAATCCACGCACATTTGCATAGACATGATAGTCGAAAACGGAACCTTGTGAAACAGCAGACGCAAACATTTATCATTTACCATATTCCAAGATTTTGGACAGCTTCTGTTCTTATATATCAGTACTGAAGAATAATTCTGTGCATTATGTCCTTGGGATTTATCATCCTTTTCACATATAACAAGGGCATTTTCTAAAGAAATCGAACAATTTACAACTAACCAGTTTGAGTAATCATATATAGTATTGATGACCATTGCTGCACAGTGGGTTCTATTACTCCCATTAGTTCTAACATTATTCTGCGCGACATATTGCTCTGTTGTGTTGTTGTTATGAATCTGCCAATCTGTGAAGGACACAGGGTCGCCATTGATACATCGGGGCTGGTGTCCCTAAAAAGGAATTAAGAGCTTCAAGAGCCCTATTCTGTAATACCAAAATTCTCCTACTATTACTAGCGATGGGGTCGTCAGCATCATTAATTTCCCACACGTCACACTAAGTGTGTCAGTTTGTGATGAGTTCTTATTCATTGTATAAGATCTTCTCCTTGCACTGTAGTTTATCGTTGTATTTTGTCAATGTATATATATATATATATATATATATATATATATATATATATATATATATATATATATATGTATGTATATATATGTATATATATGTATATATATGTATATATATATATACATATATATATATATATATATATATATATATATATATATATATATATATATATATATATACATATATATATATATATATATATATATTTATATATATAAATTAGAAAAGTAAAATTCTGATGAATCACAGTTTTTTTTTAGACTTGAATTTAAACACCCAAGGTCTAAATGTCCCTTTTGATTAACTTCAACCGTTAATGGATACATATACCAAACACGATTCAGCTTTTAGTACCATATGTATCCAAGACGTCTGGCTAGAGAGAGATGTACCAATTATTTCCCTTTTCCATCCAAAAATCCATGGCATAGCTCCTCTTTAAGTTACTTGTCGTGTCCACAATTGTCTATTCAATTAGATGCATGAAAGAAAAGTGCTGCTTGTACTTTCTTTTCTCCAAACACAATCTTCAAGGGACAGTGTTTGGATGTTTTGAATGACATGAAGCAGAACTACCTCCGCGAAATATATTGATGTTCATGAATGGTCTCACTCCAATACTTGAGGCACTATCTTTTGAGTCACATCAAAAAAAATATGGCCTCGGGTCTAGCTCTAGACCTTGTAAAAATAAATACCAGACAAAAGTACGCAGAAAATTCTATTACAGTGTTGTGAATAAGTTTTCACCCAAACTGTTTCTTTCCGCAAGGTTTACTGACAAATCTACCATTATGACCTAAAACATTTCCCCTAGGTTCTGGACCGGAAAACCATGCAAGTCTAGCATTTTGCTACCTGATTTGTCAGATCCCTCTACTTCTTTCATCTGCATTGATTCAGAGATTCAGAACCAAGATTTCCCACTCAAGTCAATGTCAAAACCAGGGATGCTGCCTCTTTAAAATGTTTTGATGTTGAGGAAAACACGGACATTATGTAAAAAATTGGATTCCACTGGCTTGATGATGCCAGTGTGAATTATGTATTTTATAGGCCACACGAAATATCTGTCAATAAAAACTGTCAAATTTAGCAAATACCAACCAAAAATTACCCATGTGTAACAAACAATATTTTAAAATCCATTTAAAATTGTGACAATTTTACAAAAGGACAAAACAAAACAAAGAATTTGTTTTTATATGCACCCTCACCCTTTCCCCCCACCAACACCCTTAAAGAAAACTTGAAAACATGTGATGCAGTTTTGCAGAAGAAAATGAACAGGGAATGCAATTTACACCATATTCTACACACAAAAATAAATCGGTTTTTTTTCACATTTTAGATACCTGTGTGACCAAGAAAGATATTTCACATAATCGATTTAATACGTTATTCACCAACATCAGACCCAAAAATGCAGATAAAGTTAGTTCAACAGATAGACCATTTATTACTGTATGAGACCTAAGAGAGAACATTCCCTCTTCTCAATCGTAGATACGACCGAAATTATTGATAATCAGGAAAAAGTTAAAATTCTAGACCAGTTCTGGTAATAACATATCAATTAAACTGACGAAAGGTCTATCGCCTTCATTTCCCGAACAATTCCCTTTGTTTATTACTCAATTCCTTACCATTAGAATCCCTCTGAATAAATTAAAAATCGCAAAAGTTGTCATCTTAAAAAAATAGATACTTATACGCGTATGGGAAACTATGGTCTGATCTCTGTATTGCCTGTCATGTCCAAAACGTGTAAAAAGTGGCCTATAGACAAATCAATGACTATTTTGATTCACCAATTGCGTAACAACGGTCAGCATGCCCTGAAAACCCTCTCTCAACCGACACTGCAACCTTGGTATATTTTTTTTCTTATTATCGACTAATGTAAATTTGTGGCACAGGTATATAACCAATAGCCATACACTTAGATCTATTTAAAGCATATGACCCTTTGGATTCGCACGTGCTTCTTCATGACGTTCATTACTATGCCTATGGCATTAGAGTGGCATTGCTGTGAATTCCATGACAAATTATCGTATGAGTAGGTCTCAGTTTGTTACTTCTCACAATGTCCATTCTGATATTTTTTAAATATTTTCTTCTAGGGCCCAGTGACTTACCTTTGAGTATGCCCTTTGTGATACGTTGAGCATTAAAACTGGTGTCTCACAGGGATGTATCCTTAATTTCCTTTTGTTTCTAACCCACTCACTCAAATAATATTTAATTAACCTCCACAGAATCTGATTTTGGACTATTTGCCACTAATACTACACAAAAAAATTCCCTCCACCCACCCACATGAACTCACATCAGATTCCATCAATGGTGAAATAAACAAAATATATGATTAGCTTCCAGCAAACAATTCTCCCTCATTGTAGCCAGAAGGAAATACATGGCATGTCAGTTTCCGCAGAAGTTTGATTTGAAAATAAATTTGAAGATTGGTGATGTCCTATTCACGAGAGCAGCTAAGGTTGATTTTCTTCGCTTGCAGACACAAAAAAACCTAAGTTGAAATGCACATTAGATAAAACGATGTCTCCATAATGGGCTTATTGTTGATATACGATTCTTTTCATTCATATCCAAAATATTTATTCTTTGCTGCCGTAACTGTCATGAACATGTGTCTGTATTGCAAACAACGTGATTTGTTTTATGCGTAATGCTACGTATAATATTTGTATGGAACTACATCTTGGCAATAAAACATTTTCAAAGTCCCAGATATGTTGAAAGCTCTACTTGAGTCAACATGATTGAAATATGTACTTTTGATCACATATTTCTATAAAGTTTGCCGCAAATATCCCGAGATGGTTAGAAAGTTTGGCTTTAATAATTTTAGAGATTTTAGACTTGCCTGTTTTTCTACTTTATTGTATCTTTTGGCACCATTCTGTTTTAATGTTCCCCTGTCAGACATTGTACTTGATATCTGGTTAAGAAATATTATATTTTCATTGCATTCTGTTGACTTAAATACAAATGACTTTCACCCTTTTCTGACTTGCCCTATAATTTTGTTGTTAATATCAAAAGATTATTAGAAAGTTTGGCTATAATAATTTACAGTTTTTAGACTTGTCTGTTTTGCTTCTGAATCTTTTGGCATCATTATGATTCTATATTCACTTTCAGACATTTTAGGCTTGCATGTTTTCTGTCAGGTTAACACCTACCAACACGGGGGGGGGGGGGGGCTATCGGTAGGAAGCAGTGGCAAACGACAATTACATGTTTGCCTTATTGCACTTAAAACCATTTTAAGAAAAATTTGTTGCGATAACATGTTTTTTGCATAAATGCTAAATGCTTTTATTCATTTCCGACACGCCTAAATGCACATTTACTGAATGTTTTTTAAAAAAAGAACCCCCAAATTGACAGTATTTTCTCAAATGTCACAAACCTGACACATTATGTTGAAACATTGACTGAGGGTTGGCAGTGGAATATAGCTTCAATGTTTGTAGACTTTCAAAGTGAGGAGTACCTGTCATCATGGAATTTGTTTTACATTTCTGGTGCAGGATGTGCATTGTTGCAGTGCTTGTTTGTATTCCCGTTGGTTTGTACAGGTGGTCTAGCTGCAACTGTTTATTTTACAATCATTGGGGCTGAATATAATGCCCCAGCTTGTTTCCACTTCAGTTATACACTGGTGGGTGGTTTAACTAAGATAAGCTGTCCTGCTAGAATTGGTTCATATTGGTTCAGGGGTAAGTCAAATTGTTTTTATCTGAACCTGTACTATGCAAATTTGTAACTATGCTTTGTTTGACAGGTATTCTTCTTTCATAATGAAGCTCTGCATTTACAAGCAAAACTTCACGTATTTAGCTAATTCATCATTTGCCGCGTTTATATTTACTCATTATTATGTGGGCTGCCTTTGCTGAATATTAAGCTCAGACAAGGAGCCGCTATTCAGAGAGACACGTACGGTAATAGGCTTCGAAACATGTTGATTTGTTACCCGGTGAAGACCCTTTAATTTATTTGGCCTGATACAGCCTATGTCAAAATTTGACCGAGGAACGTGTGCACTATGGACAATAGTAATTCCATATGTATATAGGTTTAACAGGGACAAGTTAGCTTATGGAGAGTAAAGAGTTCGGACTGAGGAAAAGGTTAATGACTACTAGGAGGTGGTTCTGGGCAAAAAGACACAAAGACAATAATATTCTTATTTACACACACACACACACACACATACACACACACAGATATATGTATACATATATGATCATTAGGTAAGAGTACCAGGTTTGCCGATTGACCACACCATTCAAGTTTTGAAAAAAATACATTTTCGTATTGCATTTCTATAAATTTTGAATTTCGTGACACCCAGATAAAATGGGTTCCTGGCGTTTTTCTGTATTTTTAAAGCCGGAAGGAATAATACGAAAGCATCAACCATTGCTTCGAATGTCCGATTAATTGAAAATCCACTCGTATATTACTGTCATGCATTCGTATGTTCATGGATGAATGAATTGTTACAAACACTGAAAAAGCAAATAATTTAATAAAAAGAAATGTCAAACCAGTCTTTATATCATATTTGATACAAACTTTGACATCCACTTTGGCACTTCAAGATGTATACTGCATTAGCCATTTAACTTCTGCACTTAACATCATTTAGAAATGTGGAGTTTTTCTAATAAGGGGTATATTTTTATTTTTTCAGTATATCTATGGAAACCTACTACATTTACCTGAAGCTGATATACCTTGTATCAAAGGAAAGGGCTAAGTATCTGAGCTTCTGTGTATTAGTCACTTGTAACCAAGTGTTTGCATACCGACAATGTACCTTAGTTATTGCTTAGAGAAACTTGCTTTTGTAACTCGTACACAACCATACACATATATGTATAGTCATTTATACGTTTATTTATATATCCGTATATATATATATATATATATATATATATATATATGTATATATATATGTGTGTGTATATATACATATATATATATGTGCGCTCGTGCCTTTGTTTGTGTGTTTGTGTGTGTGTCCTCCAATTAAGCCGTATTTGTAGCCTGCAACTTATCGCTATATATATATATATACATATATATATATATACATATATATATATATATATATATATATATATAGATATATATATATATATATATATATATATATATATATATATATATATATATATATATATATATATATATATATATATTAGTGGTTCTTAACTACTAAACAAAACAAAACAAAATTACGGTCATGCATTTGCCGTACTCCTTCTGATGACTTTATCCATAAATAACACTCGTTCCTTCCTTCGTTCCCTCCCTCCCTCCTGTCCCTGTTTCCATTTTCACTCCTTCCATATAGCAAATCCCATCACTAAACAAACTGGTCCATGGAGCCAGGTATGCATGAATCCCATACTCTACACGGCGAAGTTCATTGTATTTAAACCGGTCACAAGGACTGTATTCGGAGGTATGTCAGATTGGGTATTGGACCTTTAGCTGCATCAAAGGAGCACCAAATATTTGAACCAAAAAGAAATGTCATTCACGTGTTTCACTGATGAATCCAGTTCAAGTACCTGGGTCATACTGACACTCTTTTGTCTAAAGAGAAACTAATGTCAGTTCTGAAAGGCAGGTTTGTTTACATAGAATAGAAATCTAATATTGTTGTGTAAATTTAGACGTCATTGACCCTTGTTGAATTTTGCAATTAAACAGGTAAATAAGCTACTTTCGGGTGTTATACATTGATGAATATAAAAGTGCCATAGTACATTGCAGTTGGATTGAATTTTAATAAATGAAATGGTACAATTTGAAGCATTGCAATGCTATGCTATCTTTTAATAAAATCTGAATGATTGGATGAAAGCAAAGCCTACACAACAGCCCAGGTAAGAAATATGGAACACGTACCTGTACAACCATCAATCCAAAGTATAATATGGAAGATCTCATAATATCTATAAAAAAGTTAGCCGCCAGAAATACAAAATCCGCTTCTCTGCGCAAGCATGTCATTTGTTTTCTTGTATTGAGACAATGATGAAAAGCATCCAACCAACTCCACCTGGTTTCAAATTTCCAACCAAAAAATGGCATTAAGTTATGGACAGTTGAGTAGAAGTCATGATATCCTGTGATGGACCAGCTGCTTATACGAAGATTTTTAAACAAGGCAGCATCTGCAACTGATATTCTTGTCTTTGGCAGAAATCCTCCTTTGGCTAATGTTGCTCCTACTAGAATAATTTCGTGTCTTCTGAAGTACCCTTTGACAGATTTTATTGATATGTTGTAACCACATCGAGAGCATTGTTGTTCTTTAGGTTGTATAATTTTAAGTTTATATGGTGTACGTATACCTTTGTTCCTGCAAAGAATAAATTTCCATTGGAAAACTGATCTGTTTGTTACGATCCATGTTTTTTGTATCAAGTAGTGTAGCGTACTTAAAGTTGCATTTCGTCTGTGGTGGTAGGTCTTTACTCCATCAAACATTAAATCTATTTTCTCACTACTTTCAAAACTCCAAACCCGCACTGTGTAATTCTGGATCAGAAATGGAGTAATATTCATTATGAAAGGGGCAAGGCCTAAATATAGGCAACGTTGTCCTACGATCATACCCTTTGATCCTACGTTAAAGTGCAATATGTGATTAACCTGTGAGACAAAGATATTCATACAATTTAATTCACTAATCAACGGTGACATGTTATATATTCTATTTTTTATAACAAAAGACATACAACTGATATGTAAATTAAGTGTCACTATCAAATATGAATCAAACATTTCGCACCACGCTGTTGAATACAAGAGACCCAAGTAAATCCAAATCACGCTTGATCTAATTATATGTTGTACAGGGTTGCACTCTGCAAACCGGATACTCTTGTCCAACAATGCGCGACATCTGCAAAATGATGTGCAATTTGAATTGTCGTGGAGTTTAAGTAATATTTCATTCGTCGATGCTTTGTTAACAAAATATATATTGCATCGTTTTCCGGAATATGGATAGATAGATATCGCGTAGCATTGTTGCTTGATTGCTGTGAATAATTTACCATTGTCCGACTGTCTTAATTGAATCTCATCATCTTTCATTACATCTCTAGGCAGGGAACATGGATTTGGCAGACCCCTACAACTTGTATTGCGAACCTCTATCTTAAAAGTTAAGGTTGCGTTTACTTCAAAAATGTAATAAAAGACAATCAGGTGTGAGGAGGAGGATACTACTGGAATGCTACTCATATTTGGCTCGTGATGAAAAGCCCCACAAAACGGACCGACTGTTGTATGAGTTCTTTTAATCCAACTTGAGAATGGAAATACATCAAGTATGTATATGCCACCGTGGGTGCATAGTCCAGTGATGTCACCATCCCAATACAACCTGGAAAGTATAAATTGTATGCGCTGGCCTTGGCCAGCTTGAAATCCCCAGAAATTCAAAATTGGTGAGTTTTCCTTAGTTTCCGCAATTACATTGGTAATGAAGCTTCTTTGTTTTAGCAACAAAACACGGTCAATTTTAGTAATGTTTGAGGTGTAATTTCCGTTTATCATCACAACACACGTTGCAGCAGGAGACATGGCTGAACACCTGGATTCGAAAAGTATTATATGAGCAGATGATGTGTAAGCTGTAGAAAAATGGTATGAATTGATCACGCGAGAAGAATTCAATTGGTATAATGTGCTGGAATACAAAAACAAGCCGTCGCGAAATGCCAGCCATGAGCACAAATCAGAATGAATAAAACCCTGAATATGTTGATGAATTCGCCATCCAGGCTGCGTTGTAAACTTAATGAACAGACTACTATACTTATTGAGATACCATGCAGTTATGCAGTGAACAGTGCCGGTGGGCACTTGAACGTCGCCGGGCGTGCCAGAGCCATTGTTACTTGTAAAGATGTCGTATCTATATAAAACTTTTCCAATTGGATATTGCAACGAAGCGCGTTTGAAAGTTATTCGGATTTTGCTTGAATCTATTTTCAAAATTACATTTTGTAGTCGTCCACAATATTTGTGGTAGTATTTAATTTCCAAATCAGATTTAGATATTTGCTCCATGTGTACATACACAAATGTGCAATGTAAAGAGTAGTAAATTTGAATCTGATAAAACAAAAGTTTGATTTTCCATCCAAAAGGGCCTATTATGTTCCATATTACTGCGAAACATCGCATATTTTCCCCTAATTTTGGTACAAGTTGAATGGTGAAGCATGCATAACAAAGTGTACTAATTCCACAGTCCTTCAGTTGTCTGGACTGCGTGTATGTCTGCTTGTCAGAAACAATGCACTTTGACCACATGTTGTAAATACCAAACATAATAATCCACATATTTGAAACTAGCAGATTAATATTAATATTTTTCAAAGCAAAATGTAAAGTTACCTGTAAATTCTGGGTTTTGGAAAAGGCATGGTTATTTTCTATAAATCAAAACAGAAAAAAAGTTTTTAATTTAACAGCTCGTATTACCACTATTGTATCTCGGGTTGGCCAAGCTAAAAGTCTGTGTATAAGAATGTGACGAGCATGAATATTTATCATCACATATCTCTAGGTCACCTTTATTCTGTTCACCATTTCTACAGAAAAATGCAAGGTGAATTGTAGCATGTCAACACACACTTATACATCTGTTCACTTGTTAAACTCATTGCTGCAGGAAGAAATTGTGCATAGTCAGAGTTCCCAAAGGAACCTCTTTACATTTGTATGTATGTATGTATGTATGTATGTATGTATGTGTGTATGTGTGTATGTATGTATGTATGTATGTATGTATGTATGTATGTATGTGTGTGTATGTATGTATGTTTGTATGTATGTATGTATGTATGTATGTATGTATGTATGTATGCATGCATGTATGTATGTATGTTTTTGTGTCTGTATGCATGTATGTATGTATGTATGTATGTATGTATGTATGTATGTATGTATGTCTATGAAACTACCACTTTAGATCCTGTCTGTACTTTTCCATTAAGACTCTGTATCTGAAACCTTTGGGGACTACCAAAACACCAACAAAGTTCACTTAATTTGTCATTAACATCGCACGCGCACTATTAGTCCAATGCCACGGTCCAGCCTGTTGCACAACTAAATAACAGCAACAGTCGACGGTGTGGAGGTACGGGCGATTTTTCTTCGGACAAAGAGATAAGTGTTACTTTATTCAACTCTAACTTGATTCTTATATTGGAAAGATTAAAATATAGCGATATTGGTATGGGTATGTGTAATGTTGTTCATCGTTTTCATGGGCCTATGTAATAAGATAATGTAGACCACACGGGTCAGGTGAATGACTATAATGTCTGTTGTAAGCTGTGGTTTCAGAAGATTGGTCCTTAAAACCTTGTGTGAAAAGTGTAACACCAGTGGCGATGGCGGAAAATTGTCCTTTGTTCAGCAACCTCAGAGCTTTCTGCCTATGTCTGGTTGATCAAACAAAATTGTCAAATACTCGTTTGCCATACTGACATTAATTTTGAGGCTTGCGCCGCGAGCGGGCAGCGGGAGCTGACATAAAATGGGTAAATATTGATGTTAATTTACCTTTAAAACAGTTTAATGAACATCTCTAGACTCTACACGTTTGAACTGTGGAAAAAGTACATGTGAAGAGTTTAGTTATTAGACTTTTCGGGAAAAGGAGTCCAGTAACAGAAGTGTGCAGTACTTTCTCTGGAGCTGGTGGCATCCCTCCACCCCACCCCGGCATGCCACTGTGTCCCAGCATATGCTTATAGAATGATGCACTCCACATGGAGCCCTTTCCCGGATAAAGGTGGCATGCCGCCCTACATATCATGGTGGCTCATCATTCATTGATGGCTCTGTCTCAATGGAATAAACGCTATTCTTTCTTGGTAAATAAAAATAAAGTATCACAAAGTCATGCGTTTTGTTTTTGTTTTTGTTTTTGTCTTTTTCGTACAGATAACGATATCTACATACATTTGTATATGACGCTGCTTTTCATGTCTGAGTATAAAACAAAATGATGATGTCCATATATTTGTATTATAAATGCTGTTATCGTCATTACCATTGTTATTATTATCATCATTTTTATTATTATTATTATTATCAGCATCATATCATCATCATCATCATCATCATCATCATCATCATCATCATCATCATCATCATCATCATTTCAAATGATACCTTGTTCATTCTCTAAATATATACAACTGTTTTCTTGCCTTAAGTTAGCAAAATGTCAAAATGATTTGACATTGAGGTTGATTATAAGATTTTCGGGGTTTTTTATAATTACTATTAGATGCTATGAAAATAAAGCTGTGTTTCCTGTCTCAGCATCTGCAAAAAAATGATATTGAGACATTTGCTTTTTTTGATAATTTTATATACATTACAAAAATAAATTTTCATGTATGAATCTCTTGCAAAGTGAAATTGATATTTTGATGTTTAAAGTCTCAATTACGTTCACGCATAAATACATAGATTCAATTTGCTATGTTTGATAATAAAGATAAATAAATACCACACGTTTAAACTTAGGCTTTCTTTCTCCATGATAAGACCTCACGCTGTGATACAAGATTTCTTTTGTTTGTTTTTCTGTGCACTTTGACAGGTATTTCCGGTTTCCTGCTCTATTTTTTTTTATATTTTGTGAAGTCCTCCTCCATGGAACCTCGCTTAGATCTTATCCCCAAGCGTTCTGACGCTCCTTTTGCAGCAATGCCTGTATGGCAAAAAAGGGTGTCTCATATGTTTTCTTTACCGTGGAACTTTTTCTCCCATCGTCATCAATCCTTTTCTGTCAACCTAAAGATCTCAGGACCACAAAGCTTGGCTGCCATAACGTTGCTACTAGCCTCTCCTATGTAGTTTACATTACATGATCACATAGGAACGTTACAATGATGCACAATAACACAACACGTTCAAATCACATCCCAATATTTTAACCTTTGTAACATAAGCCACAATTTATTAAATAAGTCACCATTCACCTGTTTATCCGCAAAGACAGCATGTCTACTTCCAGCACCTCAAGCACAGTAGTCTATTACTGCTGACAAAATATTCAAGATACTCCAGGCACATATGAGGATTTCTCTCAAACGCCATACACGGGTGATTAAAGTTACAGGGCATTGATCAGTTGATTAGAGTTTAAGGTCAATTTAACATCTTTTGGTAACTGTGATCTAGTTATCATCCAATCAGCTTTTGTTACAGCAAAGTGTTAGTGGGTGTTCAGTACAGTTTCACTAAAAAGACACTCCAGGTAAATTTACACATCTCGTTCGAGGTGGTAACTTGGTTTTAAATAAAGGTTTCAGTATCATATGACGAAGAAAAAGCCAGTCCTGATTATTCACTACAATTAACTGAATAGGCCTAAACTAGACTAAAATTAAAACTGTATTTAAAAATGTCATTGTTGAAACTAATTTGGATGACCTTGATATCTTTAGACTTTAGACTCAGTGCTAAATGTCATTGTTGACAATAATTTGGATGACCTTGATATCTTTATCTTTAGACTCAGTGCTGATACATTAAGACTCCCAGGTCTTGTTGGTATATCATTTGCTAGCACCAACGTTAACGTTTTCTGTGTGAATTTCCTCCTTCCGTACGGTGCATGGATTGTATGCACCTGTAAACATACATTCATGGCAGCCTTACAATTAAATACATTCTTGTGTATTATCAAGAAGGCAACCTTATCGTTTCATTTGAGAATCATTAAGAACAAAATTTGACATATACATTTAAAAACCCACCCGAGCTTGTATGCCACAGTTCAGTTTACTGAAAATTCGAAAATATCGTACAATTAGCATAACTTATATTGACCCAGTAAAAGTGTTTTCGAATTGAAAATATACATCAAAGTGACTGACTATTATGCCTAATGTATCAATTAGATGGAGCCCTGGAGGGGACATAAGAGTAAAATATTTTATTCCATACCCGCGCAATAACTATTGCGTTCCCACTCAATATTATTTTGTTCCCTTGTAATAATGTTTCGTTCCATCACAATAAGAAAAACATTATTTAATTATGTTTCCTAAGAGTAATTTGGCGCCCTCAAAGGGAAAAGGGGTTTTCCAATTATATTTCTTTGCCTCACAATACTATCACGTTCCTTGAAAATAAGTATTTCGTTGGCCTCGCAATAATATTGTGTTCCCTCGAAATAATTATTTCGTTCCTTACAATACTATTGCGTTCTCCGGAAATAACTTTTTCTCCTCTAAGCAATAACATTTTGTTTCGTGGGAACGCAATACAATTGCGAAGGAACGAAACAAAAAAATAACATTTTCTTATGTCCCTTCTAAGCCAGGTTCGCCTGCTCCTTGTACAAATATGTTTTTATTGTTAGGGAGCACAATGTAATAGCGTGGGAACTCATTATGTATTGGCAGGGAACATAATGAAATTAATATTCTCATGTGTCCCCTCCACGGTTCCGTACACTTATTAGTATAGACACTTGCTTGCTTTGTACACTTCCACTTCACATAAACTGAGTGTTTCACTAGTTCCAATAATTTGGATGATGACATATCTCCCTATAGTTTCCTGGTCTGAGACCATGCTGACCCACTTTCCATGATCAACTGGCCCTTTGTGATGAGCAAATTGTACTGCCTTTTCCAGTGAAAAGTTAAGAGGATTGAATAATTTGCTTACCCAAACATCAAAATCATGAAGTTTTTTATCTGCAAAATTAAACAGTATAATAAATAAATGTACTCAGTTGCAAGTAGAAAAAAAGTAGACACAAACTCATACTAAACCACACTGTTATTTAAGAAATGTGGAGCAACACCGCCAGTCAGGAACCACTCATGTACTTAAACGGCATTGCATTTACTTCTTGCGCAATACAATAAAATCTTCCGTTTTTAACTTAGCTGACTGACAAGACATCTGAGCTTTTAGGAAGCGTCGTCGCCCATCCAACTGTTGTCTGTTATTTGTCCCATTTGACGCTCTGACTTCTCCAAATCAATGACCAGATCACTTAAAACATGGTCAGAATATACATAGGGTGAGTCTCTATCAATGCTGCTGCTCCAGTGAGTTTGGGTTATTTTTTTTTTTTTTTTTTTGCAAAGTTCTTAAAATATGTCGAAAGAGCTTTCGCTAATAGATGCATAGACACATGTCTGGGGACTCAGAAAATTTGGTTTGCTCAAAGGATATTCAAAAGAATTTTATTCTTTAAAGGATTCTTGTGATGTTAAGCTATTTTTGGACCTCGCCTTCAAAACTATTTTTCAGGTTATTCTGAAACGTTGTCAAAATATAGATTGTGGGAGGACCGAAGAAACTTATAAACAACATGCTAATCCTCTGCATCTCCAATTTTAACGCATTTTTTCAAGTTTTCCAGGCCACGCACACATTCATATTGATCACTGTGCTGGAAAAATAGGTATTGGAATGGTTATTCAAATTTCGACTCCTTTTCCCTCTGCCAGATTTGCCTTCAATTTGATGGGGATATATTTATTTGCATATGAAAGCAGTACAACTGTGCATGCTTTTCGCATAGTAGGATGAAGGTTCTGTTGGAAAGTGTTTTATGAACTTCACAAGGGCCAGGCTTGATAAGTTTACCCATCGGAACATATGTTTGCCTAATTGTACTTAAAATCCTGTTAAGAAAAATTGTTTTGATAGCATGTTTTTGGCATAAATGCTAATGACTTCCATTCTTTTCTGACATGCCTAAATGCACATTTACTCACTATTAAAAAATTACTCAAAATTGACAGTATTTTCTCAAGTGTCACAAACCTGACACATTAAGTTGACACATTGACTCAGGGTTGGCAGTTAAATAGAGCTTAATTGTTTGAGGAGTAGGTGTCATCATGGAGTTTGTTTTACATCTCTGGTACAGGATGTACATTGTCGCAGTCCTTGTTAGGATTTTCCTTGGTCTGTACAGGTGGTCTAACTGCAACTGTTTATTTTACAATCACTGAGACTGAATAGAATGCCCCAGCTTGTTTCCACTTCAGTTAAACATTGGCGGATGGTTTAACTAGGAAAAGCTGTCCAGCTAGAAAGGGTACATTTTGGTTCAGGGGTAAGTCAAATTGTTCTTATCTGAACCTGTACTATGAAAATTTGGTAATTATGGTTTGTTTGACAGTTATTCTTCTTTGATATGAAGCTCTGCATTTACAAGCAAAACTTCACATATTTAGCTAATTCATCAATTGCCACGTTCATATTTATTCATTATTATGTGGGTTGTCTTTGCTGAATATTTAGCTTAGGCAAGGAGCCGCTACTCAGAGAGACGTGTACGGGTAAAAGGCTCCGAAACATGTTGAGTAGTTACCCGCTGAAGACCCTTTAATTTATTTGGGCTGATACAGCCTATGTCAAATTTTACAGAGGAACGTGTGCAATATAGACAATAGTAATTCCATATATATACAGGTTAGACAGGGACAGGTTAGCTTATGGAGAGTAAAGAGTTCGAACTGCGGAATAGGATATTGACTACTAGGAAGTGGTTCTGGGCAAAAAGACACAAATACAAATATGTAATACACTGAATTTAAATCCAAGATGGACAGATCAACTTATTCTCATTCTATAATTCCAGGTAATATGAACCCGTATAGAATTGTCTTAACCATTGTAACTAGCTGTGTTTTTTGTGTGTGTGTGTGTTGTTATGTTGAGCCGAAATGTAAGTTACTGTGTTTTGCACTTGTCCCAACTTAAGATATACTACCATGGCTTTATTTTTTTGACTTGTTGATCTACTTCAATTCGACCGACTTGCATAACACGTTTAATTACCAGCTCCTCACAAAAGTACTTTCACTCAGCAAGAAAATGGTGTGATGTCACTGAACATTAGTAATCACAAAAGCATAATCCTGTCTATAAAACCCAGTCATGCTACTTGTGCAATGCTACTTGTATATATACTTGACTTTGGTATGTGTGAGTATGTCAAATATTAACTATATAAGAAGCTGCAGTCCTGATTCTATAACATATACTTCAATACAACTAAAGTATGTAATTGGAAGAGTCCTTACTTCTTTGACAAAGTCACCCTAAGGCAGTCAGCAAGGTCAATTATCATAATTTCCTCATGGACATCTGATCTGTGCATAATGTTAATGGAGTCCAAACAATACAAATGATCCAAACAACAAAAAAATGCAAATGTTGAAACAGTGAACGAAAGTGGGAGAAATGAGTACTTTTGTACTTTTTGCCATACTGTTATTTTCAATATGGACACCGCTCAACACGAATGAAATCTGTGATAATGTCAATCCAGTTTGAAAGTGCAAGAACAGGTCTAATTTCACTTTGCAATCGGTGATTAATATACGTGTTTACGTGAAGCACAATTGCAGTTAATGAACAACATGAGGATGCTTTGAGCGAATATTTAGTGCAAATGATTTGACACGTAACCACACACAACCGAAGTCAAAGGACCCAAAAAGATAAATAAGATGTAACCATCGTCATCCTTTAGCACTGCAGTTCGTGTACCATTCAAACTCATAAAATAATCAATTTAAGAAGTTTTACTTGGCTTTAAGTGCCGAAACGTAAAAGATAGGTCACAATTTATTTATAATACTTGAATATCATCGTAACGTCAGGTTCACAGATCAAGGAATAGTTGCCGCAAGATGTAATCTCATAAAATTTCAGGACATTTTAAAAGCTCTGATGCTATCCTGTAGGACCACTGCAAATTGCACAATCAAACAAACATTTGCAAGTACCGGTGCATGGTAATCCGTTGTTCTGGCACTTGCATCTTTGGTTACACACCTGGTAAACCATCCACAAGTGACTAGCTTTTCTGCCGCACTTAATATTTATCATACTTCCCTCAGAATTCAAAGTCCATACTGAGCGATTTTGATGGCTTATTACACTACAAATTTAACCAAATGATTTTTCAAGAACGATGATTGCCAGACGTCAACATTTTTAAGTAAGCCTCTGTAACATTCAGCCAATAAATCCTTCAGTTAAATAACACTTACTACAGCAATCTCCTCGGTTTAATATTCGTATCGAATCAATAGCACATATTTCTTGCAGATCGACGGCCCACCAAGGATCTGGATGAAATTCTAGCGTCTTTGAGCAACCACTCCAAAGAAGACGTGTGTCCAGATTACCATCTACAGCACGCTCTGCTACAAATGCTAAGTGTGTAGTTTTCTGGAATGCGGTCTTACCTCTTGCAAGGTTAAAAGATTTGCCTGTAAAAACAGAAAATTAGAAATTCAATTGACACTACGTCAGTGTGATTGTTTCATCCGACTATCAGTGCATTGAGTGGTAACGCAGATTTCAAATGAGAAACTTGAGGGGTTCCATTAATATGAAAATTGCTTCTTATGATCAGAGTGTCGAACCAAATGGTATCATCGCCAATAAGAGTGGGGGTGAGCACTTCCGAAAAGCATGTAGTATATTTGTCAATCTGTCCACTCTTCCACCTAAAAGACTATGTGATCACTATTTAACTTTATAGCTTCATCTTAACTAAGCCTACACGTTTGGTGCATTACACCAAGCCTAAGAAACATTACCCTTTTTTTATTTGAATAAATCTGCATCAACGACTATCCTTACCTAAGTAAATGGTCCGTTCAAAGGGAAGTTGTTAATCTAGAGTTTGGGTTTTGTAATTGGTTACATCTGCACATTCCATGAAAATATGTTCCATGAACATACACTTTTGGTTGGTATTAAAATATTTAAATAGATCAGACTGACATACAGACCTTTTTGGTCCGCTTTGCAACAGACCCAGGTGGAATTAGTTTTGTGCATCAGACAGTTTGGATGAAATTAAAATCTGTTATCCAATTCACACTCAATCATACCAGTGTTTGCGTGTTTTATTTGGTGAACACGTGGTCGGGGTTGAGTCAATCAGATGAAACGGCAACTCAACAGAAAATATTTCCTCTGAAGGGAGAGACTTAGAATGAAATATGGTCATCAGTGCAGCGTGTTGACCAGCGAAACCAAAGAAGCCAGACAAATGGGCACTACAGTAAAGGTTCAATTTTATGCGGACATATATGATGCACTTTATGACAGACTCGATAAAAACAGCTACGAAACATGATTGTCCACTGGTAGTAGCTGTATCTTATACATGTGGAAGATACATAGTTGGAAAAGAAGGAAACATGCAAATTTTTAAGACAATATCTCAAAGAGGGTCATATGCAAGTTCATTCCGTTGTGATGCGAACCAGTCAAAATATATATAAACAAACTGTACTTTTTGTGCAAGTCTTCTCATGCATTTAGATAAAGATATTACGTAAATTGTGTCATTTCTGATATAACTTCAATCTATCAAACCATTGACGCTGCTGAAATTGTTGTTTTTTGTTTTTGTATTATTTTGCCACATTCCACCCAGGGTGTGTAATAATAGCATGCTTTCTTGCATTGATTTGTTTGTGTTATCATTCACTTGTCCAGGTTTAAACGGGTGTAATTAGAGCAAGTGTAGGGCATAATGAGGTGCACAGAGGCAGTGAATTCATTATTAATGTCTAATGCCCAGCTTTGTTCCCAGTAATTATATAGTACACATTTAAAACAGTATCACACGGACATTATTTTTATTAGTAGTATTATTAGCAGTAACTGTAGAAGTGGTAGTAGTAGTAGTAGATGATAATAATCGCTGTAGTAGTTTTATTCTGTGAAAATAATTATATCACCAAAAAAGGCACAGGTGTATCAATATAGAAACCGAGAGTCTATACATGTTTGCAACATGTGCAATTTGAAAGTTATAAAGCGGACACTAAGATTGAAACTTTAATAAAAGTAATAGCAAATTCAAGTGTAGTTTGAACTTACTGTCGCCCAAAGGGTAACATCAGTACCAGTATTAGCATGATGACAGTTATGATAATATTGACAAAAAGGCTGCTAAGTGCAACAACAGTCAAAATAACAAAATATGCACATGCATCCGAAGACTTCCCAGAAAGCATGAAGACATGAACATATTTCCATGTGCATTGCCATGAGTTCGTCAAGTAGTCATGTTACGTTATAATGATCATTTAATCTTATCCTTCGATTCAGCGTTTCATAACCACGCACAGCAAAGAGACTTACCCAGTACGTGATATGTCAGCTCTTAATTTAACATAATGTCTTTAAAAAAATTTAAAAACTCGGTTCTATAGAAGTGGTATGTGTAATGCTCAAATGTACTTCTTTAAACTCACAAGAGATGATGCTGCTCAACGTAAAATCGAAATTCCCATCCCCAGGTTTCTCAAAACGTACTCAAATGCAAAGTTACGTCAACCTTAAGCGCATATTTGTATATGCTCTGATGGAAATTCGGCTCAGCCTGTGAGAGATGTGCTAACGTAACATAATTTTGTGCTTAAAAAGCAGCGTGTGATGGGGTAGTCACAGATCATATTGAGCACTTGTCAAATAGCCACATACTTCAGATTTCAGGTTAGTTGTACTACATATGTACAAACTGTACCATACAAAACGAAGCACATTGTTAACACAGTAGTAATTACTATCGTTTTGTGATTTAGTTGATAACAATTCTACGTTTTTTCAATGAACGCTTTGAAGTGTATATAGTTGTGCTTAAAAACGCAGAGGCTTTGCTTTAGTAGATAATGATTTTGTAGCTACTCGGTATTTTTTTCCTGTAATAATCACATTTTATTTGATAGATTTTTTATTCGTAATTTTATTTGATTGATATGTTTTTATCAGATGTTAATGCTAAAGCTTTAGAATGCCTTCCCATGCTGCTTTCCAGTCGATAGTTCAGAAAAGCATTGCCCATATTCATGAACTTCAACCCACCAATGACAGCAAAGAGATTCAGGAGTTCCCAAAATATCAATATTCACCTTCCAATACCAATGTGAAGAAACCAATTTCACTCCCGACTTGAGACAGGCAGTCACCTATACAAGGCTAAGGGGAAGCAATTTTGCAAACTTAAGCAACATTTGACATGAAGGGAACGTTTACACCACTGTGAGCTTAAGTGATGGGCTATTAGTTGCCATTATGTTGAGGCTTGTGATAGCCTAGCCCAATTGCAGGCCACAGACCACAATTATAAATCCTTCATTTGGTATTTTTAAATTCCGTGAACGGCATTTAGCAGATAAAAATGTCAGAAAAACACGGATGGATTTTTGTCATATAATCCCCAGGTCGTCAATTTGCGATAATTGAAATACGAAACAACACCTGGATGTCAACTTTATACAGGTGTATGAATTGTGCTCATGCCAGGGTCACATCATTGTCCTTCCCCATCACAAAGTTGCCACCTGACCTGGGAGACAGTGCATCTATATGACCACCAAAGAAGCAGCTCTGTGATGCAGCAAACCTGACTTAGCTAACTTTATTTAAACAAAAGCTACAGCATGCTGAAAACACAGTATTTTCATAATTACAGACTGCCTCCGGATGCGCAACCAGCCAATCACAACTGTGGTCTGTAACCTGCAGAGCGATCATTAATTACAATGGGGAAAGCATACCTTTAACGCAGGCCAATAAGATTGCTAGTTTAAAGGAGTTGAACCGTACATGATAAATTATCTACTTTAAGCTCTTTGCTACCAATGAACAAATATTTTGCCACTGATATCAGTATACCTACACAGTACAACTAGTATCAGTAGAATAAGACAGGTTGAGAAAACTTTGAAAGGATTGGGGAACTACGTGCTAATGCGTTTTAAGCAATCAAGCCACTTGTCCGATTTTTTCAATAGGCTGACTTCAAGGTTAGCTAGGTTTTTAAGATTTTCCATCATTCACTCATTTATGCATTTTCATCTTCGTCTCCTAAACGTGAGCCAGATCATGTTTCAAAGTGTTGGGATTATATATGTGGTGATTGTGAACTGAACTGGTTCAAATAATCAAGATAAGTAATTGTTTTATATTTAGGTTTGTTTCATTTTTTTTGGTAAAAATGTTCAAAAACGCAATCTTTACGCACTTGGCTAATTGATTCAAAATTACATAGGTATAAGTTACATTTTAATTTGTTCATCGGTTGGCACTGTGTGACATGATTGACACTTCGATTACTCACTAGTGTACTGCAATTTGGCGAGTTTTCATTAATTTTTTAATATCACTTGCTACTGATCGTCAAGAGACGAGATTATCCGGGTTACTGTGGCAATATCAGTGCACATGCATGTATATATAGTTTGCTTTAAATCATTGGACCAAATCCGCTGCGAAATTTGTGGCGATGTACCATTGGTACATCCATGTCAAAAAGGGTAATGTTGCATTGATATATATTTTTTTTATCTATATCGTTCATTTTGGTGGGAAATATTCAAAAATATGTTCTTCAAAAGCACTTTCACAATTGCTCAAAATTTCAAAGGAACACTTTTGAATATCCCTACATCCTGAGTATTCACCGGGTGATGCTGCCGCGGAAATTTTAGAAGAAATTGTGTGTTTTTGTAGTTAGGTGTCTTCCTCTGGATCACGACTGTATAATCTTCACACTTAGTGGGAATATACCTTAAGGCTAGCCCACCATGGGGTGCTCACTATATGGTAGTGGCGTGACTCCTTATTTGTAACGAATTTTTGAAATTATCTAATGGTTGATTAGATTAAATGGTTGCCTTGGTAATAAAGGAATACCGGTGTGGTGGTATTTTGGCGCATTTTCTCCAAACCAATAACCTGAATTGTCCGAAACTTAATCGGGATATCCCTTGGCCAGATCAACCCACAATGTTAAAAATTGGGGTTGCTCATGTTCATCAACTTGAAACTGGAAGTGATACTTAGATTGGGGAAAATCTCTTTTCCAGCAACGTTTTTCTTCGAAAATGCTAATTTTGATAGCTTGGGGCCAAATGACCACGGGCAAATAATTTGTGAAGAAAGTTAGGTGTGGCAAAAAGCCAACAGTTTCAGACCACAGCCTGAAGAGTTTTTGTTTCTGTCTGGAGGAAAAATCTGCTGACATCATCACAACCCTTGATAAATTTTGATATAATTTTTATCTGATCTTCAGAAAGGATTAGCCGCCCAACTTTTGAGGCAGCAAATTACACAACCTCTCTTAGACTTTGGCATGCTAACAACGCCATGCCACGGCGAGTCTAGTATAATTATAGACGTGCAGTCCATATTATGCGACAGTGGTACAATTATCCATGGTGTGCTTTGCTAATTACGATGGTTCCTTTTGTGTGCGACTGGACTAATTATTGGCGATATCTGGATGCCACTACACCAACCAGGCCTTCTCTGTATCTCTTTTAGTTCCACAGAGCGGCAGAAGGTGCCAGCACTGAGACGTTCGGTGATAATTGCCCCCTCCAGTTATAGCCTTAATGGAGGGGCAAACAAATCTTCTCAGTTCAAAGGGTTGTGATGACATCACCAACAGATGTTTCCCTGAGACAGACAGTGCCCTCTTCAGACCACTGTCGTAACCTTTCAGCCCTGCCCAAAAATCATAATCTGTCATCAGATCATGTTCCTGTAACATTTCAGGGGATGCTTTTTTTTTCAATCCAGTGATTCTTTTCATTACAGAGAAATATTCAAGATATAAAATACGCAAAATATTCAAGATATACAAATAAAAGAAAATAAGAAAAGAATAAGCAGGAAAAAATTTAGTGACACCTCATAGCGAAAATAAAAAGTAGGTGACCGAGGTGACCTTGAGTGAAATATCAAAGCAATTAACTGAGCCAATCACGGGAAAATTCAATTCAAATAAAACAACAAAAGAAAAATATGAAAAACTTTAAATCTTTAATCAAAAGAAAAAGAAAGAAATAATTACATTATATTCTTCAAAAATTTGGCAGAGGCCCCTGTAACATTGGGAAGATATATGTGTGTGCAATCAAAGCATTCCATACGCATCTTTAATTATATTGCAACACATCCACTGTATTGCTATATACATACAGCTATAGCCCTTACCAATATGGTCCTAAAGTTTGATATCCCGCACGTTCGTCAAAAAATGATATATCAGTGTCATATGTCACATGTGAATGTAACCGATCTTAACATGTTTTAACAACAAAAGTAATACTAAAACCCATATATTAGAGAAAAGGTTAGAACCTGTATTTATATCTTGGTGTTATATATATATATATATATATATATATATATATATATATATATATATATATATATATATATATATATATATATATGAATGTGTTTGTGTGTGTGTGAGTGTGTGTCTGTTCATGCATGACCTAGTTTGGGTACATGGCATACCCAAAGGTACTGATGGGCGTGATTGAAGTTTCATGAAGGTATGTAAAGTTGCGAAAAAGTCGTAGATTGACCTTGCTCATTGACATTATCTGACGCATTTATGTGTAAATGTAGGGTAAAAAAATGTAATTCATACACTTGTTTCATTTGGTGTGGATTGCAGTTATCCTCTTGCTCATAGCTTTTCGGGATATTCTATTTTGTTTATTCATTTATTGTTTTTATTTTTCTTCTTCTTCTTCTTCTTCTTCTTCTTCTTCTTCTTCTTCTTCTTCATCAACTTTTTCCTTTTTTTTCTTGTCAAAAATAAGAAAACATAATAAAAGCACCACATGGTGAACAACATAAACTGCAGATCGAGGCAAGGATACCCTCTACTAGAGAATTCAGTTTGCATCTTTCAAAGAAGCCTGAAAATTACCAAAATTCAAAAAAGAGAGGCGTAAGCAAACGACACAGTCATGCGTTGAAAAAAAATTCAGGTCTACAGATACCTAGAAGAGTCGTTATGCAATTTACAGGTACTAGCTAGCAGCTCTCCAAAATAATTCCGAAGATTTTCTCTCAACGTAGCTTTAGCTTTTATATTATAATATATACATGTATGTCCCCGTATATTTAAGCCCTAATTCATTGCCATCGGTATAGAAGTCTGGCAATGATAGCAGTAGATTTTAGTAAGAATTGAAGAAATCTTTCAGAATAAATAACCTTCATGTTACCCACAGTGGTGCCCTGGGTTTTATTATTAAGCAAGGCTGTACATGTACATTGACAGGCAGGTCCTTATGTCCCACATAGAAAAGAATGTTCCTGTTGCCAGTTTAGCAGAGATAATGTAAAATTAACTGTTTAACATATGTCTTCCGACAAAAACTGTTTTATGAGCCGAATCAAGTTAAAGAAGGGTGATCAGCGGCAAACCACCAAGCATTTTTTGTACCGCTTAACTATTGTAAGTCTCGTATCACAAGGAATCAGGGTCAGAATATTTAACGACTTGAAACCAGTAGCTGCCCAATGTCTTAGCCTTTGTCACCATAGTATTGAAAATGTTAATATGTAGTAACTAATAGCTTTTTAAGCTCTACTTTATTATACTCACATCTGTTTTCGGTAAATCCCAGTTTATTTGCTATGTCCTTGGTTGAGTCAATGGTGTATGTATTTTTTTTCTGGCCGGCCAATAAATGGATGGACACATTGTTGGTAAAAACATAAGAATCAGACGTTCCTTAAAAACAATAACATAGAAGTTGCAAATTAAAGTTAAGTATACTTTAAGTGGTGTTGGAGCTTGAAAACATGGTTATCCTTTGCCATTCGGAGTGAGTCAAATGTTACTGTGTAATTACACATGAATAAGGGTTGTTTGGTCATTATAGGTGTAATACATGAACATATTAAACAAATGGCTTTTTTTTAAGCATGTGACTGTACAATCATTTAAATTACATATTTTACAAATTTATGCAATGCTATCTGCGTGTAACTCTGTGACATACACACAGACACAGACACACACACACACACACACACACACATATATATATATATATATATATATATATATATATATATATATATATATAAAGATAGGTAGATACATAGAGAGATACATACATACATATGTACATATATAAACACGTCTGATATTACTTGTAATATATATAACATAACCCATTTTAATTTCCTTTATAATGAGACACATAGACACGACATGTCTACCCTTACCGTTGCTTGCCAAAATAACTGCTAAGGAGTATTCTCTGCACACGTATACGGATCTAAAATTTAGCATCACATGACACGGTATTTCTTCAGTGTGATTGAGAACATGAACATGAGTATGCATTTCACCTTCTCCACAATCTCTTTTTACATAACGAATTGCACCATATTCAAAATACTGGATGCCTAAAACATCTCCTTCTCTGACGTTACAATGCGAGAAACGTGTTGCATTTATGCGATGTATTCTTGACTCATTGAATGATACTTTTTTGGTCTTGCAAACCAAGAAATATATCTTTTTGGTTTTGCTTGTTACAGCTCTCCAGATTTGAAGTGATACGTTTCTTTTAACTATAGCGTAAATCGTCCACCCAATAATCCGGCCACTGACAGGTACACCTAGCTCAGGATTAGGAATTACAATTGTGTACTGTCCTGCATCAGTTGCTCCATTTGATATGGCAGGATTGCCAAATATAACATTTTCTGAAATATAAAAATGGTTTATATTGGATGTGAATTGGGCTGTCGGCAATTTTCATACATCAAATGCTTTGACATCGACGCAGAACATTACCCGTTTATCATATAAACCTTCCTTCTGTGTCAAAGGTTCATACTAATCCTAGCAGACACACTCAACACTTTGTTGGTCATTTGTTTAGAAAGATTGCTAAAGAGTGTTTGATTAATCTGCAATACTTAATGCACTTCTAGTGATAATAACATTTAAAGGTTGAAAATGACGTTAAGGTGGAGGTTGTGAAGCTAATGCGCAGTGAGACTGGCAACTTTGGATTGCAATTACCCATTTAATATTTTCCACAAGTACATTAGACCTATATTTCCTGATTACTACATATCCATAGATTTGTATCCATAGAGTATTTTTGTAGTATTGGATTTTTTCAGATTTCATAGCATTCTTTCTGACTTGGTAGATTTTCATATTTTTCACGCGGAAGTCACACAATTTTTTTTTCCACTTGAAATCAGAAGAAGTTTAAAATATTTATCCATGTCCAGTATCGAATTCAATGGTTAGTCCTAAAATAGCCTAAATAAAAAGTTATAAAATTTTAAATTTAGTCCTGACAGGTTGTTCATTTTCCTTCTATAAATTGCTCCAAAAGTCACGGAAGGGTTTGTTAGAAAAAAATTCATGGGAACACTTCCTGGATATAATATTTTTCTTTTAATGTCCGTTGGTTTTAATGTGATAGGGCCATTTGTATGTTTGTGACGCCAGATACAAATTGCAGAGGTTAGGCAAAAAACAGTTCTGAGAAAATCGCATTGAAAGAAAAAGTTGCCAATTCTTACGCATTTATGTCTGTATTATGACACATAATCATTTCTTCTGTTTTGTGTTTTAATTATTGTGTGAAATAAACTTGTAGCTATACGTCTGTGATGTTGTCATTAAACAAAAGTATATTTTGTGACTTAAATCTCGACTTTTTAAACTTGGAAACACTTTGGGTGTGGCTTCCAATGTGGCTTTCCATATTTTGGGACCAGTAAGTGGATTGTGTTAATTTGTTTTTACATCAATAGAGAATTTCAAAGTAATCAGAACAATGGTAGTGATTATACTGAACTGTCCGATTCTTCTCTTCATGGTTAATGGTTTCCTGTGAGTGACCCTTGTCAATAGCTCAATTGGTTTCCAGTGATTATGGACTAATGACTGTGCAAACAATGACACGGTTTATTATCATGCCCATGTAAACAAAGCCATGTGCGCGGCACTGTTAAATCTTTTCGTTGTAAACAAAAGTTTTGAGATCAATTATCTCATATGTATTTTATGTTCACACATCTGAGTTTTTGGGAGCATGTAGTTTAAGTATCATACTATGCAAAAATATGAAAAAGTGATTAGAGGTTATCCAAAGGTGCCGGCTTCAGACCTTCCACCTAAAGTGGGGTACAGCAGCAGACGTGTAAGTGAAGACTGTGCAGCACGTAGCATGTAACTGAACGAATTGTAATGGCCTATTTCCCTTGGCAAAAACAGAGATGGTTTTAAAGATGAAAAAGGTCATCATCTTGGAAACCTGGGTGCCAGGCTTGTCTACCTTGAAGATGCACGGACATTTTCAGCAGTGATGAAGACCAGGAGGCATGGGCCTCAGCTAAACATCAAGGTTTTTATATATTTATTATAACATAAAGAGGTAGAAACCACGCTTAAGAAAAGAAAATTCACCTGAAAGTCAGTTGTGAAGTTTGAGCCTAGTTTGAAAAATCATGATAGCACATTACAACGTAGGTGCAATTGTTTTACCATCTATGTCAAAAAATGTTTTTATGCATAACTTAAGGCAATACTCATAAAGCTCAATATGCTGCTTAAAAGAAAACAGAATTTTGTGAAATATATATATATATATATATATATATGTATATATATATATATATATATATACATATATATATATATATATATATATATATATATATATATATATATATATATAACTTCAATTTAGACATATAGAGGCTCCTGTTAAAGGGCCGTCTGAAAAGTTATTTTGCAGTATAAGTTTTAGAAAATCAAGAATTTTTTTTCAGAATAGAAAAGATTGTGTAACAATCTACAAAACGGCGGAATGTAAAGTTTGAAAAATGTCAATTTGTACGGGCATTTTAAAGCAACAGAAATCAAGGTTTTTGGCCAAACACCCACATGTTTTTGAATTTACAGCAGAATGTAAATGAGCTGTCAGTCAGACTTGGGCGTACTAAGCAATGAGAAGTGATCGAGCTGCTCATAGGTTGAGGAGAACAACGGGCCAGTGGGCTAGGGACAGACCAATGGACCGGTGTGCTGGAGAAAGAACAATGGACACTTCTAATCTGTTATTTTAGCGACTCAAACCAGCTATTAGCAAACCACATCTCTGTGATCTTCTACTAGAAAAACTTCAAAGATTTCTTTTCAAACATAGATTTAAAAGATATATTTTTATGACAACACATCAATATTATAGTATTAGAAGAGTACTTCTCACAAGACAAGTGTCAATCAGAGACAGTAAGTACATTTTCCACAATGGCCAGTTTACCGCTGCCATAGAGCCAATCACTCCTCAATTACATTTTCTCACAATTGTAATTTTTGTTTGGCCTCTCAGAGGTTTTCAACAGATTGCTCGTTAGTGGTTTAACGATTTTGATGAAATAGAAAGATTTTGAAAATAAACATTCTTGCCTAGGAACGCTGTGTGGCGTTTCTAGATATTTTTATATTTTGTCATTTTATTCAATGTTGAATTACACAAAGTGGAATATTTAAATAGTGCCTCTTTATGAACTTTAAAAAAATCGTTCATTTGCTTTTAAAGAAAAACCAAGAAAACATTTCCTAGACATTACATCAAAGTTTTATTCTGCCAAATTGAAGATTTTATGTTAAGTATTATAGTTTGTAGGCCAGGTAAACCTCTGAAGAGGATCCCTTTATAATATGTCACCTGTCACTTCAAATAACGACAAAATGATGATTTGTTTTCTTCACATACTGCAAATATAGATTTACATCTAAAAGAAAATGTATGGTTTTGGGGGGCTTATTGCAATAGTTTAGAAATGAAAGTAGAGTAAGACACTGTCCGGCTTTATATGCTGAGGCCCCTTAAAACACTGTGAGTATACCACCAACAACTGTGAACTACGGTAAGCTGCACTGGGGATGATGAAAAAACCCTATGCATGTATGTACTACAAAGTTAAGGGCCCCAATAAAATAGTCATGTGACGCACATTTATAAGGAACATTTAGTTCAGCTCAGAAATACCACGTCTTGCCCTCGGGCTTGGGCAAATCCAAATGTGGTCACATAAAAATTTGTTTCCAAGAAAACCCTCATCAACGGTCACAAACTGTGTTGTAGAGAGTAACTACTGAGTCTAGTGGGTGTTTGCATTTAGCATAAGTGTTGTAGCAGACCAAAAATGTCAGCACATTATACATCATAACATATGAACTGGTAATAAAGGATAAAATTGCAAACCTTTTTTTAATAAATACGTATATTGCACAAACACAGGTGGACGTAGTTACACTCACCATTTTTCTCTATCAAGATGTAAAATGGAGGATTGGAGCATGCTCCCCATCCATCCAATGAAACAAACTGTCCCTTGGACCTCACAGATACTTCATCAGGTCTCACTAGAAACTGGCCATGCAATTGTCCTTTCTGGCACATTGTTGGTGTCCTTGGAATTGGAGTGCCTTTAATATAACGAAACCCTATAACATCTCCTTTCTTTACATAAACATGTGAGTCTACCACAAAAGTATGCTTGCCTTTACACCGATATTGTAAGGATTTGGTTGTATGTATCAGGATGAATTTTCCATTTCTTGTTAGTTTGATGGGTCTCCATATCTGAAATGACACTTCCAGGCTATTTTTGGTCCAAAATATCCACTTTAACAATTTTCCACTAGATGGGGACCTCATGGACGGCCTAGGAATATAATACGAATTCCTGCCATATGCAGCTGATGTTCCATCCGGGACAAGCTCACCAAAGGCAAGAACCTTTCCTGAAATTAGAACAGAATTGTTCATGCTGCATTAACTCTAGGGCGTTATTGTAAGCAGTGGCTGTTAATTATTTCCGCAGGCATTTTTTTTTTTTTTTTTGCAAATATGCTCAATATATGAAAGCATGCATTACGTTTTGACAGGCAATATAGTTTTTAATCCCAAATTTTTTGCACGGCAAGTAGATAAACGATACCTGAATGGTAAAGTATGCTGTTTTCGTTAAGTGTGAGAATGTTTGTAATTGTAGGTCAAGTAGAGTTTGGGTTTAACAAAGAAGGACTTTGAACAAAGAACAATACATGGAAGAGTGCTACAAAGAAGCTAAAAAATGGTAAGGTTCACAAAATAATTTTATATCAATTTCCTGTAAAGGATATTAATGATGCCAAATAAACGTAACAGAAGCAAGCAAAATTGTCAGGGCCATTTTCGACTTCTTAGCTGTATCCAGCAGAAATCCATTAGTGCACTTAAAATAGACTGGTCTTTTAGAGACTCAGTGTCAACAGGTGATGATTACGAAGGCATTAAAGCCATAGTCGTTCCATTTGTTGTAGTTCCCAGGAAACTGCATTTGGGAACATGAGATAAATTTGTTTTACTTTTCATAAAATTAACACACGCAAACACATATTTGCATATAAATAAAAGCTGAGGATGTATTAGATATGACATAATTTGAACGAAATATATCTTACTGCACATTGGTACTCGGCAGTAGTCCCATCTATGGAGAGGATCAGTGGTGTAGCACCACGGTCCCTCTGGCATTTGAAATGGTATAGGATTACGACAGTAGTTTTCCGAATCCGTCAATGTCCTGTCTGGAAACTGGCTGGGTTTGCAACAGTTTGGAACATGTGGAAAATTCCTGTTCCACCTTTGACATGGCTGGCCGTATTTGGTTACATTGATTTTCCCGACATATTCTGCACCTGATATAGTCGTCTTACAATCTAAATTACGAAAGAGGTCTGCAAAGTAATGAAGTGTTGAGCTCTCAAACGCAATCGATTTATGAATGTCTTTGTTGGACATAAACTGATATTATAAGTCTATACATTAAAGAGTATTCTTTCAGGGTATGAAAAGGGTAATTCGACAAATTCACTTGACCACCTAATCCCCTGTCCATGTTTGGCAGCTCCTTCCAGCCCTTCAAGTGTGATGAAAGGTTGAGAACAAAATATGACAAAATCAGATAAACACCGGACTTTGACACATGACTTTCAGTACCCCTTATCAGGGCCTTTAACAACTTTCCAGCAGTGTTTTTCTTTTCCTTTATGTTCAGGAAGTGAATATTTTCTAAGGTGCTCTTTACATTGACGAAACACTCCTGGAGGACAAAGAGGTCACTTAGTCTCCTTGGAACCTAACGCTGAAAAAAAAACAGGCCTCCATGCTTTTGCTACCATTGTCGAATTAAATACATTGCGTGAAATGGCTTTTTTTCATATTGTTGTCTGTTTGCCAATAGCCCTTTATAAAGCCTATGCGCACCACAATAAAATACAGGCTTTTTGCAACTATTTATTCATTATCAAAGTTTCAGGACATTTCATCATTATGTGACTGCGCCAGGCATACTCTTAGCTATTTTGCCCATGCCACATACCATTATGTATGACAGAAATATTTTCACTACAACATTACAAACTATTCTTTATCGCAGCCTATGTTAAAAAAAACAGACTGGTCTCTTGTTCCTAGGGGCAGACATTATTCTGGCGGTATTAAGACTTAGAGAAAGATATGTTTCACTTACCTTCACTTTTAGCTTCTTGTATGCAAGCACACAGACCAAGCAAAATCACAAATAGTGCCATTGGTTTATGTGGGGAGAACAAATCATAGCTTTGTAGCTAAATTGCGTAGAAGATTCTGTCCTTATTTGATGGAATTTGTAACTTAACTTAAATTTTTCAGTGTTTCAACTTTTTTCAATTCCTTCCAAATAAGTGCAATACAGAATTGTTCGACATTTTATCGTAATATCTGAGTACGTGTGATGCAATTTGGAGGAAATTATAACTATATGTAAATTTCAGATGATGTTATGGGGTATCAAACTTTAATTTGGTATGTGTGTTGGTAAGTCCACTGTTGCACATCGAAACAGTGCATATATTTGAATATTGTTGAAATTAAATGTTGAATGCTTAGATTTTTATGTGTTGAGCTTTATCAAATTTGCAAAGCACATGATGATACCATAAATTCTATTTTTATTATTTGTTGAAAGTTTTTTATACAAATTATTTTGTTCTTCTAAAGAAAAAGTCAAATAATTGCTTTGCTATATAATGCAGAGTCATTTGGAGCCACACAATCCCTATTTCTGTGCCAGGTGGCCCTGCGCAAAATTTTTTTATATGTTGAACATTTGCGCATCTTAGACTTTTGTGAACTGGCGGAGCATGTTTCTTTTTTAGTTTTGTCAAAATGGCTTAACATGATGCAAGTCTTCAAATTTATGTTTACTTTCATGAAGCTATGGGATATCAAACGTTGAAACTATGTTTCATGAATGGCAAGTGCAGCAACACAGTTCATCTACTGTAATATTGTGAGAAGCATTTTACAAAATCCTTGCTATATTATATGGGTGACATCTGGGCCAGCTATTTCTCACTTGAGCTAACTTGTGCCACGACAGGTTTTTTTGGGGGGAGGGGGATTTTTTTTCAGATAACCTTTCTTTTATAAGCTAACTTTTTGAACTGTACTAGAACTAAAATTGCTCTCCAGAACTATTTGCATGTCAACATGTTCACTTCCCAAATCCTTGTGGCCAGATCGTCTGCAAACATAGTGAAGATACAGCTTGTGTGTATGTTTTTATAGGCTTTGACTTTTCCCAAACCAGTGTCTTGATTCCTTTGAAATTTGATGATGATTAATCTTGACTTGCTGTCCAACAAATGGATCAGTAGGTACCGTTTCTGTCATTGACATGTAATTTCTGCTTGTAGACTAATGTTCCGTCGAACCAAGCACAGTCACGCATGTGATTAATACATCCCATGAAAACTTCCAAAGAAACTTTGATAGGTGTTTATTGGAGTTGTAGAGTAGAATCGAGTGAGTTTCAAACTGAAAGTACAGAAAGAACGTGAATATAAGTACTTAAATGGAAAAGATTGATGCAGCCATTATTGTCCGTTCGGAAACAAACACAATATACATATGTCATAAAGTTCAATAAGTTGAATGAATAGTTTATATCACTGACAGGTATATGTGAATAAACCTACATACCAGTATCTTGCCTCGGATGTTTCGGTAGTTCGAATGAAAGTTCAAAACAACCCGAATGGTAGTATCGCATGCCCGGCAACACCTAATACGGCTGTAATGCCCATAACGTGCATGTCTCAGAAATAGGTTGATAAGGCGCAAATTGTCTTAACCCTATACCACCACTCAAACACTGCACCCTTCTCCACCATGGTAAACAGTACTCGTGATCATGACAACTTTATAGTCTTTCTTCAACAGGGCATTTTTCAGCAATGATTTTGACATCCCGTTCTTCTATGGAATCCGGGACACCCTTATAGTCCATAGGCCTGTCATTTGCATTCAGTGATCTGTAACGTAACTCCATATGTCTGATTTTGCCTGCCTTAGCTGAAGGAATCACTCGTTCGATCTCACCAAGTTTCTAGTGTCCTCTGACTAGATTTAAGTCACATATCAGACACAAGTCTCCAATCTTTACCATGCATGTCAGGACGCCACTTCCTACGTGGGATTAATGTGGGAAAGTAATCCCTTATCCACTTGTACCATAATTTGTTGACAGTTGACTGAATATTTCTCGGGCGCACAAGGTCAGACACCTGGGTAGGTGAATGAAATGGACCACTTGAATTATGAGAAGTGGCTCGCCCAAGGAAAAGTTTGTTACATATTTAATTAGGACCTCGGTATGATCCATCGTCGATAACGGTCGGATGACGTCCAATTGGACGTTCATTGAACAAATGTGCTACTCCAAGAAAAAAAATTGATAATAAGTTTGCAACTTAGGCATGCGAGGTGTTACAAAATTGACGGACTTATTACATTGCTTAACACTCTTTATGAGAGCTCCAAAGCACCCGTTTTGCCTTGGAGTCCCAAGTGAAGACTAACTAAAGGTGATACCGCACTTAGCACCATATTCCTTCTGTTTTGTGTCCAATCTGAGAACAACATTCTTTACATGCTTGTCTGCTGGGACTATTTAACTTCCACGTTCAGAATGCTATGATGCTGGACTTCCTTTGATGGCTACAAAACGACGAAAAACACTGAAGGAATGCGTCCCTATTTTGCCCTTTTTTCGTTGATGTAAACGGGCCGAGTCGTAAGACATTTAAAAATTTTGCTATAGCCTTTCCCGTATATTTGTGCAACATTGCCACGAGTTATTCTCCATGCAACACATAACAAGAAGGGACCAAATATATCCATAACTGTATGCTTAAATGGGACAGGTGTTCTCACTCTCTCACTGGGCAATGCTGCCATAAGATTGCTAATCAAGTTTGGTCCTTTGGTCCAATAATCACTAATAATATGGCCCTAAAAATATGGATGGAACAAATACGAATCTAATTGGGGTGCTTGAATGGTTCTGCTTAAAACCTTCATGATTGGAAAGGCAGTGAACAGGTCCCTTGTATGCCATGTCTTTCTCTGTAAGCTAACGGTTTCGCATACCTGTTTTTTTTTTTTTTTGATCAGCATAGCACTTTGCATGCTCAATGCACTTAGCTAGCTGTCGGTCAGTTGCTTGAAGTTGGGCATAGGCTGAAGGAGAACTACAGGGTAACAGGTTCAGGTCTTTGATCCATTAATATCTTGCTATCCACCCATTGCCAACATGAGTCATTCCATCTTGAATATGTTTAAGACCTCTTTCTTCCTAAAGTGTCTGCTGGCCACTTCCGGGAGCACAAGGGCCAGAACGACATTTTCCGTATTTTGGTGTACACCCGACGCCCATGACTTCTGTGCTTAAGAATTCAGATATGGTGTCTTTTTTCATGAATTGTACTTCATATGTACATGATTATGATTTGTGGTTGCAAACAGGGATGTGTTCCCCACAGTCCGTATTCTAGTTCACAACTACCTCATTTCAAACCATTGTGCCTTTCTTGCGTGATTGGATGGACGCTGGCATTGTCAGTTCCAATCAGCACGTATACATGGCCCGGCTGTCTTTGAATATCTTCTGGTGTTAAGTTGAATAAGGGTGGTGCTTCATTAAAGTCAACATCATCAAAATCTGATGACAACTCGGGTATGCTATATGCTTTCACCTTGACACCTCAGTGACAATCTGGATGAGACTGGCACTTCATAGCAATGTGAAGCTATTTCTTCCATCTCGCCTCCTATTTTCTCCAGCGATAACCGTGAAGATTTGGTTTGAATCAAGCCAAGTTTTTAGCACAACTTTCTTCAATTAATGTCACTCTTGAACCACTGTCATGTAGAATATTTATTCTTGGGCGTTCTACTCCATTTACTGTAGCTGTTACAATAGATAAAAACGCTGAATTGGGTTTTCGAGCATAGTTGAAATATATATGACTTATGTTTTTGGCTCCACAGACATTGAATTTGGCATGAAGATCATGTAGGATAGCATGATGTGGTTTGAAGCAGTCGTTGTCACCACATGCATTAGTAGCACTACAGTCCTTTTAAACATGGTCTGATATATTCAAAAGTTTTATAAATTGTAGTTTGTCCTGAGCAGTTTCCATTTGGTAGGCGTTACAGTCATTGACAGCATGACCATCTGATCAATGCAAATAACAGGGTTTTTTTTCTTCAATGTCTTTTCAAGTAGAAAACTTCCCCAACGTGGTTCCATCGGCGTCCAGTTATGATTTGTGTCTTTGCTTGGTACCTTTTATGCACCCTTTAGCTTTTTTCCTTGCTTTTCATCTGAAAACTAAAACTAAACCGACATCAATAATGAGCAGCCCAACACTTTCAGTTTCATTAGTGCCCGAGCAACGCGAGGGTGCTAATGAAAGACAAGAACTGCTCATCATTGATGAAGGCCCACTCAAATCGTGTTATGCCCAACAAAATGTTGTTATTTCTATTATTACTACTTAAATGCTGTATCCCTATGGTATAAAAAAGGGGAAAAAACACACAAAATATTGATTGAACAAACGATGCGATGAATGTAGCAGTGTCCAGATGTGTGGTCTGCTAGACAGTCTAGGGGTCAAGGCCACAAGGTCAAGCAAGAGATGCGAATGTTTCAGCCAAGCCCGCATAAGCTATTATCCGGGATACTTCAAAGGGCTGGTGGATAATAGCTTATGCGCTCGCCTTTCTGGCTGTTATAGCGTTTTACCATCCATGCGAAATAACACTTATCTACTGGAGAACACCCCACTAAGTAATCATAACACACATATGATAATTGTTGAAAAACAATAAAATAACTTTGAAATGTTAAATGTTACAATTGTTTATCAAGTAATATAATGTGGTATACCTGCCCCCCCCCCCCTGCCCAAACAACCTGAGTTCGGTAAAAATCTATAGGACTGAAAGTTTAAGTTAATTTTGACATTGAAATGGTGTGTAGCATGCATATGCAAGCATCATATTTGGCTATACAGTTTTTCCTATTTTCAAACAGTACTTTGGGGTTATTTTAGTGCAAGGGTAAGTTCCTTCTGGTAAGATATTTTTGGCCATTGAGATATAGGAAATGAAGTTTCCAGATGCATCTTATATCCGAAAAAAGGGTATAAACTACTGCAATTTGTTTTGGATATATATCTACACGTCTTGTAGTCCGAACTGCGTAACATCAAATGTTCCACACACGCTAAAGGAAGACCATGAGATATACTTCTACGTAGACAAAGAAATCAATTAATTTTAGACAACCGAAAGCCCCACCGGCGACAGCGCGGAGTAAATGTAGTAAACGAAGGAAGCAGCGCTACTTGCCAATCTCTGACATGGGCAGGTCCCTCTTCGTCCCTTCCCCTTGGGTGTTACTTTTACTTCACAAACGCACACGACGTGAGTTCTTTTCGTGCACTCTCAGTGCAGCGTTTTGACGTTCTTGACAATAGTAGCATGTGTACTCACGTGATACAGCTCACATAAGTCCCCTTCAGGCTGGCATTTTAAAAATGTGTGCTTACATGCCCCCCCCCAAAAACAAAAATGACAAAAACAAAAAAAAACAAACAGAAAAACAAAACAAAACAAAAAACATGATAGCACGTGCGTGCATGCTAGCAGAGCCAGGTGAGAAAGTACAAACCAATGCACCAGGCAATTCAGGGAGAAAACGCATATGGCAAATGGTTGGGCGCTATATTAACACTTATATAAAAACTTGCCAATACTTTTGGCCCTGTATCCACTATCGGGGTATCCTTCTCGCCTAAGCGCCAGCTTTCACACACCAGGGGCTTGTGGCGGGTCCTACTAATGCTGCTGCAAAATTAATAGCACGAGGGTGACTTCTATGTCTGATACAAAATACGTTTTGTGGGGCCCACCGCTGGCTACAACTGTTGTTTGCATTGCGGCGCATTTACATTTTTAGGTTATGCTCACTCTGTAAAAGTCCCAATATACATTGCACATTACATATAATCGACAAATTAACCTTCCCTCAACCCTAATCGCACATATATTTTGGATACTACCTCTTCAAAATATTGAAAAGGCTCACCGGCACTTGGCTGCCATTTTAAAAACTGCGGACTCCGCACCCAATGGTTTGTAAAGAAGGATACAAAAGGGGCAATCTACGAGGTGGCGGGGTGGGGATGAGGAGTATATCCCAGAGCATCAATAAGGACGATCTATGCAGCGAGTGGGCAGATTAAAGTTAAGATAGTAAGTCAACTCGAAGAACGGACACCTGGAAGTGTGCTGAAAACATGTGGCCCCTATTCACTATTATTTTCTTTTCCCACAATGCATTGCTCCATGTTTATAAATAGCCCTCACCATGGTGGTATCATGTTGCATTTGGATATATAACTAACAGATGATAACTGCTTCAGACACAATGGAGCGGGCAGATTAAAGTTAAGATAGTAAGTCATCTTTTAAAAATACGTTGACGACCGTTTCCCCTGATAACTCTGAGAATGGACGCCTGGAACTTAGCGATACTAGATTCCGATATTGCACCACTGTGTCCATATGCAGCAACTATGGCTGTGCTTTTTTCCTGGCCCAAGTTAACCGTCCAGACAAGTTGAAATAAAACGCTGTGTTTGAGTTGACTTTACTGCAAAATAACGGCAAGTTGGCCAGCTTTTCTGTTAACTTCCAACTGGATTACGGTTGATTAGAACGACCACTTTTTTCCAGCTGGTTGGTTGTGGGGCGATTTTGCTGGTCGTTGGTTGCGTGTGGCAGCTGGTCTTGGGCTGTCCAACTGGAGCATTGAAGCAAAATTTTGCATTACAGTTCTTGAAAAATGCTATAGAATTTATCCAAAATAAATGTTTCTCATGCGAAGACGTTGCAAAAATGCTCCAGGGAATCTTAATTTGCTGCTACAGAGATTTCCAGTTGGACAGCACTGTGGTCGTTCGTGTCACGTCATTTAACATTGCAAAAGCGCCCGTGCGAAGGAAAACTGGTCGTTTTGACCAGATGGGGACTGGGATCAGTAATTGCAGGTGCTAATGTACCATGATTATACCATGCAGAAACTGCCCTGGTAAATCAAAGAGAGTGAATGTATGAACATTTTCAAAAATAAGAGCCAACAGTTACACAAAAATTAAAGAAAGACAGAGTGCCTCCATCGGCAGACACAAAGACTACAAATATTACAATCACATGCATGACTGCCATGAGATGTGAGTACTGGAGAGGGGCGGCTTTATATATTTATAATTTCAGTATCTTAGTGTTATAAAATTATGCCTTTGGTGCTTGTATATATTTGTTTATATATTAATTTATTGAAAGTTTAGATCTATCTTTTAATTCATAAATGATTAAAGCATTTCAGCTACAAACCTGTGCTAAACAACTTAATATTTTTCTGATTTCATACTCGCTATTTTCATGTTGTGGTCCACCATGAAAATAAGCCAAGGCAACATTACCTGGGCATTTGGTGCTCCCATTTCATGCATCATAGTTTGGTATGCTTTCGGCAATTATATTGCACAATGCTGGCATATGTGTAAATAAAATATTATCAATCAATCAATCAATCAATCAATCAATCAATATTAAGTGATAAAAGTTAAGTACATTCAGGCCTAGTGATTATCTTAATGTTTTTTTCCTGTTGTTTTCGTAGATAAATACACAACTTAATGATTGTAGGATAATTTGTCTCTTAATTTTCCCCGATTTAATAAACCTGATATGTGTGTAAAAATTCACTAAAGCTTTATATATATAAGAACAAATATTGTCTTATCTTAATTGATAGCATAACGATGGTCTTTTCCTAAATTAAATTTTCACTAATTTTTGCTAATTTTCATCAGATTTTTGTACAATCTGAGGGAAAATAGCCACATTAATACAATAATGACTGAAATGTTATGACTTCGTCAACTATGTCAAAGCAAGATTTTCCACTCGAAACTTTCCAGAAAGCACCATTTTGCATTCTCAAATTCGATGCCCCCAGACCCCCAAAGCATGCTTTCGGGCGCTTGCTTTGGCCCTTTAGGCCAAATATGTCTCATGTGGACCACTGTAAAAAATATGTACTTTTTTGGACCACTTAGGTCTCTGAGTTTCTAGCACTGGTCTGGGTCGATCAATATAAATAGGGATCATAGGCGCCCGTAGCGTTCAGTCCGTCAAGTTTTTGTGCTACAGTACGCGGGTGAAGGATGGGGGGGGGGGGGGGGGTAGTGGGTAAAGATTGTGGACCTGGACCATCCATGCGATATCTGCAATAAACTATTTGTGCATTGAACTGTGCAATCAATTATTTGTGCTAATAATATGGTGGCGGATAGGCCTAAAACCACAACGTCGTCACATGCAGCTCCTACTTAGACAGGTTTGAAACGAAGCTCACATCTGGACCACCACCCCGGTTCACGTTTGGCATGATTTCTCCGTTTCTGTACACACCAACAAGCTGTAACTCACCAGTTTATGCCAAAACTATTTTCTACAGGGATATCATTGTCGCAGATGTCCCACAAAATCCATTTCGGGGAAAAAGTCCGACATTCCAGCGCCAAATTCAAACGGGTATCCCATCCTGAATCGAGTTCGTTCCGTGACATTAGCTGTATGACAACTGTTCTCAGCTGTCAATCAGACCATTTTCCTTGATCCACTCGTGTTTTTATCCTGTGTTCATTTCCATAAATCGTGAAACCCGACCAAACTTGATTCCCTCAGTGCCTCTCCTGTTCATCAAAGTTGTTTTGCCGCCATACTTTTGACGGGACACACATGGCAGCCCAGCTGCTCTCTGATTAGCTGAAAGTCCGTGTAACCAATCAGAGAGCAGCTGGGCTTCCAGTCTGTGTCAGGTCAAAAAATTATGGCCGCAAAACAATTTTGAAGCACAGATGAATACACAATATTTTATTGCAGATATGGCCCTATGTGGATCATTGAACGCATAGATGTTCCAGGTCCAACATCTTTACTCACGCCACCCCCCCCCCCACCTCCCCCCTCTGCGTATATTAGCTCGAAGGCTTGACTGACTGAACCAGAACAGCACTTGTGATAGGGAAGGACGGCTTGAAAGCACATGTACCTTTTTTTTCTTAATGTGTGTGTGTGTGTGTGTGTGTGTGTGTGTGTGTGTGTGTGTGTGTGTGTGTGTGTGTGTTAATTTTAGGGTTGGGCCTTTTCATTAGGGTCTGCCGGGTTAACGGAACCACGCAAATATTTTTTAAGCCTTAAGTAACTTGGACATTTGTTGAAACTTGTTTAAAATGGATGTTCTTTCCACTTTTACACATTACCTCTTATGACGTCAGTTTAATTTGTTACCTTGGCACAGCCGAAGGCACTTGTGTTTTTTGCAAAACACATTATGCTTATCATCAATCGCACCATGCGCTGTGCCCACTTTGTGAGCAACCGGGAATGTTGTTTACCGTGGAGTGCATGCGCATTATGCGTGTGACCAAACGCATTGTGCCAATGGCGAGTCGCCAGACGTTTCTGGCAAATTTGGTTGCTGAGCATGAGCATTTGGCGACGCGACTTTTCCCTCATGCGCCAGATTTTATGCCAGCACGTTTGAGGATGCTTCAACTTTATGTTAGCACGGGGCAAGAACTCATGTGAGGGCTGTACTGTATCTTGGCCTCTGGCTGATGTTAATATGCATTCACGCTGTCGCGTACGCTGTCGCGTATTTTCCCATTTTGTCTTAAGTATGCATTACATTCATGCATGGCTTCAACATGGCAAACATGAAACATTATTCATGTTAACTCGTAAAGCGATGGCATTGAACTGGAATCTTCTTCAATGAAGGTGTCAAAATGCACGTTTACCCGACACCTACTGAGTCTTATACATGCATATCAAACTAAGGCAAATGCCTGTACTTGGTCCTTTTACCTTGCTTACTCCTGTTTCCCGAATCATTAGACATGCTTTATGCATATACTTTCTATACATTTACATGTTTGGCTTTTGGAAGAGTAAGGAATGTAGTCCTACCCGTCTCATTTAACCCCCCTCCACCCTCTCTCTCTCTCTCTCTCTCTCTCTCTCTCTCTCTCTCTCTCTCTCTCTCTCTGTCTGTCTGTCTGTCTCTCTGTCTCTCTCTCTGTCTGTCTCTGTCTCTGTCTCTGTCTCTGTCTCTCTCTCTCTCTTCTCTCTCTCTCTCTCTCTCTCTCTCTCTCTCTCTCTCTCTCTCTCTCACATCCGGTTTATGAATATTCATTTCACCAATTCACCATTTTGCTAGTTTACACAAATTCTGTGGTGCATGGGCAAATTTCCTTCCTTGATCCAGATTGTAACTATGCTGTGCATGTTAAAATAAAAATTCTAGCAATGTATGGGAGGCAGAATTTTATTGCGGCCCCTTGAGGTTTAACGGATTAACAATCCAAATTACTTCTAACATATACCCTGATCACGCACATAGTAACAATGCATACCCACTCTACTTATATATTTTTTAGTGTATGTCGCTTGTTTTGTTTTGTTTTGTTCCCGACCTTTTTAAACATATACATCGCTTACATATTTAACTTACCTTTTTTTCTACATGTGGAGTCCAGCGTTTCTGAATTTTTATATGGACCTTGCACGCACCGTATGCTGAAGAAATTATTGGTGTGGCCTTATAATAAGAGTCGGAATCAAGCTAAGGACTATATATGGGGCCAAGCAAATATTACAGGGGGACCTGTCTTATGGGTCCACCCACAGTATCTGTGGAAAATGGTCCTTTCTGACAAGTTGCCCCTTTAGGCAGGTGAAATTAAACAAAAATATGCTAATGTGGATATTGAGACAGGTCGTAAAAAAAGCAAAGGTGGTCCTTTAGCAGAGGTGGGATCTTAGGCAGATTCTACCGTATAAATTTCAAGACGGATTCACATCATTCACCCTTACGGTATTACAAACATATCTTGCCAGAAGAAAATAAATAAATTTCCTAGACATAAATAAGTTTGAAAAACTAGGTTTGATCTCCATGCCACAGTTGTATTGTTTTTTGTCAACCATTTGGCTTATTCAATGCTGGCGACATCACGCATCAATCTTTGGTCACATTCATTGCACGCTGATTTGACTATTGTTGTGTTCATTACACCAGAGATATAAATAAAATATTTCCTGACTTAAGGTGGCGATCTAGTGAACGCATATGAACGGACATTGCTCACCATTTCTCGCGATTGTGAAAAATAGGCAACAGTAAACCATATAAAAGTATACCTTTTCTAAAAGCTGAGTGTCTAGCGCAAACGAAGATACCACCTTTATTTAAAATCTATCCAACGGTATTTATTTTATGAAGCCACAAAGTCGGACCATCGTTTGTGCCAACCCAAAGCCACTCCAGCGAAATTGGGAGGTCAACAGATTATCCGACGACCACTTCCGTCCGTTTTACCGCTAGCGTAGATTCTTGGCCATCAAAACGTGCTTTGTATTGTCGATAACGCAAACGAGCCCTATTTTAGGTCACGAAAGATATTTATAGTTGTGCCATGTACATGTACTTTGGGTGAAAGCTCTGCGAATGACGGTGAAACTACAAAACTATTCCCGTTATCAACAAACAAAAACACTCTTTTAGAGAAAATAAATACCATATCATACATGCCAAGTCTGAACAGAATCGAGCCAGTGGATTTTTCCCCAATTTCGCCGGAAGTGGCCGTTCCTTCGTGAAAGTGAACCCGAGAAAACAGGCTATTTCTCTCGGTTTAATGATCTTTGACCTTCGTCGGTCAATGCCGCCAAAACTATTCAAGACAGGTTCTATTTTTGAACTGCCGCGATAATTACGACCTTCCTAGTTGTCTATCAATGTTCAAAACATGTAAAATATAATGATTTATAGCTAGAAATCACATATTCATAATGAGGTACGTCTCCTGTATTTTCAAATACCCTCGTGGAAATTTAGCGCCATATGACATGGAAGTAGGCGGAGTTACCCAGCGAACATGCGTACTAGAACTTGAGAGAGCTAATTATGCAAATATGCCAAAGATAAGGTTTCACGCCAGTAATTCAACCTGTGGAAACATTGACGAACAGAGCTATCACCTTCTAGTTCACTCAATGGATTACAAACATGTATGTTTTATACACCAAATGTTTCCAAGAATTTTTTACATCAAATAAACACCGGAAAACATGGGCATGAATGGGACATTTTTCAGCAAATTGCCATGGCAACCAGCTCTGCATAGTACTACTTGCAGTATCATTGTGCGCACACAGTGTTGACTCCAGCTGAATCACTATGTATACTGCTGCCAGTGTACATACCTTTATAATATTCATGTCAGCTCAAAGTATACATTGTTTTCCACTATCAAGCCAAAATCTACCTTTCTGGTAGCAAACGTTTTTAATATACAGCCCCTTGCATCCCTAGGCCTGATATTTTATTGGCAATCTCCAATCATGTTACCTCAGCACAGGCATAATTACCCCCGTGGAACCTTAATTGTACAGAAAAAGTCAAAACCCTGTTGATTTGTCCCCCCGAACTGATGAAAACAGTATTTCTCAATATGAAACAACTAAAATAACAGCAAGGCATATAAATTTTTTATGTTAGGGGTAAAAATTAGTTGTTACAGCAGTGTGTTGATTAACATGAAAGACAAAATTTGGAGGCCAGGTTGGTGGTATCTAATAGCAAAAAATTTTCCCATTCATGCCCATGTGCAAATGTGTTCATAAAGTTGACAATGTTGTCTATTTCAATAAATATACCAGCTGCAGAAAGTTTGTAATCCATAACATGGTGAATTATCACTCTGTCTGGCCCCACCTCCCCCTGTTAGCCCCAGCCACATTGTGCTTGTGGGGTATTTCCTGCTGGCCTGGGGACATCAGCCTCTACTCAGCACAGGGTGTGTGTCCTGCTTTAACATCCTTTTTCTAGAGCATTTGAACAGTCGTGAATAAGTTGAGAAATAGTCTACAAGTGTGTTAGAGTGTCTAGAGCAGCAAATTTGGAGATGGGTTATGTCAAAAGGAAAGGTTCCAAGAGGCGCAGTGCAACACTCAGTAAAAGTGGTTTCAAACACCTAAAGAATGTTGTTCATGGGGGAAAGAGGCCACACAACACAGCCAATGATGACAAGCAGACTTCTGTTGGACCCACTGTTGTTCATGGTTTCCAACAAACCAGGCCAAAAAGATAACCACAGAGCACCAAAGATGTTACAGGCCCGTACAGTTTCAACAAGATGCCTCTCGCCACTGCGGCCAAGGGACCGAGATGCTGACATCATTCCAGGTGACTGGGGTAACAGAATAGTAGACATTGGCAGTCTGGCTAACCTATTGACAGAGTGTGTGAATGAGCACAATTCAAGCCATGCAGCCTGCATTAAAATTTGCAATGTTGTGGACTTTGGTCTTGGTCCAACAGTGACAGTGTGTTGTACCAAGTGCAAATTTAGACGGACGCACAGGTTGTACAAAGTGTGCAAGATGTCAGGACCTGGACGGGCCCCAGCATCAGTTAATCTGCAGTTGGGAACCTTCTTGGTGAAAAGTCCCATTAGCATTGAGGACACCAGGCTAATGTTTGCAGCCCTGGACTGTCATGCTCCAAATGCAAAGACACTGCAGGCTTTGGTGGACAAGTGCTCTGTGAACTACACAAAACTGAACACAGAGCAGATGGATGAAAACCAGAGGCTGCTGATGGATGCGCGAGGCAGCAAGCTTCAAGTAATGACAGCCACAGTGTACAATAATCCGCCGAAAGGCAGAAGTATGTACCAGGCTGGAACTCAGTACCATACACCCATGATTGATGCTGAAACTGGCCTGGTTCTTGCACAGCAGACCTTCTCTAAAATTGGAAAATATGCCAACATGGAAGAGACAGCTGCCATTGACAGCAGCGAGTCAAAGGTAGTGTCCACAAATATTGAAAACATTGAAAAGAGTGGTCTAAAGTTGACCCATGTAATAAGTGATGGGTGTGCCAAAATTAAGACAGCTCCTGAACAGTTGAGATGTACTGTGCACGTCTCACGCTGTCAGAGAAAAAAATGATACGCTACATCCTTCAGTACGCAACTTGTTGGAAAAGCCACCGACAGTAGTTTCAACTTCAATCGTGCATAACTGGCCAACAAGCTAGTTACAAGGTGTCAGACTGAATTGACGCTTGCAATAAAAAAGCATGGTGCGTCAACACACAAGTTTTATCATGCTGCAGACCAAGCAAGACAAAACATAGTGAACTGTCTGAGCGGTAAACACAATCAATTAAGAGAAAGTCACTGTTTTGTAAGGGTTAGGGCCAAAACACAGGCATGAGGACCCTCAATCCCACTAAAGAAGATACAAAACGCCTACAAGATATTGTAGATGATAAACTTTCAGCAGCAAGCTTGAAGCAGCAGCGGTTTGGTCTTAATACCAATAAAGTTGAGGCCCTACACCTCAGGACTGTGAAGCATGTGCCCAAACATAAATTATGTGTTAAAAACTTTGATGGCAGAACCCACAGTGCCATGCACAGCCATGCAATGGGCAGCATATTTTCACTGTTAAAAGCTCGTGAAAGGTTGGGTGTTCCAGTTACATCAAAAACAATGTACTCTAAGTTTGTGAAACTAATGAACAGAGAACTCTACTACTGCAGGTATCATCGCAGAATCAACAGAATAAAACGCCGCCATATCTTACGTTCAAGACTGTGCAATCTTAAAAGACTGTCCAGGTTAAATGTGGTATCCCCCACCCACTCTGTGCCCAGTGATCACAATTATTAGAACAGACTGTGAATGTACAGCACAGCAACACCCAGTGACAGTACTGATGCAGTCATGTAACCAACCTGTGACATATGATGATCAACTGTTGGTGTATTCAAGTGTGAACCATATGACCCATGTGTGTATTGTGACAGTATGATCCCTGACTAACACTCAACACATGATCAGTACTTCCAGTACTTTAATAACTCTATGGTATTTTAATAATGACATAACACATATATTTATATATGTATAAAAGTATGTAAAAGCATGCCATGACTCGAGCCACACCCTACCTGAGACCTGTGGATTATGTCCCAGGCCCTACATTTGGATCAACTTACAAAAACAATTTCCGATGAATTCTTTTTATGGCTGTTCAAAAATGACACCTGGTGGTCACCAGAAAAATTAACAACACAGAACCATATATTTTATGTATCTATACATTTCACCTGCTGTTCAGTTAAAAAAAACAAACCCAAACTTATGCATCTGACAGCAAAAATACTGTGGGGCTCATTTTCACACACAATATTGGTCTCCCCCTGAAATAACATCTGCTGGAGATCACTGAATGCATGTACCATGCTAACTTTTCAGTGGCACTTACTCGGACCCTAAAACTTTGCACATTCATTCTGTCCTGCACCCTTACAGTGCTCTGTCTTATTAATAGCACACGCCCTACACGCTCCCACGTGCCTGTGACTGCCTGTGCTCATGGTGTATATAGTGATAACTGGTATAAAACTGCACTTATTAAAATGTATACAATGTAAAAATGTTGATTTTGTCTTCACTTTCATTCACAGTCAGTCCTTGAATGAACGACAGGTGACAGCAGTACTTAAATTTGGTCCTACCTGTTGACGTGTTGCCTGGCCTTGCCAGTATTATGGTTTCACGACAGTAATTCAACCTGTGGAAACATTGACGAACAGAGCTATCACCTTCTAGTTCACTCAATGGATTACAAACATGTATGTTTTATACACCAAAATGTTCCCAAGAATTTTTTACATCAAATAAACACCGGAAAACATGGGCATGAATGGGACATTTTTCAGCAAATTGCCATGGCAACCAGCTCTGCATAGTACTACTTGCAGTATCATTGTGCGCACACAGTGTTGACTCCAGCTGAATCACTATGTATACTGCTGCCAGTGTACATACCTTTATAATATTCATGTCAGCTCAAAGTATACATTGTTTTCCACTATCAAGCCAAAATCTACCTTTCTGGTAGCAAACGTTTTAATATACAGCCCCTTGCATTTCTAGGCCTGATATTTTATTGGCACTCTCCAATCATGTTACCTCAGCACAGGCATAATTACCCCCGTGGAACCATAACTGCTGCCGCAACAGCCATGCAAGTTGACGATAGCGAGGGATGAAGTCTACAATACAAGTAGGGTCGAATGAATTGCACTATTCATGAAAACACCAAGCGGTGAATTAGAATCTGTTTTAAATTACCCCGACATGTGTCATTGTTCTGAAATTTTCAGAGGTTGTTTTGCTTGTTTACAACAAGTTCCAGCCAAACAGGCTTCATTCAGGGTGGCGGACGGGTTTCATATCACATTTCACACTCACAGACTTGAAATTATAACCAAGAAACTAATGAACCGAACTTCAATGTTGATGAACGGTGCGTATAGCCTAATGAAACCCGAAAATGGTGAAATAAATTGTAGTCATAAAATTAAAATTAAAAGATTTGATCACAGCCCCATCTCATAGCATTTTATGTGAACATCCTCAACTTTTTCCTGTAACTCGCCAAAATGCCATCGCGAAGAACTGGCTACTTCAGCCGAGGGGACGGGGACGGAGCAGGGGCAGGGGCAGAGGCTCTGGTCACACTTGATTCACTGTCCAAGGAAATATCCAGTGCAGGAACACATTTCTCTGTCAACTTTAAATTTTTTTATGCGTTGCTGATAAAATGTGTTTTCCCATCGTCGTCATCGAGACTGTCCAATTCAGAATCGGTACCAGCGGATGTGGATGGCACAACCGCTGAAACTAAAAGCTGGGGTCTGGGCTCTTGAGGCCATGTTTGGTAATACGAGCCCTTGTCACTATCGGCAAGTTTTGTCCTGATATCTGTGTCCATTCGTACAATATTTTATTTTCTTTTGCGACCCTTTTTCCTTTTTCTTTTTATGGGTACGGAGGAATCGCTTTGAAGTTGTGTTGGAGTCAGACCGTGACCCCCTGACCTCGCTAGATATGTATCAGTGTGGACGCATCACAGGTCACGTGACCCAACAAACCGGCACGTTCAATGCCAGCTTTGCTTATACTCCAGTTTGGTACGACTGCGTCAGGAAAAACAACGATTTTAACGTCAATGTAAAAAGTATTTAGCAACAGAACAATGCGGAACTTAGAGTTAACTTGTTAACAGACCAGAAAATGTAAAAAGTGAAACATCGTTGATTTTTATGTTGTTCACTAGATCGCTACCTTAAAACAATTTAATGTATCTTTCGAAATTCTTTATAGCGCTTTAGAAAATGTCTTATGGGAATTCGTGTCTTAAAAATCTCTAGATGGTGAAGCTCTGAAAGGTTCACCAAGGTCACCATTTTCAACAAGGGTGAATTCACGTGCTCTTTGCAGAGAGCTGGGGACTCCGTGCCAGAAAAGTTTTACACACACGACTCACAATGGTTTCAATTGTGCTTCATTATTGAAAGAGAAAAATCAGACTTCATACACACCTAAAACGACTGACCAGTTTCACTTTGCAGTATGGTTACTATTGGTTTGACTAGCAATGACAAGACGGAACAGTCAAGTTCAGCTTTAGGAAAGAAATTGTACCCTTTCAGGCAAAAAGTGTAAAATTGCATTTTTTGCGTTACTTTCTCTTATACTATCAATCAATCAATCAACCAATCAATCAATCAATCAATCAATCAATCAATCAATTAATCAATCAATCTATCTATCTATATATCTATCTATCTATCCGTCTGTCTGTCTGTCTGTCTATTTATATGCATATTTCTGATAAACTTTTCACAAAATTGACAAAAAAATCTGCAAGCAACTGAACGGAAATATCTTCCTTTGTAACCGCGAAAATTTTATCTTTCCTACTAATAGCCTATAGGTTGCGCAGGTTTGCCAAGTGAGCGATGACCAACCAGGCCACCTTTGAAGTGCTGGCATGTCAACAACTTCTTTTTATTGTGGGCGTAATATTATAATAGGTCCCAGCTAACTGAGATTGGTTTTAATCATTACCTGCGCTCACTTCCAGTCTCAACCTTGCATCCCATCTCAGTGGCCCTCGATTTTAAATTTTGTACATTCGTAATTTAGCAACATGCCTTCCCACATTTTATTGCAAGTAGATCCAGCCAAAACGTCTAGCTGTCTGTGTTGAATGTTTTCATTTTACAATGATCTAGAACATAGCAGCTGTTCTTCGGTCCCTTTAAGTATTAGGAACACCGCGCACCTTATCTCTTTAAGTGCCAAATTTGGACTGAGCCAACAGCTTTTCTCGCCCAATACGCGCCGAGAAAAGCTGTTGACCTGGGATATTCTCTCTGGAACTGTAGGCATGCTGGTACTTGAATGAAAAGTCTCTGTACAAGAAATACCATTCTGAGATCCTAATGATAATTCAGCCTAGTTTGACTTTAGTAAATAAACTTTAATCGTGATTGACACTGAGAGAGTTGAGACAAATTTAACCTGTACGCTGTGTTGCTGGAACGTTGAGGATAAAAGTTCAGCCAGGATCGCATTATCTAAATACTATGCGTTTCAAAAACATTGGAATATTAGATAAGGTCAATGGAGCGTTTTCTTATACTGCACACAAACTTATTAGAAACGTTTTCTAGCCTCTAAGCTATGGGGCTATTAAGCTATGAAACTATGGAGCTGTGGGCCAGAACTTTAAAATGGGGAAGGACCTTTGGTACATGGATACAAAACTTATTAATAAATCAAAAACTTTTGCACACACAACTAAACATACCACATTCGAAGCATTTTTCCAACACTAGAATGTCTAGAATACCCTCTAACCTTTCAGAACATTCAAGAAGAAAACAGGTTACATGAAAAACCGATGGCTCTCTTTACTGATCCATAGTGCCCCAAAATTACAAAGTGAACATCGGTATCAAAATTAAACAAACATAATTTGACACGATGGCTGGCTGGATGAGCTGCTGATTAGAAGATGAAGTTAAAATACAAGTACAAAGCATACATTTTTCCCTTCGCGTTATGCGGACCCCAAAGTTGGCCTTATACGTCTGGGTCGGTGTAAGACGCAAACTCCTTCCTCCTTACCATGATATGGGCTAAGTTTCGTTTTAATAAGGGTATTGGGGACTATGATAAACTATGCACAAGCATTCACATGTTCCACAAATATGATGTTAGCCATATATATTATTACTCATATATCATTTTGGGTGAATTTTCATTAAAAATCACTTTCCATTTTAATGTCAAAATTTACCACTTGATGTCAGTAAGGTACAAAGGTATCAGTATTGATTTTGAAATATTAAAAAACTGTTTTGGTACATGATACAATATTTTGAATGAAAAATAATCGGCTCCAATATTTAGTGTTTTACACAGAAACAGTACAAATCACTAGGCATAGGATGCAAATCCAATGAAAAATCCTAGACTTGAATATGATAAAGGCAGCAGCTTTATATACATATTTGGTGCATCAACGGTAAACCCTTTGAGTGCCGATCACTGCATAAGGAGTGATGATGAAGCTGAATTACTGTAATGATTCCAAATTAATATTCCTCATGAAAAGACCTTTCATCCAAGCTCCAGCATGCCTGTGATCCCAGAGAAAGATATGGCCCACGTTAACAGCTTTCCTGCGCACTGCGGCCACAATGCGCATGAAATGCTCCGACCATTGCACCCGAAGTGCACCAACTCAGTCTCTTATTCGGCACTGAAAGACTAAAATATAAATGGTTCCACTGACAAGTCCAACATAAGTGTTCGATGGTATGGCCTAGAAAAGTAAACAGTAACTTTTACATCGTGACTCTGGTTGTGCTGGCAAACCCTCAGGCCCATGGGAATGAACTCATACTGAACGACCTTGAGCGATGGCATGAGCCTTGACTGTCATATTATCCTACACTCTTCTCGGACATCGCACCGTTAAGTACATTATATGCAATGACAGCTAAGTTCTACCTAAAAATTGAGGAAACAAAGGACACATTGCATCTACTACTGTATATGGATATTCATTACAAAGATTACCTTTAATTAACATATTTCAGGCTGGGGGAACAGAAAGAAAGTAACAAGTAGAAAGTTAATACCTGCAAGTCTGGAGCAACGGCTTAAACCCAATTAAGACTAAAGCTAATGAAACTAGCATGAAAGACTGTATTATCTGCAGAAGTACCTAAACGGGAAATATTATAAAGGACTCTGTCTTATATTGAGTGGATTTTTTTTTCAATAGGAATACAAACTTTATGCAAAGTTTTATTTTAACATATGTATCCACGGAAGTATAATACAAGATGCCGTTCATGCACAAAACTGCTTTTGAGCCGGAATAGTTTTGAGATGGATATCAATATTTTATGAGTTGAAAACATGTAAGTGTCAATGTGTAATTTGTCCATTGTCCAATGTCCGCACAAATAAGTAATTGTACATACATGTATGACTAAACAAAGGTAAAAAAACAATCAATTGCAATACTACTATTGAAACTGTAACAAAACACTATTCCAACGGAATATATTTCATAAAAATAGATGTATACCATATCTTCAGTCTTTTTAAGGGTCAGCCCCATGAGGGGAGCATTTATGTTTTCGGATTGTCCGTCCATCCGGACGTCCGTCCGGATGTGCACATTCTGGATACCGTGATATCTCCAGAATGCCTTAATGCATTTTGTTTAAATTTGACAATATGCATATCTTACCTGTCAAGATGGACTGATTACATTTTGGTGTCACCATGACCTAATTTGAGCAAACAGCGGATCATTCACTCAATGCTTTGTGTTGAAGGTATGTCTAGTTTTTTATATGTTCAGTGTTTTTTTTTACATGCACAGAACTTACGAGACCATATAAGATTTATTCTTTGCATTGTGTTGGTTGTTGCCTTTGTGCTTAAATTCTTACTGGTATTTTTGTTCCCTTTTTTTTTTTTTTTTTTTTTGGAAAGTGACGATAAGTGTTCTCAGAGAAGTGAATGTGAATTCATATGGAATAATGCAAGTGTAAAGCCAAGCAAGTACAAGTAAGCTTTTTGCTTCGTTTGGTGGGAGATGTTGCTTTTATACTTAAATTGTTTTTCTAAGTGATGATGAGCGTCGTTCAAGAAGAGAATATAAATTTGAATGGAATAAATGCACCCAAATGCTGTATGCTTAAATGTTCATGGAAGAATAGCTGAAGTATTATGACATTTGTCAGGAAATATGCACATAATTTGGGCAATTTGCGCGTACGCACGTTTGGCCACATAAACAAAATCAACTTGTACGATTCAGAAGAAACTTGTACACAAGCGATCTGCGAAACCTCAAAATATAATATCGACGATTTTTATCATTTGATATTAAATAAATGTAAAGTTTAATAAATTGTTTTACAGTTTCAGTAATTCATCACTGAATTATGTACCCCGTTCAATACAACCTGAATCTGTGCAGATTCTGAAGCTAAGAAGATTCAATTAGCTGCTGTTGGTAAATGTACTTTTTATGCTACATTTCTTGATGTGCGTGAAGCAGTTTTCTTACTAAACTGTGCACCCATTGTGGTCTATGCACTGAATTTATTGATGGAGGTGTATTTGAATACGATGTTACATGGCCAATATATGAAGTATCAAATAACTTGGTTAACCATATTCCCTTATGCCACAGGTTACTTTCCTATAGCGCAGATTCCTGCATTTTGCAAGCGCTCAACCACAGGCCAAAATCTAGATTTGGGTATGCTATCAATACTGTAGCATTATCGCAAGGATTGCCTCTCGTGCTAACCTACCACATTTAGGCCAGCCAAAACTATTTAATTTCTCGTATGGCGTGGCTTCGCTTCTTACACCATTTACCGATTTAGATACAAATGCCTATTTTCTCCCTCTTCCACCTCATTGGTTGATATTTTGTACACCCAAACGTGTGCAATTTGTCCACTTGGGCAATGCGCAGGATTTTTACCGGAAGGGACGTCAATTATGACAACCTAAACTTCCCCTTCCCTTCAAGTAACGCCAGTTTTAAACCAGGATCTGCGCCTTTCTTCGTAACTAAAATCGCTAATTGTGTGGCATTTGAATTTGGAATTTTGGTTCATGTAAGAAAGTGAAGGATAGAGAGACAAAATATATTGTTATTGTGGTTTTCAGTTCCAGCAGTAGAGCTGAAGCCTTTCAGGTTGGGGGGAAATACTGTGACTCTGTGAGCAAGGATGTGAGCCGTGATCACTACTCACCAAGTGTTCACTCTATATGGCAAAATGTAAATTTGAGGCTGGCCATCAATGCTGTGTGCTTAACAAGGGGGACACCTGTGTGATGACCTCCACAGCATTGACACCCAGCCAAAACTTTCGATTCTTGCCCGCGGATCGGCGTTTGGCAAAGGCAGGACCCCGGAAAGGTAACCTGTGTGCAAATATTATTAACAAAGTTGTTTTTATCATGTCATATCATGGTCATGGTCATGATCATGATCATTGTTATCCTATGAAAATGTTCGTTGCTGATTAAAATAAATTCATATAATGTAATGGGCATATAGCTTACTGAGTATATACTGAATCATGGACATCACAAAATGGAGCGCTAAAGTAGCATTTTTTTATCTTAGCCAATGCTTTCAGTTGTTTAGGTGTATACAAAAGATACAGAGTACATGTGACATGTAATGTTAGCATTTAAAATCGGTCTACATGTAGCCAGGTGTTTCAAATCCATGGAAACTGCACTCCACTCTACATCTGCAAAAGGTGCAACAATTTGGTTATTGTTTATTGAAAGCCTTTTGCAGCAGTGGTGCCAGATGTGCAGTTAGGCAAGTCTATATTGAAGGTGCTAATACGCAGAACATTAAATGACACTTTTGTTCCACTTTCAGGGTCACCTGATATGTTTTGTTATTGCTGTAATAAATGCATGGGTAAGTTGCTCATAGGCAATAATGTGTAAACCTGTTTAACAAGAAACATAAATAAAAAGAATCCTGAATCATTTTCCTGTTTTGAGATGCACTGCATCACACTATAAATTGTTAGGTACACACAAACAGATGCAATCTCCATGTTTAGGAATGCTGTTGCTATCAAATGAAATCAAATTATAAATATCTAGATTGACATGAATTCATAAAGTGTCAAAAACCCCTTATAAGTTTCCTATATCGCTTGGGCACCTTCATTTTATCGAAGTATTTTATCATTTTAAAAGATGTGTATTCATTAGTGCGCATGTACAAGGATAAATGCACACGTGCACACTATTGTATTGTTATCAGCATTTGAGTACCAACAACAACTCAGGCAGCAAGCTCAAGCACTGATGTACCGAACCGTATATTCAGAACAAATTACAAAAGATCATGGCAAACAGTTACAGCAAGCATATCATAAGTGAATGTTAACTAAAATTATGAGAAGACGTTAAATTCAAGTCCTGACATGAGCTTAGAGACACATAATTTATTATCTTGATACCTTCAGTTGGATGGAATTTTCTCAATATTATGCCTTTTGCAGGGATATCAAAATTGTAAGGTCCAGACAAACTTTATCTATCTATGAGACTGAGTCCCATAAGATATCTTGTTTCATAACTTTCAATATTACTTAACCACACTTATTTAAGGTTTATGTGTTCATCTGTGATTTGGAAAAAAAAACGCAATTGCCAATATTTTCGTATATCTCTTAGCTTGCTTAGATGGGATTAGTTTTCAACTGTTTTTGATGACTATCATAAATCCGAAAGTAAGGATGGAACTGACACTTGTATCTCTCCATCAAATTTTTCACCAACAATTCGCTGTTCATCAGAGGAATTTTATTTGTTACATTCCTTGACTTTACGCTATATGGGAATATGCCATCAACACTCTGTCTTCTTGCCTCCTATGCAAACGAAGCGCCGTGGTAGATCTTTTCCACTTGCAGAGTCAATATGGACCCAACACAGAGGTTGGTCTGGGTATGCCAATGTAATATTTCAAAGTTTCTCATAGTTCCAATTGAAAAGATTTAGAAGTATTTACATGCAAAGCATTGACTGATGACTCCAAGTTTAGACATGCATGGTTCCTCCAAAATGAGGTGAAAGAAATAGGGTCTGGTACAAGTGATGCAAACTTGAGTTCCAGGCCAGCTTGGTCTTGAGATAACGTGTTAACAAGGAAATGGAGGACAAATTGACCTGTCAAGTGCATGATGGTTCCCCCTTCGGATGCACCTATAGTAATATATTCTCACTTGTTTGACAGTTTTTTTAACATTTTAGTATCACTGACAGGCCTTGTCACTTCGTGCCTACACCCATAAATTGCGCACAGAAAATGTGATACAAGGCCTACCAGTAATACTGTCCCATAGTCCAGGTTCATGTGTCATACACACTTTATCATATACAGTGGTCCCTCTTTTGAAGGATTGCTCTATTGATGTACCACTTGACATTGTGCTTACATGCACAGGTTGTGCACACGGAATGTGATACAAGGCATACCAGGAATACCGTCCCATACATGTTGTCCAGGTTCATGTTTGATACACGCTTTATCATATACAGTGGTCTCTCATTTGAAAGATTACTCCATTAGTTTACTGCCTGACTTTTATCACCACATTGATCATGTCTATAGTGCTACCGTTTCCATGCTGTATGACCTCCATGGGCAGACCATCTGCATAGTGTGACTATATTTTGTCTTTCTCTACAGGTGGTCTGTTAAGGCAGAGAAAAATAAGGTGTACCTAATGTTGGCAGCAGCCCACTGAATCTTTACGATAAATCTTACAATGATAATAAATGATCCAAGTAGCATTAATCACTTAAAATGAACAATTATGTAACATTTTCCCATAAAAGTAAGACTTTCCACAACTGGAACTGCACACCGTTTTGATCATTATACACACCATGGATATTACAGTGCAGCCTGAAGAGAGGCAACGTCGTGGGGCAATCCAGCCTTACAAGATGTCCAGGTTATCGGGCATATCAGAGTCCATATCACATTTTCTTCACATGTAAATTTTTTGGCAAGTACGTGATTAAACAGTGACTAATTGAAAACACCCTGCCACCTGATTATTCATAGTGCCCTATAATTAAATAAATGAATGTCATTGATAAAGGTATCACTTTTAATTTCTGTTTTCTTATGACCAGATTGAGTCAATTCACTTTGATGAATTATTCCGGTCCAACAGCACAAAAAGATAGTTCGAGTGCCGATATTGGCGAATCTATGTTATGCAAACCACAACCATATGGAATGGTTTTAATATATTTTATTTGATCACTGAACAAGAATAAAGATACTCCAATACAAATTATACAATTCAAGAAGAGGGTTGTCCCCTATTCAAATTCTTCTTGCCAAGAAAAGACACAAACAGGACACAACAACACAAGACCAAAACACGTTTGAAGAGAACAATCGCAAACAAGGAGAGCGAGAAGGGATCAAAACAAACAGTATATTGCACTTTCATTAGCTGCCTTCCTTTAAATGAGCCTCCCCCCCCCCCCCCGAGCTCAAACAGCGAGGATTTTGTTTAGCCAAGTTACATGTCTCAATGGTAACGTCTACTTTGGCTACATTTTTGTAAGAACCACATGGAATAAGTGCCCCTCTCCTGGATGACGATACTGAATAAAAACCATAAGGCAGGTAGGCCTGCTGGCAGATACAAAATCATACAAATATATTAATAGTTGCATGCACCTCCTCCATTATGGCTAAGACTCCAATAGAGGTGAACTGGCGGGCTACTAAACACATTGGAACTTGGGGGTTTTTGACAGGCGTTATATATTGATAACAAACAAATAGTCTTAAAACATTTTTACTAAGACCTTGACGCATATAACTAACCACTTCAAGTTCAATGGGTGTTCATGGATCCAACAGCTCAAATCATATATGGTAAAACTGGGTGCCCTGGGCGATACGTACAAGATATAAGCATAACAGATGTCTACAAGCCAACAGAACCTGTTTTTTCAAAACAACTTTAGTCCGTGCAAAGTGGATAAGAATGCGGAGCTCCTTTCAAGCATGTTGAAGTTGATAAACGTCTATATGTTAGCTTCAAATAACCTTACCACTATCCTATATCTAGCAAACAAGTTAACGTGTGATCCACCATCTATATCATGGGATGTGATAAAGTGGGACTTAACACGAGTTTTAGTGAACATGGGAACGTCAGTATTTTTTTCTGAATATCTTATTGCCTTTTCATTTTGGTTAAAACATATTTTATTGATGCGATTGGAAAACAGGCATGGCATATACAAATTCCTCGTGTGAAAAAAGAACATTTTCTTGTACAATATTGACAGTAGATTAGGCAGATTACCCAAACTTATAAGATCTCTTCTTGCCCTTGTAAAATACATTATATATGTTTCTCTACCTGTATGTTTAATTCAAAAAATGCTTAAACCCATCAGATGTTACCTAATGGTGTTACACAGTTCTCTGTGAATAAAGTATTTATTTTCCAGTAGTATATTATTCAAAATATAATCGTAATTTTATCCACATTTTGGTAACAACCAAAATTGACTTGTTCATAGCATAAGCTTATGCTATCATTCATCACTTGTTGATTTAATCATTCTTGTAAACGTGTCCAAAACACTAGAACATAGTTATATTCTCAGTATGTCTAAGCAAATAATACTGAAATTTCACCAAAAATCGGATACATTGAATTACGCTATATTCACTTTATGGTCTTTGGTTGTTACAAAGTGGTGTAATATTGACAATTATAATGCCTGTAATTTGGTCTATGTAGTACAGTGATAAAGAATATAAACTAGTTTTGACCATTTTCCCTCTGCTATTGTTGCAAAAAGTTTTTCCATCCTATTATTCTTGTTGGACATTCTTTTTTACTCTTCTACAAAAATCCAGTAGAAGTCGTTTCATCTCATTTCACGGATGTATTTGGTTTAGCCTGATATCCCGGAACTGGGTATATTTATGGCATCATTATATCTCACATTACGAGAATTTAGCTGCCTTTTCCTTGATACTGGAATCGCCAGTCCTATTTATTAATAATCTAGAATGTTAGCTGTTGAATCATATGTCTTCAGTTCTCCTTCTCTTAAAAATGTCCTATCTGTAATAACAATATCTTACATAAACATGATACCTTCTGCATACCACTGCTTGTAAAATGCAGATTTTTGTCCCTGGTAATATGACCATTAATCCATATAACTTCTTTTCAAACATATTTAACATTTTTTGGTATAAAAAAATTAAGACCATTCTACACTTTAAAAAGCTGCTTGAAAAATAATGGTATATATTCCTGTTCTATGTCAAGCAACATCTGCTCAAAATAAATTTGAATTAACGTTTGGAACGTGAGCTTAAAGGGTAGCTTTCCGCTTGGAATCTGGTTTTCTTTAGATCCGCTTTATCCAATTTATTTGTAGTGTTGGTACTTGAAATCCAAAATGAGGAAGCTTTTACCTCCATCATATGCGTTTCTACGAATAATGTTATTCTTAACCTCAGCAATATCACTGTTCTGTATGAATGTGTAAATACTAGATTGGACACCCTGCATGAATGCTGCAAGTACATGGCGTACAAGAGAATTTAGATGCATCTAGGGTCTTCATCACGATGTTTCTAAGAGTACATTTCAAGTTTTCTACATATTTAATATTTCTTTAAACGATTGCAATCATGCATTAAAGGTTTTATTAATCATCTAGTTCTCATCTGGGTATCAATATATCACCCAAACCACAATTTTCTTATTACGCAGCTTCACAGGTAAATCTCCATCTGCATTGTTGTTTTTTTTTTGTATTTTTTCTGTTTGTTTGTTTTTGTTTTTTTTTTCCGTTTCCTCCAATCCATCATATGACACAATTTCTACTGTTGGATTTTCAACCTCTGTAATGTTCAGAATATTTTAACACTTGCTGTAACAATTTATCAATTGTACCAATCAGTACTCCTGATACCCTAAATATCACTATCACTTCTTATTTTAATAGCTAACAAACAGTTCCACGGCAAAAATAAAGAGAAAGGGGGATAAGAAACAGCCTTTTCTGCCACCTCTAGATACTGGGCATATCTTGCAGGTATGACTATTATTGATAACACAGCTTGAAATATTTTGACATAAAATTTTGTCCCATCTTTGAAATTTGTTCCAAAGTTACAACTGTCGAGGACTGTATATATGTATTAGTAGTAAGGAGTGATCTCCACGCCTATTACGTAAATTTCTCAAGGGGCTATGACCCCATAAATATTTTTAAAAGTATTACAAGTACTTGTCGATATGATATAAATCGTGAAACGCGTTGAGACGTGTTTTTGGTGGGTAGAGTTAAATCAGACCTAGGAACGTTATTTTCACTTGTCAAAAGAAGGATTAACGAGTCAAGTTTTTGTGAGTGACCTGGGGCATTTCACCTGGGTGATTTACAAGGGGTTTTGTTCTGATATGCTCTACAAATTGACTTTTAGTTGCGATATGTACACTTTCATTTTGTACAACTAATTATCAAAGGTCCGAACAATTCACGTACGATGAATGTATTTTCCTAACTATTCTTCCATACTACATTGCCTATAACGTATTTTTCTAAGAGTGGTACCTTGCTGATACCCATCTGATACAATACAATGGACGTTTTCTTTTGCCATCAAAACCAGTGTGTGCTTGTATATGAGTCTTACAGAGCTTTTGAACCTAGATCCCAATAGGTATTAACAGAGCTGCGAATATGACATGATAATTCGTTTACATGAAGGAATGGTACTGTGACATCTGCATACATCAGAAGGTTTAAAACTCTGCTCAAGCTATTGAGAGTGGCCATCCAGCTATAATACTCTGGGCCATTTTTTTATCAGATATGCTTCCAAATTTTATTCAGCCAATAATTTCTTTCATCGCAGGTCCAACTAGTTCATGCCTTCTCAAATATGAAAAATATCTACTAGGCCATTCCAATTCAAACATGAATCAAGATGTAATTATCCTTAGCATTTGAGAGGTAACATGCTGTCCATTGTGCAGAGCATGTCGACACATACTGACATGTATACAATACAATGAGCATTCCCCTTGTGATCAGAACAAGTCTTTGCATGTATACAAGTCTTACATAACTTTCATTTTTATGAAGGATTCCCCAGAGATGAATAATGAAAACTTGTCTCAGCAATATTATAAAATAGCCCACAATGTACATAGTTTTACTCCCAATTAGACAACCATGACCAACAGTGCCTCATCTCCTATCTAGTTATAATTAGAAAAAAAGGAAAAAAGCAATTTACTCTCTCTCTCTCTCTCTCTCTCTCTCTCTCTCTCTCTCTCTCTCTCTCTCTCTCTCTCTCTCTCTCTCTCTCTCTCTCTCTCTCTCTCTCTCTCTCTCTCTCTCTCTCTCTCTCTCTCTCTCTCTCTCTCTCTCTCTCTCTCTCTCTCTCTCTCTCTCTCTCTCTCTCTCTCTCTGCTTTAAAACTAATAAATTCAGTTTCTGTCCACATAAAAACCCAACAGAGTAAGTAGTAATGTTGCGTTCGATTTTAAAATCTGTAAAATAATTTGCTTTTACAGCCCAAAAACTTATAACTGGTTCATCAGTGTGAGACCATTTTGCAGCCGTACATTAAAGGAAGTCCAGAATCAAAAATGAGCAAGAGGATTGATATTTATTGTATATTACATTGGATGATTTATTCGATAAGGAAGAAATGCAACATGAAAAACACACAGATGCAATAGCGTAAAAGGCCTCAAGAGCAATTAGATTCCCAACTTTTTGTGTCTAGTTTCGCTTGGTAGTTTCCCAATGTTACCCCCATTCCCTGTGCGAATGGGTGGGGGGAAGTTTTGGGGTCGTTTCCGTTGACAAACATGCTTGACCACCTTACCCAAAGCACATCACATGCTTTCTTTACAGAGAGGGCTACTTCGCTTAGCTCTGGTCTCTTTTATGGCGATGGTACTATTACAATTATAGATCAAAGTGTACGCTGTACATGAGAGGGATACAAGAGTTTGGTTTGAAATTATAGTCGCTATCCCCAGTTTGTATGCTAAAATATACAGCGATCATGATTCAAGTTTATTTACATATAAAGCCACGACCCTTCATGTCCATCGCTGTCATAACCAGTGACACTTGTACGGTTTGAGGTATCTAAAGTATCTTGCAAATAATTTAACAGTACAGATTATTTGTGAAGGAGCCGATCCCCCAAATTTAACAGCGTGTTAGCAATTTGTTTTCTATTATTTCTAAAGGTGCTATTTGGAAAAGTAAAAATTTCCATTGAGATGACGACTAAAACATAGCTTAATTGGAGGGAAATAAATGTTTCTATTGATGCAAAGATATACAGTGAATAAACAATTTGTCCCTAGTTGTTGTTTAAAAAAATTATGTGTTCAGACCTGATTTAAACTATCCTCCTTTAATTGTCTAAACTTTCGTGTGCAGAACTATTGACACTACCCTCCAAAGTATCAAAAACATGATAAAATTAACACTCAAGCTCTCAATTATCTATCCATCATATAATAGTCATGCATCGGCGTGATTCGTGATTATCTGTTTGTGCCGATCACAATCAGGACATCTTAAAACAGAACAAAACAAGGTATACACTGAATTTGTACATTATTTTTTCATTGTAGATGAACGTTTAGATCTCGTGAAATCCGTCAACAAAATATAATTTGACAGTTTATGGTATCTGTAACGTAAATGCCAAAGTGTGGCAAGTTTATGGTAACTCTTCAAGTAATTGTTTATATGTTTCTAAAATACTGATAAAGTATTTATTACAAGAAACTTTATGCTATCTGCCGATTCTAACCAAACGTAGAAAACAGGAGTGTACTCCGTTGTCTAAGGGCAAAAGCGTCCAAAACCCCCGCAAATTTTGTCCAAAGTCTTACTTCATTTTAGCAAACACAAAGACAAAAGCTGTCAAATATATACTTTCCTGAAGTTCAAAGTCTTATACCTACTTACATTTCAAAGCACAGATTAATTTGGGTATGCATATTTATTTATTTATTTATTTATTTATTTATTTATTTATTTATTTATTTATTTATTTATTTATTTATTTATTTATTTATTTATTTATTTATTTATTTATTTATTTATTTATTTATTTATTCATTCATTCATTCATTTATTCATTCATTTATTGATTTTTTTATTCATTTGTTTGCTTATTTATTTATTTGTTTCTTTCCTTGTTTGTTTTGTTTATTTGTTCATTTATTTATTTAGTTACGTGTGTGTGCGTGGGCGTGTGTACAAGTATGTGTGGCTTTGACACCAGTAAATTGTTCCTATTAACAACGTGCCAATATTGACGTGCATTCGATACGTGTTGATTGGTCATTGGTTCCTGTCTGCAACCAAGACCTCCATTTTGTGCATAACTTCAAGGCCATCCATTGGTTAATATCCGTTTATTCAGTGCTGTTTGAAATACTTTGATCCAAGAACAGATAGAAGCTATATTAAATTTTTCACAAGGTTACAAAACCGCGACTTTGAAAGTAGTATGAAAGATATGGATGTGAAGAACGTTGATATACTGGCAAGAAGAGACCGACTATCATTCATTTTTGTATACTACATACACCACTCACCATGGAAGAGGTGTAAAAGTCTTTTAAAGAGAAAAACTTTAGATGCACAACTTCAACAAATTTTCTTTGGTAAACTGTCTCGAAAAAACTTGTGAGCATCCATTTTGTGCATAATATTGATCTGGCACCATGGAAGATAACGTTAACTTCTTTGGTCTTCTCAGGTGTATCATTTACATCAACAGCATGCCAACAATAAAGGGCAGTCACTTGTAAAGCTATTGACAGTGAAAGCATAATAACTCAAATGTAATGGGAAGTATAACTGCCGCCCATCATCCCAGAGTTTTGCGTTTTTACATTGTAAACTGATTCCTCTGGAAGTGTGATAACTCTGCCATCCACCGGTGCAATAAGATATTAACATTTAGTTTTGATTCACAGCAATCAAAAACAAATAGCGCAGACAAAACAGTAGTTACAGGAATGAAAGAAATAATTCAGAAATTACATTTTAATAGCGTTTTCATATAGAACGCAACATATAATTGCATTCTTCGAGGTCAACTCTATCGATCTCTTTACACATAGCAGCAATCTCTGTTTAGTAATCCCTATATAGTAAAAGGACAGAAGCTCACACAGTTGTAGATTTAAAGGTTGCATTATCTGCTTCATATTTATTCAAAGAAGAACGAAATCCCTCTTGAGAATCTTGTTTTCGTTTCCAGGTTCAAGGGATTTAGCAACGTTATTTTTTATTATACTATACGTGGCAGATATCGTCTTTCAAATGGAGCAGGTTTGTGTGAATAGGCTAGTTCAGGTCATTTGTTGTCATGCAAGAACACATAGCTGCTGCCCATCATTCCAGAGTATCGCGATTCATTACATAATCACTCAAAATTGATAGTATTTTCTCAAGTGTTACTAATCTGACTTGTTACTTTGAAACATTGACGCAGGGTTGGTAGTGAATTAGTACTTAAATAATTGGGGAATTTCAAAGTGAGAGGTATGTGTTATCATGGAGTTTGTTTTGCATTTCTGGTGCAGGATTTCCATTGTTGCAGTAGTTGTTGGGATTCCCATTTGGGCGAATACAGCCTATGTCAAATTTCTACAGAAGAACGTGCGCAATATGGAGTAGAGTGCTTCCATATATATATATAAATATATATATGTATATATGTATATATATATATATATATATATATATATATATATATATATATATATATATATATATAATTATGTATGTATATATATATATTAGACAGTGACAGGTTAGCTTATGGGCAGTACAGAGTTTGGACTGCGCAAAAGGGTAATGACTTCTGCGAAGTGGTTCTGGACAAAAAGCCACAAATACAACAAATTACAAAAATACAAAGCGGTGTTATTACTCATGGAAATGACATTTTACTCCTTTTTTGGACGGGACCAAATGCTATGACGGGAATAGTACCGCACGGCCACAGCTGTGGATAAAATCCTGTTATTCCCTATGTAATTTGAACGCTATTGGTGATTTGGAAGCAATAAGATTTGTGGTTTTGGATAAATTTTTAAATATGCTAAAATGTAGTTTGAAAATCCAAAGAATAAATGGAATATGATAATCTGAACGAACAAAATAACGACGTAATCGGCACTTCTCCCCCCCCCCCCCCAAGTTCAAAGTAAACCCAGTGTGTGGTTATTGAGAAGTCAATAACGTAAATGTTGTGATGCATGAGTGGATAATGTGCCCCAAATGACAGACCGTTGTATTAGCTTAGCTGACAGACAAGTCAGCAGAGATTATAAGTTGACAGGGAAAATTATCATTCAAAAGTAGACAAAAGTTGGAATCCAATGCAAAGCCTATAATTACTAAAATGTCCAGATTAGTATAATACAGACTTACAGGGTGAACACAAATGACTGAATAAATAAACAAGCTAACAAAACTCCAGCTGGCTCATTTTTCAAAAGTACTTTGGGTATTGAAAGGAACACCCCCGTGATGACATAAAATGATAGCTTTCTCAATAATGAATAAAACAAACCACATTAGGCGATTCGCCTATTTCTTGAATTTAACATCTTCAATATTAAATGTCCTTATAGCACATGTTAGGCTACTTCTACAGGTCAGTAGTTCACAGTCACTTTCTAATTTGTTGTAACTGGCTTTACAGCAAAGCAGCTGTATAAGTTGCGCATGATAATAATGAGGTGTGACATATTTTATTTCAAGCCCACATAAATCAGCTTCATCTGCCTTTCGTACATGCTTATACGATTTAAGTTACATATTTCAGCATTGGCAGCCAATTTCTGAATGCATGTGCCATTGCTGAAAGGGCTACAGACATTTTATCCACAAAGGTGTTACAGTAAGGTATGAAGCGATACTGTTGTTAGCAAGTGTGGCTAATATTAATTCGTAACTATCTGCTAGTCATCTATATCGTCCACTTCTTTTCCAACACGCTACATGTACTATACCTGCATTTATAAGTGTCAGTGGGGTATAACGGTGACCAGGATTCTGAAGTAAGGGCTAACCCCCCCCCCCCCCAATCACTTCCATCGCAACACTTAGCATGAAGAAACACATCTAGTTATGGGTTTGTGCTTGAGACAAATAGACTTTCACCACAGCTGTATCCTCTTGATCAGCTTTCATTCCAGTTGTTCGAGTAAGTATGCACTGCAATGAAATTCACTAAGTCCTTTCCCTAGATACCCAAATCTTTATCATGCCAAACATTACAGCTGCTTGTGGCTTGACATATCCGCTGCGTGTGCCATATTATTTTGCGATCAATTGGTGCATAAAGAGTTGCAACACAAAGGTGATCACAATTGCTTACAGTGCTATATAGAGAAAAGAATGCTGTATTGCCTGATCTCATTGATGACAAATACCGTATCTTACTTTAGGTATCGTCATCATTGAGAACCGGTGAAACACAATCAACTGATAAGCCAAGGGGTTGACATAAATCAGTCAGGATGCATGAGAAAAAAAGAGAAAGATAACTGATTATGGATAATTAGGACAGAATCAGCAGGGGCTCTCTGTGAAATTTCGAATATTCTTGTGGACGGAGCAAATGACATAAGATCCCATTATTCCGACCAAATACCATCAGTAGCCGTTTGGAATCACGACATCGCACATGGTCCATATACCTTGACAAAAGTAAATGGTGTGTTGCAGTTTTATTTTCGGAATTAATCAATACATGAAGCTTGCTTCTCGATGTACATGCAATTTTGTTAGCCACTATATAAACAAATGTTCAGCCTAATTTCCAGGTATATCTAACATCCACCTTCTGGTCTTTTACATTTGACCACATTAAGTATGGGAGATGGAGTACAGCTCATCTGTCTTTCTTGGTAAAGCTCAACAGAATATATCTTTGAACGTATATTTAAACAAACATAGCTATGCGAGGATCCTGTCTTAAGCTGACATTGATACTCTCAAATGAAAAGAATTTCTAGCTTGTTGTTTAGTGCACCCAGAAATGTTTGTCAGTATCAAACGACATTGGCCTGGTGGCTTTTATAGAAGAAAACCTTTGGGCTGTTCCCTCAACATAAAAAGAAATAAATCCCAGCGCTAGTGGAGAAGGACCATTTCAAGATTCTTAATAACATTTACCCAAAGTACATCCGCACTGAGTTTGATGTTGATCTAGTTCACAGTTTTTACAAAGGCTGTAACACTACCTGCATGTGCACTTCTGTCTCTTTATTTGAGGCCGCGAACGCCCAAAGATTCATTCTTTTGTTCAAAGTGAAGAACGTGGCGTTTTATAGCACATTTGTGTAGAAAATGTGCTATATTCACACAGTAAAATATATTTATTTACAAAAGAATTTTGTTGCGCTTGACAGGCAAGTTCAAGTTTTTGGCCATCAAGTGGGTGCTGGATTGTGACATCACAGAAGGGAGTCAGTGTGATACAATGGCAGAGCAATAGAGAAACCATCAGTGGCAGCGACGTAGATAATGAGTTTTATCTCAGTTTCAGCTGTTCCTTGTTCCTAGGCCTTGAGCAGACTGACATTCACTGCTCCAATTCAATGTTTACAATTGGAGTTGGTGTTGAAACTTCCTTCAGTGACCTCACAGTCCAGCGTGGTCAAAATTTGATGGAAAGTAGCGATGCTTGACAAGAATGGCCACCAAATGAGGGGCAAGTCTGAACGATAAAATGGTGAATAAAGTATATATTGCGTAATGGCAAAGGCAGTTTTCTTCACAAAAGTGCTATAACAATTCAACTCCTTTACTTTTCATAAAAGGTAAATAACTTGGTGAGGGAAAACCTCATCCATTCCCAGCATGTGCTCCTTTATGGCATTAACTGATTTAAAACAGGGAAGGTTATGGAGAAAAAGTCAAAAATAGCATTAACACAAAAAATTATAGACGAATAGAAAAGCTCGCAGCTCCATATCTTGGAAAACGTAAGGTATGGGTGTCCACAGAAGTAAATTGTGCAATTTCGAAGCAATTGGCAAAGCAGTTTTGGAGTTGGCAAATCAGTTTTGCAGATGTCTTTCAACTTGTTGGGGATGTAACTTGGTCAAATATCTTTTAAGTTCGTACAAATGGCCATGTTCCAGTTATATATGATTCAGTGTAATGTTTATTTTTATCATTTGATGGCAAAATGTTAAAAAAAAAATTACATTGTGCCTCCAATTACGTGACCAAAGGCTTTGGATTCGCATCAGACCACCACTTTCAAGTAAATGGACAAGGCTTGCTCCCCAGCAGCACGTTCAGGACTTCACAGCTTACTCGATAAATCGACGGATACTTCAGGTAGGCTTTCATACTCAGGGTCCTCTGTGTAGGCTAAGTTATACATATTACATGAGTGATCTTGACTGCATTTACTAGGTCACAGAGTCACTTTCATAGAAGATATTGTTCACTTGACCACTTACAAGCTATTTTAGCTAGAACATGTAACTATTGAGAAAGTAGCCAGATGATTCTGGGAGTCAGTTACCAGGACTATACCCTACACCAATGATACAACCCTGATAGATTCTCATTACCCTTTAATGATAATGTACAAAGCCACAAAAATGTTGCAAATGATATAAACTCCGAGCTTAATAATTTATGTAATTAGTTTGTTGTATATAACCTGTCGTAAAACATGTTTAATGTACAAACATTATTTTTTTTATACTTTCCGTAACGTAAGTTGAACCTAAATATTGAGCTAAGCACTGTAGGCTATTACATTGGAAGACCCCGCGAACTTGAATTTTAGGAATGCACATTTAGGAAAAAATACTCTGGAATGCTCATGCTACTAAGATAGCGGATGCATTATCCAAGATAATAGGAATACTATGCCAAATTTATAATTTATACCCACACAAGGTCTTATAACCGTATATAATTCCATATTTCTGTCTCATTTAAAACTTTGCCTTTCTAACATGGGGCTAGGCATGTGATCAAAGTGTCAAACTACCATATAAGCCATTTGTCCTATTTCTTTGGTACATTTCAACACTCACACATAGTCTTTTTTCAAGAAATTAAACATGCTGATGGTTGAAGACTTATTAACTGACCAGCTTGTCATGTCTATTGAATTAGATTCAGGAATGGCTAAGTCAAGAAGGAATGGTTGAATACAAATCAACACAAGCAAAGTAATGCATTGGCCATAGACCACAGTCTTAAATCTTTCTATATTTCATATTAGCATTTTCAGTCTAAACAATCAGCATTTTCTTTTTTCAAAATTTTGTGAACAGCATTGAACAGATAAAAATGTCAGACAAACACAGATGGGTTTTTGTCATTTAACAACCAGCTCGTTAATTGGTGATCATTTAAATACGAAACAACACCTGGATGTAAACTGTATACAGGTGTATGAATTGTGCTTTGGCCTATGTCACATCATTGCCCTTCCTCACCATGAAGTTACCACCTATAGGTCCACCAATGAAATGACTCTGGTGCAGCACACATTAAACCACGGGTATCCAAATTGAAAAATACGTTAAAAATAAGTGATACAAAACATTACTCTCTAGTGAACACTTTTTCTTAATGCTTCCATAAACAACGTTTTCACGAAGTTTGAGGAAAATCTGAATGACACTTTTGTTAATGAAGTTAAGCATGAAAAAATATCTAAAAAATAGGGAAAATGCCGTGCCATCTGGTTTATAAATTGATGTCTAGATGATCCCAGAACTAGGCGTGTGCAGCTTTGAAGTAATTGGCTGAGCGGTTTACAAGATTTTTTGAGATTTCTCAAAAACAAATCAAATTCATGGACTGTGACCAGTTGAACACACTTGACATAGACAAACCCAGGGCATATCTATACCATGTTTGTAGTGAAACTGGTTTGGAAAGAAGTCAAAAAGTGAATTTCCATTGCAATCTTTTTTGACTTGCATGGTAATCAACAGGCGTCGACAGGTATTCTAACAGTACCCAAACACCAAAAAACCACACATTCAAAATCAGAGATCCAGAGTATCACTAGCTGGCAAACAATTTCTCTAATCATCCAGTAAGTTTCATATCCACAAAATTTGAGAAGATTGTCAGGGAAGGTTATGGAGAAAAAGTCAAAAATAGCATTAACACACAAAAAATTATAGACGAATAGAAAAGCTCGCAGCTCCATATGTTGGAAAACGTAAGGTATGGGTGTCCACAGAAGTAAATTGTGCAATTTCGAAGCAATTGGCAAAGCAGTTTTGGAGTTGGCAAATCAGTTTTGCACATGATTTTTTGAGGGAAAGCCGAAAAGAGGAATAAATCATCAAAACTCTAAAATTTAATGGAGCGTGACCATTTGAAGAAACATAATACAGTCGGGCCCATGGTTAAAATAGGTCTATTTGATGGTTTTGAAAAGGCAAAAAATGTAACTGCCCACTGCAACCCCCAAGCATGGTAATTATCAACACGAAAACGAAAAAGAAAATTGTAAAAATTCAGAATGCCACTACCTGCTGACTAGACTATTTAACTCTCCCACAATATACATTTCCACCAAATGTCAGAACAATTTTATGACGGTTTTGGAGTAGAAGTGCCAAACAGCCTCAACACACAAAACATTGTGAAAAATTTAGAAGGAAAAAAAGGAATAGTGCCATTTGTTGAACGTGCCCAGAAATGTTCTCATGCAATTTCATAGCAATCGACAGGTTTTGTTTTGGAGAAGATGCTTTGAAGGTTTTGCCCAAAATGGAACTAAAACAAATACATAGACAAAACACAAACTCATTGAAGCATGACCATTTCAAGAAACTCGATCAAGAATATAGTTCGTTTTATTCGTAATAAAAGGCCTCCAGCCTGTCAATACCTAATATGTACATTAAAATAGTATTTTGAAATAATGGAAAAAGACACCAGGTTTATATTTTTACATATTTAACAAAAGAAACCCTCTCTTCTTAAAAGCTTGATACAAATAATTTCCTAATGAACATAATATTTCTGGTTTGGCACTTTTTAATAGATTAATCATTTTCTCAGTATAAGGATATAAATAATAGTTCTTATTCAAGTACTTCTCACGTAAGTCTGAGTAAAATGGACAAACCATCAAGAAATGAAATTCGTTTTCAACACACTTATCTTGTAAGTATTACATAATAAACAAATTCTCTCTTCCCTCACTGTACCAGTATATCTTCCTTTCTCAATGTGCAGACCATGACTTGAGCATCTAAAGCGAGTAATAGCATTTTGAAAAGTGATAACATTTACACAGTTAAGATATTTTTCTGGTTCTAACAAAGATTTGAAAAGGCAATAAGTATTCAACTTTTGACTTTCTGTGACAGAATCATGCCAAATTTGCATGGCACAGTCCTTCAATCTTTTAGAGAAAACTTCTTTAAACCATGCAACATTTCCTACTTCTTGTGATATCCAGACTGTGCCAAAACCAAATTTGAATAATAAAGACTTGACATGTGTAGCCCAGTTACACCTTCCAGCTTTATCCAACTCAAACAACATATTATAGCATTGTTTTGGGTATCTATGGGAGTCCATTTGAAGAATCTTGCACCAATAACTGATGCATCGTAGATGATATTTCACAAAAAGAGGGTATTTTCCACATTCCCAAGGCAGCACCATCAGATCAACCTTAAGGGAGACCAAGCCACTGTTTACAAAACTTAATCTGCACTTTTTCTATTACTTCTGTATACTGATAACCCCAAATTTCAGATCCATATAGTAAAATAGGTGTGATCATTTTATCGAGTAAATGGAATACGGTTTTATACGGTAATTTACCAACTTTATATTGGAAACACTGTAGCATAGCTATGACTTTTTGTGCTTGGCTGGCCAAAGTTTTGGTTGCTACAGACCATGATAGTCTTGATGAAACCATGAGACCTAAATACTTATATTAAGATACACATTCAATTTTTTCCTGTTTAAAATACCATTCCTCATTTTTTCGCAAAATACCTCCATTCCTAAAAACCATTATTTTTGTTTAAGTTTAGTTAATGTTCATACATGATTGATCACTGAATTCTCCAAGAATGTTAATCTGCTTCTGTAGTCGAGCAACCATGTCTGCCAAATCTAGATCACGGTTACTGAGACGTTGTGGAAAATGTGAATTGTTGACGCATGGACGCCGACGCCGATGACCGACGCAGTGCTGTCCTATAACCTCAGCTGACTTCAAACGTCATCCTCAAAACCAGTCACGCATTTTTTCCAAGTGGCACAGGGACAAATCTGCAGACAAATAGACCTTCGTCCCCCCCCCCCCCTTGGTGCTACATTTTCCTATTTATTGCCCTAAATAGTTTTACAGATTGTGCCATAACTTTATGAAAATGTATCCTTTGGAAGGGTTAAGCAGAAAAGCCCACTATATCCTTCAGTTTTAACAAAGTTTTCAATTAAAGTACTTGGTCCATGCATACATGCAGAATTGATTATAATATGAGTCAATAGGGTTTGCCATGGTAATTACCAACTTACACATCTTCTCAAAAACCATTTGATTCACATCAAGCGTGACGATGAAACTTGTGTGGGCTTTTACTGTGTTTGTTCAGATAATTACGCTGGACTAGTTTTTTTTTGGGGGGGGGGGGGGAGGGGGGGGGCAAAATCTGAAAAATATCTTGCTCTACCAAACCTGATTGGCATATTGATTCCCACTTGGACGGGGTTACTTCTGGACTACACTACACCGGCATGAAAATTATAATGGGTTACGTATCAAGGTCAGATGAGGATGGGCTGTTCACACACCCTTATAGTTTTTAAACATTGCAATTTTGTTGCGTTTTGGTACTTTGGGAGATTACGATGAATCTTGCTTAAAATGTTGATTGCAGAAATATTACAAACAGTCGTTATGGATCCTGACTATTAATTAATTTATTTATTTATTTATTTATTTATTTATTTATTTATTTATTTATTTATTTATTTATTTATTTATTTATTCTGGGATTTTGCAGGTTAATTCATGCTTTTAAATTGGTTACTCGTGAGCCAAAGAAGAATGAAGAAATTCACACTTTCGACCTATTCTCCGAAGCCATCAGCAAAACTCCCAACTAATTTGTTGAGACATAGGTTGGGTGAGTCTTTACTCAGGTTTTTCTTACATGAAGTTCCCCCAGTGATTTTTAAATGTTTTTAATACTTTGGGTGGAGGGGACTCAAATCCTACCATATCTTGTTCCCGGAAATGTTTTGCCTAGTTGTTTGGATAAGGCATAGAGGTCAATCGGGACCCTTGGATCTTAATCTGTTCCACAGATGTAGTTTCGTTTTTTCCCATTATTATGAATTTTCGTAACTTTGTGGACGTCTTTAGAAGAGTCCCTAGGCTTATCCTGAAATGTGACTGAAAATTCTTTACTGAGTTTTTTTTTTTTTTTTTTTTTTTTACAATGTCGATCTTTGAATTTTATTTTTTGTGCAATTATCAATCAAAACATACATTTCTATGGAATACTATGTAAATAAACAGAGATTATAACTTTAAGGTCTTCCACCAAGCCGTCTAGCAAAGTGACTTTCAACTTGTTGGGGATGTAACTTGGTCAAATATCTTCTAAGTTCGTACAAATGGCCATGTTCCAGTTATATATGATTCAGTGTAATGTTTTTTTTTTATCATTTGATGGCAAAATGTTAAAAAAATTACATTGTGCCTCCAATTACGTGACCAAAGGCTTTGGATTCGCATCGGACCACCACTTTCAAGTAAATGGACAAGGCTTGCTCCCCAGCAGCACGTTCAGGATTTCACAGCTTACTTAATAAATTGACGGATACTTCAGGTAGGCTTTTTTACTCGGGGTCCTCTGTGTAGGCTAAGTTATACATATTACATGAGTGATCTTGACTGCATTTACTAGGTCACAGAGTCACTTTCATAGAAGATATTGTTCACTTGACCACTTACAAGCTATTTTAGCTAGAACATGTAACTATTGAGAAAGTAGCCAGATGATTCTGGGAGTCAGTTACCAGGACTATACCCTACACCAATGATACAACCCTGATAGATTCTCATTACCCTTTAATGATAATGTACAAAGCCACAAAAATGTTGCAAATGATATAAACTCCGAGCTTAATAATTTATGTAATTAGTTTGTTGTATATAACCTGTCGTAAAACATGTTTAATGTACAAACATTATTTTTTTTATACTTTCCGTAACGTAAGTTGAACCTAAATATTGAGCTAAGCACTGAAGGCTATAACATTGGAAGACCCCGCGAACTTGAATTTTAGGAATGCACATTTAGGAAAAAATACTCTGGAATGCTCATGCTACTAAGATAGCGGATGCATTATCCAAGATAATAGGAATACTATGCCAAATTTATAATTTATACCCACACAAGGTCTTATAACCGTATATAATTCCATATTTCTGTCTCATTTAAAACTTTGCCTTTCTAACATGGGGCTAGGCATGTGATCAAAGTGTCAAACTACCATATAAGCCATTTGTCCTATTTCTTTGGTACATTTCAACACTCACACATAGTCTTTTTTCAAGAAATTAAACATGCTGATGGTTGAAGACTTATTAACTGACCAGCTTGTCATGTCTATTGAATTAGATTCAGGAATGGCTAAGTCAAGAAGGAATGGTTGAACACAAATCAACACAAGCAAAGTAATGCATTGGCCATAGACCACAGTCTTAAATCTTTCTATATTTCATATTAGCATTTTCAGTCTAAACAATCAGCATTTTCTTTTTTCAAAATTTTGTGAACAGCATTGAACAGATAAAAATGTCAGACAAACACAGATGGGTTTTTGTCATTTAACAACCAGCTCGTTAATTGGTGATCATTTAAATACGAAACAACACCTGGATGTAAACTGTATACAGGTGTATGAATTGTGCTTTGTCCTGTGTCACATCATTGCCCTTCCTCACCATGAAGTTACTACCTATAGGTCCACCAATGAAATGACTCTGGTGCAGCAAACTTGACTTAGCTAATTTTATTTTAACAGAAGCTACAGTATGGTGAAACCAGTATTTTCTATAAATACAGACTATTTCCGTTGGGATGGGCAAGCAGCCAGTCGCAACTGTAGTCTGTAACCTATTGCTGTTGCCGATTCAGTCTCATATTTGAGGAGGGAAATGATTTTTTGTGAAGAAAAGGATGCTCTTTGCGCTCACCATTAAAGCTGTAATAATTGATACTGCGTTGCTGCCATGAAAATGTATCTTTTAAAATATAATTTGCATGCAGCTATTACGTAACTCAAAACGTAGATAAAACACTACCAGAAAATGCACAAATTTCCTGAATGCCTATAGTATCATGAAAAGTGCACGATATAAAATGGTCAGCGCATAGAGCAAACTGAAAGCATACAAAATCAGAAATAGTTCCTGAGTGGATAGCTATGTACATTAAAATTATCTATATAATAATGTAGCCTAGATGTTCTGTTCAGAGGAACCATAGTTTGGGCACCTACCGCAGCTTTCTCCAAAGTTTTAGTTTTTTACTGGACTTGATTCATGAGGATTGGTGTGGGTCCTTTGTCTAACGTATATTTGACGTCCCTCCCTTCCTTCCTACCTCCCAAATTGAATGTTTGATGGCTAACTTCTGTTGACCAGGTTTGCCTTGAACTTGCTTTGGTACATCTGGTGTGACCCTGCACCAGGTCTGATGAATAATGTGTGCTTTGCTGATTAGATTTATGCAGTGGAAACTTCCTATAAGACCACCTAAGGGACTGAAAAATGTGGTCTTAATGTGGCGTAATCTTGATAGGAATATAATTCTATTAAGGAAAAAAAAGAAAAATTGTCTGTAATCGGTGGCCTTAATATAGAAATTGTCTCTTTATGGAGAGGGTCTCAATTTGAGATTTTCCCTAATTCCCATCCATTTATTTCTGTGATATGTATTAAACCATACTAACACTTTTTACAGGCTAGTATTTTATCTACCTTCATTATACAATTTTGTTAAAAATTGGTGGCTTAAATAGTAAAAACATACTATCACGGCATGCTCTGCCTTTTTTATACTAATAGCAATCTCAAACTTTGCATACAAAATCAAGCATCAATACTTTTTATAATGTTTGATATGCACTTTCATGCTTGATATATATATATATATATATACATATATATATATATATATATATATATATATATATATATATATATATATATATTGTTCATATTTATATGTACGACAAATTCAGAACATGGACTGACGTTTAAACTCATTGATTCTTCGGAGTTGAAGATAACTATCGAAAGTGACTTTCTTTCATGATTTAGGTATATATATATATATATATATATATATATATATATATATATATATATATATATATATATATATATATATGGAAAAGCATACTGGTAGGCAAAATGTAAGCTCTTGAAAATATAATTGATGCATTGTTAATGCTCATTCAATAATGTCATATTCTTTGACAGGAATCGGACACCCACTGAAGGAGACGATTGAAACATTTACTTAATTTTGTTTTACAAGGAACGTGTAAATCGAAGGGTTGGTAAATTGACAATAAAATATGAATTCTGTGTTAAAATTTTTGATACTTTATAATTAATATACACATCATATTTGTAAACTACCTATGGTAGGTTTATCAGAACGTGTAACAGGTCATACATACAAATATAATATGGATTTCTTCTGACTATTGCTCGGCAAAAATGTGTTTTTTGCCTACAAAGAAAAGAGGCTTGAAAGTCCACAATCTTGAAAGGCCCACAATGGAGCATAGTTTCAAACCTATGGCACATAAACCCAATGGATTAAAGTCCACAATTGGCTATTGTGACTTTACTGCTGGTGGAGGACAGTATGAGGTTTTTAGAAATGACAAGACTTACTGTTCAGGTATATGTGGTAGGTTTGATAGTAGTGCTGCTTATGATAAAGTATTGGGTACTCTTTCCCTGCATATAGAGGTCTAGAAGCAGGGCACCGTTGCAGTATGATACATATGGATGACCATTTGTGAAGTTGTTACATCAACAGCTGCACCAAACCCATTCATATGTACATACATTGAACTAGATTGCACAAAACCATTATGGTGGGAAAGTAACATTTAATTAGATGACGCAAAACCTTTTATTATTTCCCTCAGGAGGAAGCAAAAAGTTGTTTGGTGTAATTGCTGGAATCGAAGGTTAACATACTGTTCTGATCAGTTGGATGCTCACATATTGTGACAGGGTTTATATCATTGATATTGTAAGACACTATGCTGCATCTTCATATAGCACATCAGATCGTCCGGACAAACGGAGGCTGCCGTCTGTGCTCTGGAAGGATGAAAGTGTTTGTGGAAGACTGGGTGTAAAAACAGATGCACTTATAAGAAAAACAGGCTTCGATCTAGCAGTAGCCGTGCTTCTTTGCATCGTTGTTTTAACCATATAAACCCAACTGCTAGAGTCAAACAGGATGAGTCCGACGTTTAAGTGTAGTGCACAGCACTCACAGAGCACTCACTTATGAAATAGGAAATGATACATTCTTCCCGCTACTTCTTCCCCCTGTCATGAAATGTGTGCTCATCAATATATGATATCTTCTAGCTTGGCTGTACCCACTGCATTTTGGCCTTTCATATGTGTACAGCCTAATAAAATTGCACCCAAGACCTATTCATGATCACCTATGCAACAGAGTGCCCCCTATTGCTAACGTCTATTCAGGGGTTATCTTACCAATATTCTGAACCCAGGATAAGAGTTCCTATATCGCTTCATGAAATAGGAACTGCGGACTCATTTCTAACAGAATTTTAAACACCGACAAAAAAGAAACATTATGGCAATTTTTATTAAAACCATTATCTCCACATAACACACAAGTCTTTTAAGGTGGACAATTATGGAAAGATAATAATATTTGTAGTCCATTGTGACTGGGCATCCTATCACTTGCATATATCTACTATTTATCCGCTGTTTATTAGTTGTACCATAAATTGCTTTTATTTGGCCGTATTTCTATTTTCGCTCATTTCACTTATGGCACAAACTTGTGAAAATAAAAATACAGTGAAATATTGTTTTAACATTGATTTCATAGGAATTATGTTCAAAATAGTGAGGAAAAAAATTCAGTTATGTGCCTAAAATGCAAAATCCGTAAAAACGTCTATAAACGTAAAAATAAGTACATTTACATTATAAATAGCTTGTCACAAGCAATAAAATTAGACCAGTTTGAAAACATTAGATACCTTTTTTACTGTTATTTCATTATATATGTCTTAGACCAAATGGTTGAAAATAGACCTCCCGCAGCTCTTCGCTTATATAGCAAGCGACAGCAAGTCATAAAAGCTGCTCAGCCACACAATATAAAACGTAAGCATGGTTGTTGCCTTTTACACAGATTGGATAGTGAAACCTCCTTTTCTAACTCATGGCACGCTGACAGTATCTACTTTTCAGAAATATATGGCATTTCATAGAAAATGCCTGGTAGAGAGGCCATTTAGGGCTCTGTTTTGTTCAAGAGCATTTTTTCAACTTATTACACTTTATTTTCGTCATATTTTGCTCTTATGGAGAACCAGCTACATCATGTATATTTCTATATAAGGCAAGATAGAACACTAAAGCATTTTTTTTTTCTTTTTTCGTTTTCACTTGCAGTCACTGTTCTGATGTCACACAACTCCTTTGACAATCAGGATGAAATGATCAGTACAATTTGGATTAAGAACAAAACTTGAACCTCATGAGAAAAGATCAAAACCATTCCCCAATATACTGATGCTGCGTTGTGTACCCACTGGCACCTCAATATCAATTGAGCCCAGCTCTAGGGAGCAGTACCGATAAAGATAAAAAATACGTTTTCATATGCAGATAATACTTTATCCAAACAAATCCGAAATGTGTACCAAGGATGTCCAATGTACTCTACTGCCATGAAAGGAGATATGCGGGGCCCTCAGTAAACTGCAGTCAACACGTATCTTATATGATTCTGTGGAATTTGCTGCATCCATAACATTTACTCTTAAGGCTATCACAGTTTTAAAAAAGATTTCTCTTGGTGAACATTGCTGTTGCCATGTACATTTCTAGCGCCCATGGTAAATACAATGTTGTTCGTAGGCATGTATATATAAGACACGGATTTGTGAATTGAATCCGATCAGTCAAAGTATACTACTTTGAAAATGGAAAATTATGTTGATATAATTTACAGTGTGCCTGTTTCAAGCTTGTATGTACTATTACTCTGGTATATGTCTGGATGCTGTTGTCCAAAACAGGTTTCTGTTATTCTGTGTAGCAGATTTTGTACAGTTTTTTTTTATCCCCAAACTGTTGATGAATTATTTGCCAGAATGCAAACGTGGACGGCGTCGTCTGTTCTTTGTGTAAATTCTGAGACTTTACAGGGTATCTCAAACTAAAAAACAACAAACATGTTTTTGAGTGAACTCCAATTTGTGTGCTGTTATGGTGGTCTTAAATGCAGAAATGACAGCATTTAGCACAAAGCACCAGCCAGCAACAAGAATATATATATATTCCAGGGGCAGATATGGTCATATCATGTGTAAATTTTCACCGTAATTTATATTGTAGGATGACCAAATCCTTTTTTCACAAGAACGTGGTATATCTCTTGATGATTCTCCTATGTGTGAAGTTGACTGTCATATTTATAGTCAGTGCTTCAGGTGAGTAGAATGTTGAGAATATGGATATATCAGTCACAAAATATAAATTGCATTTTATATCATAAACATGAAAACGATAATCCAAAACTAACATTCACAATTATGCAATGAAAAGTAATTAACTAGGGCTGAGATATGCCTTTCATGAATTTGTGCATATTCACTTCATTCAGTTTCGAGGGAACAGAACAATGAATTGTACGATTTTCCATGTGAATGTCAAAATGCATTTTTTTTTATATACATGTAATATGCTTCATTTTGAAATTACGACTTGTATGAAAAAGTATAAACCTGTACAAAGTAAAATATCGTTGACATCCTCCACTCTGCTTTATAATGCATGTTGGTAAGCATGATGCATCGGCTCTATGTTTGCTTGTTTTTATCTTACATGTCGTCAGACACAAGGAAAACAAGTGTACAATAAAATCGTTTAGTCTCATCGTGTGGCGAAAGCATCTATATACAAAGCTATGCAAATGAATCTATTTTCAGCAGCTACAATTAGTTTTGTTACTTTAAACATAGTGCATCCCCGATGACAGTGTTTTAATTGATTCTTTATAAATATATAAATATTCTTATTCAAGCTGTTAAGAAAAGAATGTATATGTGTAAAATACACATTTGATACCACATTTTCCAGCACCATTTTAGACTTTGCATGAATAATTTTGTTCATGTTTATTTAGAAGCGTATTGCATCCTGAGAGCATAATAAAAAATGTTCTCAGCCTGATAAAATATGAACAGAAAGTGAATATATTAAAGAAAAATGGCAGTGCACAGGTAAATAACAGGAAACAAGCATGCTGCGAAAATGATATGAAAGGTTCACAGGCTGGTAAAATATAAACTGGAAGTGATTGTATTAATGTAAAAAGCACAGTTGGCGGAGCTACATGACGCTCGCCTTTCACCTCTGTAGCCCGGGTCCGATTCATGGTCTGGGAAGCAAGTGAAAAGAGTTCCTGCCACTCTGACTATGTACGGTGGTTTACTCTGAGTCCTTCGGTTTTAGCGATTAATATAGGATTGACCTGCTCCGCAATCAATATTAAAGATATAGGTCTATACTTATTTTTAATACACATGACGGAAATTCAAATATCCAGGTTAGAAAATATCATATATATATATATATATATATATATATATATATATATATATATATATATATATATATATATATATACATATATTTGTATGTATACATATATATATACAATTATGTGTGTGTATTTACATGTATATGTATATATATATATATATATATATATATATATATATATATATATATCATAGTCATGCGTGCATAACTAAGCACACACATGGTGCCACAATGCCCCGTTTTAATTGTTTAATAATTGTAGGCCATCTCCAAAATATTTATGCGCATTGTGGTTACAGAAAATTTGTTGTAAGTTCATAGAACTATATGGACAGAAAATGGTGCAACAACTGAGATATTTTGTAGCTATGCTCGAACGGCATGTGAGCGATTTTGATTTGGAAAGTAGTCATCACAAAACCTTCTACCTTCTTTTAATATCAAATAAAAAAGTACTACACCAGTGAAATCCACATGGTGCTGATTTCCATTTATAATATCCCCCAATTTTAAAACAGGCACAAGCACACTATTTTGTTTCAATTGTGTCGACAAATATAACCATTGCAGAAATTAGGTTTTCCCTTCGCAACTGACGTTTCGGCCAGAAGTGGGGATGCCCAGCTGCTGATCATCGACATGCGGCCAATAGAGGAACCTTTATGCAACAAAATATATATATATGATTAATTTACTAGTGCTAAAATTTGACATAGACCTAGTGCTGTATTTGTGCTGGTAATTGTTTGGTACTTTTCTTACCTTTTTAAATTTCGACTTTGCTGCACAATTTTGAAATCTATAGCATGTTCAGATCCTGCAATGTTCTGATGATGGAAGCACGTGCAAGGTTTGTCTAGATACGCATCAAAGAACACGCTGCAGTCATTGAGATTTGATCGCTTTTAGTTAGGCACTCTTACTTTGTATCATCCTCAAAACATTGTCTCAGTCGAGAAATGTTTGCTATGATACTTCAGTGGCACACAGGGTCAACTTCGACGAAAGCCCCGTCGACTGCTTGAACCATCTTTCATAGGGTGAAGGCTCTGAGGCCAAGCGTGATGTAGATAGCCAGTTATGTAATGGCAATCACATAATATTATTTGCATCTCTATCTTGCTTACTTTTGGAGGAAAGGATGTGGCTAACCTGTCAAGCAGTCCCAAAAAACTGTAATAATGAATACAGTGCACGCAATTTGCATCGTATCGAGTGCAATACACCTGTATATCACAATAAGATCATTTTCGAGGAATCCGAATGCGTCTGTGAATTGTACTGGTGATTTATTCATGTTGGGGTAATTTGTTTTTGAATGTGAATGATATTAAGATGTGGTCGTACACTGGCTGATAATGGCCCAAGTAGAAACGTTTAAATGAGGATACATTAAACTGAATATGTATTATCTATATTATTTAATATACATGATATATCGCCAGTAAAATACATCCCATACTCTACATGCTGATATAGAATGATTACATTGGATCTTCTGTGTAAACATTTAGTCATTAGGTCTCTGTATTGTAAAATCTGTGTGTGCTTGTATGTATGTATGTATGTATGTATGTATGTATGTATGTATTTATGTATGTATTCATGTATGTATGCATGTATGTATGCATGTATGTATGCATGTATGTATATATGTATATATGTGTGTGTGAACTGTGACACTAAATAAAAATAAATGTGGCCATGTTGTATGTTTTAGCACTGCTAAAAATAAATTGATTGGGAACACATTCATATCTACTGCTCCGCAGATTATGGCAGCGATGACTCAACAAGTTCCCCTTTACAAACAGTGACACTTCAGTTTACTAAGAGTACTTTCGAATGGGATTGCATAAAATATAGTGGATTGTCTTGCATGAATAGTATTGTGTAACCTCCACTAGAATTATGTGCCAAATTTCACAGGAATTACATTTCCGGTTCTCCTATTTTCCCATATACTAGTTTTATAAAAGTTACAACCCTTAATTGTAAGGTGGTTGAACTTATCTATTTCAGATTGCAGACAGAGCGAAGCAGGCAATGAATACACTGGCAAGATTAATAAAACGAAAAATGGGCGAACATGCCAAAGATGGGACCAACAAATTCCACATGTCAATGAATACATAAATTCTCCAGAGAAGTTCCCAGATGCAACATCGACAGACGCTGAAAACTATTGCAGAAACCCAAATGGGGATGAAAAAGGGCCTTGGTGCTACACTACAGACTTACAGTACCGGACGGAGTACTGTGATATACCAAATTGTCGTGAGTATACATTGATGAAAATGTTTTTAGTGCTTGGCCACCATGATTTTAAATGCTCAGTCCTTTGCCCCCCTGCTTGGACCCTTTCACAAAAAACACGATGTGTATGGGATAGACAAATATATGTCTATCTCATCGGGGTATTCATGTGGAAAAAAAATTGTAGTTCTCTATCTTTGTATGCTTTAGTTTTGCATTCAATATATTTAAGAGTCAACTAATCTTGTATGTCTCTGCAAATGCCATAAAAATTTTCTTCTTATATTTTCTCTTTTTCGGCAGCTAGGTTTGTATATTTCGGATATGATCCCAGTGGTTTCGGGTCAACAACAGTAAATGGAAACGGCTACATAATTCCAAGTCCATCTAGCACTTCACCAGTAACAGGACGGTTATTGGGATGGTACTTCTGGCTTGATAACCAAAGACGCACCTCGTTTCAAATATGGAGACTTGTTTCAGCTAGAGACAAACCAATGAAAACATATATGCTGGTACATACAACCCGTGTAGTCAGAGGGTCTTGCCCACAAACATATTATCTTCCAGTGGCTGATGCTACCATAAAACTAGGTGATGTCATGGGATATCGCAATATAAATGGCAGCTCCATACCCAAGTTTATCAGAACTGGCTGCACCAAGGGACAGTATGCGTACTTTGCTAACAAACAAGAGGAAATAAAACCCGGTGAAAACGTAACATTCGAATCATTGGAAAATTTTGCAGAGTGTTCTGGTGCAAGATATGTTACACGCATACGTCCAATGATTATGCGAGTGCAGTAATTTGAATTACCATACAGCTACAATAAAATCGAATACATAGGTCAAAAAATAGTAAATGAATTACTCTTGCCCCAAGTGATTCCTATTTTTATTTAGAATGTATATATGTTTGTAGACTTACATACACCGACACACACACATATATAATATATATATATATATATATATATATATATATATATATATATATATATATATATATATATATATATATATATATATATAATTTGAGCCCGTAACTGGCTAATGTGAAAGCAGTGTTCATTATACTGTCCTGCAATGCAATACACCTTCACACTTCTGATGCGAACTCCCCAATGCTGGCTGCACCAAGGGACAGTATGCGTACTTTGGCAACAAACAAGAGGATATAGAACCTGGTGAAAACATAACATTCAAATCAGTGGAATATTTTAAAGAGTGTTCTGGTGCAAGATATGTTACACGCATACGTCCAATGAGTATGTAAATGATCTAATTTGAATTACCATACAGCTACAATAAAGTTGAATACATAGGTCAAAACATTAAATGAATTAATCTTGACCCAAGTGATTCCTTTTTTTATTTATAATGTATATACCTTGTAGACTTGCACACACACACAAACACACACACACACACACACATATATATATATATATATATCCGCACATAACTAGCTCCATTGAATCATTCTATTTAGGAATGGGGATTTGGTCATGTGCATATAGGCGTTTCCCATTTCAGCTAAGCGACTGGTGCGAAAGGTTGCAGGTTCGAGTCCCGCTCGTTCCGAACATGATATATATATATATATATATATATATATATATATATATATATATATATATATATATATATATATATATATATATATATATATATATATATAATCCATTACTGGCTGATGTAAAAGCAGTGTTCATCATGCTGTACTACGGGTCTTGGACCAGTAACCTAGGCCTAATGCATTTACATGTTAAAATAGAAACATTCGCTGGCTTATTTCTCCTATTTGAAACGTAAAACTGCAACTTTCTTGGCATTCTGCTTCAAGTTTATAGGCAGCAACAAGTTAAAACCAAGAAAATGGGGGGTCATGTGATTAGATTTTTTTTATAGGTGCATGTGTGTACCTTACATCCATGATTGACCGTTCCGCGCCAAATATGTCTCCAAAAATACACAAAGTTATCACATGATTTTAAAATATTTCTAGAGTAGCAGTGCCTTTCTAAAACTCACAGTTGATAAGTATTTTCCTATCCAAAATGATGATGGGACTTAATTTGGGATGCTCTGCTCCTGTGATATTGACATCCAATAGACACAGCAACAGTATTCAGCACTCGATCAAAAGTTGTGGATCAGTTGACCCAACCTTCAGGGGTTACTGGTCCAAGACCTACAATGGGATTTACCTTCACACTTCTGACAGGAACTCCCCGATCCCCTTGCTGCTCTTTTTTATGCACGATTAATATATGGTATACGATATGTGTTTCCCTGCCTGGTCTTTCATGAAAATGTGACTTAATCTTCGTTTATTTTCAAAATAAATCCTCAGGAACATGCAAAAACTCTGTAGTTGTGTGAAATTTACAAAAACAAAGGTAAACCAATGTATCACTTTTTTATTCTTTATTGTTGGTTGCTGTCAAAATCATTTCTTCAGAAAATATGATTTTATGGTACAATGAGAACATAATACAAAATGTACTACCTACTAAATAGCAGTTCAATTTACAACGTACTCTTTTCTATTATGTTTTCCAAAGCATCCCGAGTAAACATACTATTATATACATTTTGTCGTCATGGTCACACGTTCGTTCAAAAGGGCCTAAAATTTACTTGTACACAATGATAATATCAGCTTTAATTTTTCTTGTGTCAAATTATCAAGTTTAACTAGGTGTGATCTGACCCAACACTTTTCTCTCGATGTGCTCCGGGTTCTGTGCGGCAAAAGTTCGTGGAGAAGCTGCGGACAAGTGGTGTCCGATTTTCCATGAAGAAAAAGCACACGACGATACAACAGCGGGCACTTTCTGCTAATTTTTAATGACAAGAAATGTGTTTACTGATGCATCAGAGTTAGATCTCTCTGGATTTATGTCTGCTTCAGTGGGAGTTATGGAAATCAGTTAATTTTATGATAACAAGCAGTTAAGAAGCGACTCAACGTTCTTTATGTCTATCATATGCATGTGATCATTTTTTCATTTTTTTTTTATTTTCTTCAGTGACAACATAGGTTGAACAGCTTTAGGCCCGCTAGCTTCACGCTGGTACCAGCCAGACGACAGTACACAGTGGCACATGCATGTGTATGAAAAAGAAGCAATTGCTGAGTAGACTTATGTCTTCTCAATTTGTCACATGCACATAAAGCTTTAAAGCGTTTATTTCTAATGAGTATTTGAGATGAAAGTGCAGCAAAATGTATAAAAAAGTAAGATACAAGACCCGTTAGAAGGATAAGTTTACCAATTAGAGCACATTTTTGTTAGGGGTGTTTTTTTTTTTTTTTAATTTTTTTTTTTAACAAGTAAGATTTGAAATATACTTCAAGTCAATATTTTATCAAATAGGAATAATCATTGACTCAACCTGATAGGAAGAAAGAACGTCACACGGCAGCCTCCCACATTCAAATCGCACGGTACTTTCTCGGGTTCAGGCGATGTTTTTATACCTAGGCACACCATTTACAATGTCAATACAAATCTTTGCAACCATTTACATGTTTGGCTAACTAATTGGAAGCAGTATATACATAGTTTTGAATTTTTATGTGCCAACTCTCTCATATATTTATGTGCCAAAAGGTTACCCTTTTCACCGTTGTCCCGATAGACCCTGTGAACAATGTAATTCAATGCTCAATGGTGCTTGTGAGGACAGCCCAAATACGTGAAAAGAGGTCACAAAACTGAACGAAACATTGCCCGAAATTGTCTTCTGTTAGCCCTTTTTAATGAGCCATTTCCTGTAAATGCATGGCGGTAGATTTAGGTCACATATAGAAAATGAAGCCTAAGATATAGCACTATGGAAAATGTTACATCATGGATTGAGAAATAAAATGACTAATGGTGCTGCTTAAAAACCTGCTCTGTTTTCGCTATCCGGATCTTTGTTGATGTGCACATCAATACCTGCTGCTCATGAGCAGTGGTTTGTCCCAAATTCTTCCAACGCTCCGGTCGATATTAGCTGGCGCACCCTTTGCATGCTCCGCCGTGCATTCGGGCACCACTGTAATGTTTGCAGTACGGCTCATCACGCCTGCTAAAAAGAAAAAAAAGAGAAATAATCCTCTTTACCTTCACTCTGACTTCACACAAATTTGTTCTGAAATTTTACAAGCTAAAGAAGACCGTTGACTACCCATCAATTTGCAAACATTGTTTAGTCATAACTTCCCCAGGTCATTAAATATTCCTGATTTTTATTCTGACGGAAGTCCAGTCAGGAATATTTATCTATGTTTTCTCTCTCTCTCTCTCTCTCTCTCTCTCTCTCTCTCTCTCTCTCTCTCTCTCTCTCTCTCTCTCTCTCTCTCTCTCTCTCTCTCTCTCGCTCTCTCAATTATTAAAGTCATTTTCTTGACATATTCCTAAAAGGTTGAACACAACTGAGCATTTGGAAGCGGGGGGTAGCAGTCAGCTGCGGTCCCCTGCCGCGTTACAGTATTCCCTGGTGATACGTGATTGCTTACCTTGTGTAATTACTGATGGCTGAAATGGTGATGACTTTTGTGCACAAAATACGACAATCTGTTTGTTTTGTTTGTTTGTTTGTTTGTTTGTTTTTTCTTCCTGGCTTGCTTGCTTGCTTGCTTGCTTGCTTAAGGTTTCTTTTTTGTCCTTTTGATCATAGACACGTGTTGGTCCCATGTCAAAGATTTGGTTGAGCAACACGTTTCATCCCTGGTAATATAACTGTATTTTGACTTATTTTTTTTTTCGTTTCCCAATGCGAAATTAAAATAGAAAATGCGGGCCACCAGGCGTATTTTTAAATTAAAAAGGGACTCTGGAAGTAAAGACACTCCGCAAGTTATATCAAACTGACTGTAGGGTCCTCACAGGTGTTTAAGCTTGTAGGAAGCTCATTTATCCATTAAGGCTATCAGGCAACAATTTGCACAATCGACCTCTCCCAAACTGTTCAGTAGGCCTACATCCTGTTCTAGTGCGATGGGCATTTATTAGGTAGGTGTCTTCCACATTTTGGCCAAGTTGATCATGCCTCATTACTATTGAAGCTTCATTTGATTTTTGTGCTATATGATAAAAACTTCTACAATGCTTCATCTGCGAAACTGTTTTGCTTATAAATTGCATGAGACTGCATGACGGGGATTCCTAGAAAATGCGCATGGAATCAGGAATGGCACTGAATTTGACAGCTTAACCTACCTGTAAACATGTGCCAAGGAGCAATCTCAATAATGGAACTGCTGCACGCATCTTCCTTAACTGGGGTTATCTTCCATATATACTCCTCATTTTCACGGTAGAAACTGGGTGATTCAAGAACACACAGTTTTGTCAAGCAATGGCTACATCGGAATTTGTCCCCCCCCCCCCCCCCGATCTCCCAAAAGAATAATTTGCCTACAGAAACAGAGAAAAATAATACTGTTAAATATGGTCATTTCCGGTGGCTGCTTGCACTCCCTCTTTTTGCTACCAAGTATTTTTTATGCAACACAATTGCCAAACCCCTTTTGAAAAGAAAGGACCAGGCATTTTGGTCCTGTGGTGCATTAAAAATGTATCACCACAGCTTGTTTCTTCGTTGTCAAGGCATCATCTATGACAAGTAGACCATCTCGGGAAATCTATACTTTAATACCTGTCAAGACAAAAAAATATGAAAAAAATATAGACAAATTTTAATAAAGACTGACTTCAATCATTTTTACGTCGAATTTTTTCAACATAAATGACAAAGTCTATAATTAAGAAATCTTGACACGTTATATTTTATGCACGACAGAAGACTAATGCGTAACTCATATCTATTTAGACTTTGGATTCTTAATTTTTATGCATCGAAAAGATAATCAAAAGAGAAATTTTGCTTCATAGCTTTTATGATTAAGGCATGAAAACAACGATTTAATGAATTCTTCAATTGAGCTCATAATTATTTTCATTTTGTAACTCCATTTTGGCGCCAGAAGAGAAATTGCGTCCTCAAAGTTCCTGTTTACCAACCAGTTTGTTTAATTACATATATTTGACACGGGTCTCCTCGTGCCAGTCGCATTCTGTCAAGTTCCTCTATGTGTCTATCTTCTTTCACAAAAAGACACATTCTGACACATATCACGTTTTTCAATGTATTTTATATTTTACTTGGAAGTTTTTAAGTATCGAGGTCCCGAACTTCTGAATGTCACATGTTTCGGATATTTCTGTTGCCATCAGCACATGTTTCTCTCTCTCTCTTTTACAGGTGCATACGGGGCTTAACAGGTTAATATCTTTACTTTGCTCAGCAGCACCGTGAAACATTTGAATATTTTCCTCATTTAGCTCATCCAGAGAGATGAAGTAATCTAAACGGGAGGAAATTAATATAGGGCTCTGCCCTGCTTTCCAATTGCTAAATAAAAAGATGTTTAAACCAAATAATCTAAGCTGAGATTACAGCACTGTGCACAAGATTTTATGATCGGCCCGCGTTTTTCCTCTCGTCTAAGAATTTTTATGTGGGCCTTGCACGCACCGTATGCTGCTGGAATTATTGGTGTGGCCTTATAATAAGAGTCAGAATCAAGCTAAGGAATATATATGGGGCCAAGCAAATATTACAGGGGGACCTGTCTTAAGGGTCCACCCACAGTATCTGTGGAAAATGGCCTTTCTGACAGGTTGTCCCATAAGGCAGGTAAAATCAAACAAAAATATGCTAATGTGGATATTGAGACAGGTCATAAAAATAGTAAAGGTGGTCCCTTAGCAGAGGTGGGATCTTAGGCAGGTTCTACCGTATACATTTCAAGATGGATTCACTTCATTCACCCTGACGGTATTACAAATATATCTTGTCAAATTTCCTAGACATAAAGAGGTTTGAAAAACTAGGTTTGATATCCATGCCACAGTTACATTGCTTTCTGTCAACCATGTTGCTTATTTAATGCTGGCGACATCACACCTCGGTCTTTGGTCACATTCATTGCACGCTGCTTTGATTGTTGTTGTGTTAATTACACTAGAGATATAAATAAAACATTTCCTAACTTAAAACAATTTAATGTATATTTCGAAATTCTTTATAGTGCTTCAGAAAATGTCTTATGGGAATTCGTTTCTTAAAAATCGCTAGATGGTGAAGCTCTGAAAGATTCACCAAGGTCACTATTTTCAACAAGGGTGAATTCACGTGCTCTTTGCATAGAGCTGGGGACTTCCTTCCAGAAAATATTTACACACGCGACTCACAATGGTTCCGATTGTGCTGCATTATTGAAAGAGAAAAATCGGACTTCATATACACCTAAAACAACTGACCAGTTTCACTTTGCAATATGCTTACTATTGGTTTGACAAGCAATGAAGAGACGGAACAGTCAAGTTTAGTTTTTGGAATGAAATTGTACCCTTTTCAGACGAAAATTGTAAAATTGCATTTTTTGGTTTACTTTCACTTATACTATCTATCTATCTATCTATCTATCTATCTATCTATCTATCTATCTATCTATCTATCTATCTATCTATCTATCTATCTATCTATCTATCTATCTATCTATCTATCTATCTATCTATCTATCTATCTATCTATCTATCTATCTATCTATCTATCTATCTATCTATATATCTATCTATCTATCTATCTATCTACTTATCTATCTATCTATCTATCCGTCTGTCTGTCTGTATGTATGTCTGTCTATTTACATGCATATTTCTGATAAACCTTTCACAAAATTGACAAAAAAATCTGCAAGTAACTAAACGGAAATATTTTCCTTTGTAACCGCGAAAATTGGATCTTTCCTATTAATAGCCTATAGGTTGAGCAGGTTTGCTGAGTGAGCAATAAGCAACCAGGCCACCTTGAAGCGTTGTAATGTCAACAGCTTCTTTTTATTGTGGGCTTAATATTATAATAGGTCCAAACAAACTGAGACTGGCTTTAATCATTACCTGCGCTCACTTCCAGTCTCACCCTTGCATCCCATCTCAATGGCCCTCGATTTTGAATTTTGTACATTCGTAATTTAGCAACATGCCTTCCCACATTTTATTGCAAGTAGATCCAGCCAAAACATCTAGCTGTCTGTGTTGAATGTTTTCATTTTACAATGATCTAGAACATAGCACCTTTAAGTATTAGGAACACTGCACACCTTAACTCTTTCAGTGCCAAATTTGGACTGAGCCAACAGCTTTTCTCGCCCAAGACGTGCCGAGAAAAAGCTGTTGACCTGGGATATTCTCTCTGGAACTGTAGGCATATTGGTACTTGAATGTAAAGTCTCTTTACGAGAAATACCATTCTGAGATCCTAATGATAATTCAGCATAGTTTGACTTAAGTAAAAAACTTTAATCGTGATTGATACTGAAAGAGTTTAGACAAATTTAACCTGTACGCTGTGTTGCTGGAACTTTGAGGATAAAAGCTCAGCCAGGATCCCATAATCTAAATACTATGCGTTTCAAAAACATTGGAATATTAGAAAAGGTTAATAGAACGTTTGCTTATATTGCACACAAACTTATTAGAAACGTTTTCCAGCCTCTATGCTGTGGGGCTATGAAGCTATGAAACTATGGAGCTGTGGGCCAGAACTTGAATATGGGGAAAGGACCTTTGGTACATGGATACAAAACTTATTGATTGATAAAAAACTTATGCACACACAACTAAACATACCACACTAGAAGCATTCTTCCAACACTAGAATGTCTAGAATATCCTCAAACCTTTCAGAACATTCAAGAAGAAAACAGGTTCAAACCGATGGCTCTCTTTACTGATCCATAGTGCCCAAAAATTACAAGGTGAACATCGGTCTCAAAATGAAACAAACATAATTTGACACGATGGCTGGCTGGATGTGCTGCTGATTAGAAGATGAAGTTAAAATACAAGTACAAGGCATACATTTTTCCCTTCGCGTTATGCGGACCCCAAAGTTGGCCTTTTACGTCGGGGTCGGTGCAAAACGCAAACTCCTTCCTCTTACCATGATATGGGCTAAGTTTCGTTTTAATAAGGATATTGGGGACAAAGATAAACTATGCACAAGCATTCACATGTTCCACAAATATGATGTTAGCCATATATATTATTACTCATGTATCATTTTGGGTGAATTTTCATTAAAAATCACTTTCCCTTTTAATGTTAAAATTTACCACTTGATGTCAGTAAGGTACAAAAGTATCAGTATTAATTTTGAAATATTAAAAAACTATTTTGGTGCATGATACAATATTTTGAATAAAAAATAATCGGCTCCAATATTCAGTGTTTTACACAGAAACAGTACAAATCATTAGGCATAGGATGCAAATCCAATGAAAAAGCCTAGACTTGAATATAATAAAGCCAGCAGCTTTATATACACATTTGGTGCATCAACGGTAAACCCTTTCAGTGCCGATCACTGCATAAGGAGTGATGATGAAGCTGAATTACTGTAATGATTCCAAATTCATATTCCTCATAAAAAGATCTGTCATTCAAGCTCCAGCATGCCTGTGATCCCAGAGAAAGATATGGTCAACGTTAACAGCTTTCCTGGGCGTACTGCGGCCACAGTGTGCATGAAATGTTCCGACCATTGTACCCAAAGTGCACCAACTCAGTCTCTTATTCGGCACTGAAAGACTAAAATGGTTCCACGGACAAGTCCAGCATAAGGGTTCGATGGTATGGCCTAGAAAAGTAAATGGTAACTTTTACATCGTGATAAACTGACTCTGGTTGTGCTGGCAAACCCTCAGACCCCTGGGAATGAACTCATACTGAACGACCTTGACCTATGACATGAGGATGGACTGTCATGTTACCCTACATTCTTCTCGGACATCGCACGGTTAAGTACATTATATGCAATGAAAGCTAAGTTCTACTCACCACTTGAGGAAACAAAGGACACATTGCATCTACTACTGTATATTGATATTCATTACAAAGATTACCTTTAATTAACATATTCCAGGCTGGGGGAACAGAAAGAAAGTAACAAGTAGAAAGTTACTACCTGCAAGTCTGGAACAAAGGGTTAAACCCAACCAAGACTAAAGCTAATGAAACTAGCATGAAAGACTTTATCTGCAAAAGTACCTAAACAGGAAATATAATAAAGGACTCTGTCTTATATTGAGTGGAATCTTTTCAATAGGAATACAAACTTTATGCAAAGTTTTATTTTAACATATGTATCCACGGAAGTAAAATACAAGATGCCGTTCATGGCCAAAACTGCTTTTGAGCCGGAATAGTTTTGAGATGGATATCAATATTTTATGAGTTGAAAACATGTAAGTGTCAATGTGTAATTTGTCCATTGTCCAATGTCCGCACAAATGAGCAATTGTACATACATGTATGACTAAACAAAGGTTAAAACTCAATCAATTGTAATACTACTATTGAAACTGTAACAGAACACAATTCTAACGGAATATGTTTCATAAAAATAGATGTATACCATATCTTCAGCCCCATGAGGGGAGCATTATGTTTTCGGATTGTCCGTCCATCCAGACGTCCGTCCGGATGTGCACATTCTCGATACGGTGATATCTCCAGAATGCCTCAATGCATTTTGTTTAAATTTGACAATATGCATATCTTACCTGTCAAAATGGACTGATTAGATTTTGGTGTCACCATGACCTAATTTGAGCAAACAGCGGATCCTTCACTCAATGCTTTGCGTTGAAGGTATGTCTAGTTTTTCATATGTTCAGTTGGTTTTTTTTTACAAGCACAGAACTTACGAGACCAGATAAAATTTATTCTTTGCATTGTGATGGTTGTTGCTTTTGTGCTTGAATTGTTACTGGTATTTTTGTTCCTTTTTTTTGGGGGGGGGGGAAGTGACGATAAGTGTTCTCAGACAAGTGAATATGAATTTATATGGAATAATGCACGTTTAAAGCCAAGCAAGTAGTACAAGTAAGCTTTTTGCTTCGGTTGGTGGGAGTTGTTGCTTTTATACTGAAATTGTTTTTCTAAGTGATGGTGAGCGTCGTTCAAGAAGAGAATATGAATTTTAATGGAATAAATGCACCCAAATGCTGCACGCTTAAATATTCATGGAAGGATAGCTGAAGTATTATGACATTTGTCAGGAAATATGCACATAATTTGCACAATTTGCACGTACCCACGTTTGGCCACGTATACAAAATCAACTTGTACAATTGAGAAGAAACTTGTACACAAGGGATCTGCAAAACCTCAAAATATAATATCGACGATTTTTAACATTTGATATCAAATAGATGTAAAGTTTAATAAATTGTTTTTCAGTTTCAGTAATTCATCACTTAATTATGTACCCCGTTCAATACAACCTGAATCTGTGCAGATTCTGAAGCTAAGCAGATTCAATTAGCTGCTGTTGGTAAATGCACTTTTTATGCTGCATTTCTTGATGTGCGTGAAGCAGTTTTCTTACTAAACTGTGCACCCATTGTGGTCTATGCACTTAATTTATTGATGGAGGTGTATTTGAATACGATGTTACATGGCCAAGACATGAAGTATCAAAATAACTTAGTTAACCATATTCCCTTATGCCACAGGTTACTTTCCTACAGCGCAGATTCCTGCATTTTGCAAGTACTCAACCACAGGCCAAAATCTAGATTTTGGTTGGCCGTCAATACTGTAGCATTATCGCAAGCATTGCCTCTCGTGCTAACCCACCACATTTAGGCCAGCCAAATATATTTAATTTCTCGTATGGCGTGGCTTTGCTTCTTACACCATTTACCGATTTAGATACAAATGCCTATTCTCTCCCTCTTCCACCTCATTGGTTGATATTTTGTACACTTAAACGTGTGCAATTTGTCCACGTGGGCAATGCGCAGGATTTTTACCGGAAGTGACGTCAATTATGACAACCTAAACTTCCCCTTCCCTTCAAGTAAAGCCATTTTAAACCAAGATCTGCGCATTTCTTCTAGACTAAAATGACTTATTGTGTGGCATTTGAATTTAGAATTTCCGTTCATGTAAGAAAGTGAAGGATAGAGAGACAAAATATATTGTTATTGTGGTTTTCAGTTCCAGCGGTAGAGCTGAAGCCTTTCAGGTTGGGGGTAACTACTGTGATTCTGTGACCGAGGATGTAAGCCGTGATCACTACTCACCGAGTGTTCACTGTACATGGCAAAATGTAAATTTTAGGCTGGCCATCAATGCTGTGTGCTCACCAAGGGGGACACCTGTGTGATGACCTCACAGCATTGACACCCAGCCAAAACTTTCGATTCTTGCCCGTGGATAGGTGTTTGGCAAAGGCAGGATCCCGGAAAGGTAATCGGTGTGAAAATATTATTAACAAAGTTGTTTTTTATCATGTCGTATCATGGTCATGATCATCATCATTGTTTTCCTATGAAAATTTCGATGCTGATTAAAATAAATTCATATAATGTAATGGGCATATAGCTTACTGAGTATATACTGAATAGTGGACATCACAAAATGGAATGCTAAAATAACATTTTTTTTAGATATCTTAGCCAATGCTTTCGGTTGTTTAGATGTATACAAAAGATACAGAGTACATGTGACATGTACTGCTAGCATTTAAAATCGGTCTACATGTAGGCAGGTGTTTCTAATCCATAGAACCTGCACTCCATTCTGCATTTGCAAAAGGTGCAAAAATTTGGTTATTGTTTATTGAAAGCCTTTTGTAGCAGTGGTGCCAGATGTGCAGTTAGGCAAGTCTTTATTGAAGATGCTAATACGCAGAACATTTAAGGACACTTTTGTTCCACTTTCAGGCTCACCTGATTTGTTTTGTTATTGCTGTAATAAATGCATGAGTAAGTTGCTCATAGGCAATAAAGTGTAAACCTGTTTAACAAGAAACATAAATAAAAAGAATCCTGAATCATTTTCCTGTTTGAGATGCACTCCATCACACTATAAATCGTTAGGTTCACACAAACAGATGCAATCCCCATGTTTAGGAATGCTGTTGCTATCAAATGAAATATAATTAAAAATATCTAGATTGACATGAATTTATAAAGTTTCAAAAACCCTGTATATGTTTCCTATATCGCTTGTATATCAGAGTCCATATCACATTTTCTTCACATGTAAAATTTTTGGCAAGTACGTGATTAAACAGTGACTATTTGAAAACACCCTGTCACCTGGTTAATCATAGTGCCCTTCAATTAAATAAATGAATGTAATTGATAAAGTTATCACTTTTAATTTCTGTATTCTTATGACCAGATTGAGTCAATTCACTTTGATGATTTATTCTGGTCCAACAGCACAAAAAGATAGTTCGAGTACCGATATTTGCGAATCTATGTTATGCAAACCACAACCATATGGAATGGTATTAATATATTTTATTTGATCACTGAACAAGAATAAAGATACTCCAATACAGATTATACAATTTAGAAAAAGGAGGTTGTGCCCTATTCAGATTCTTCTTGCCAAGAAAAGACACAAACAGGACACAACAACACAAGACCAAAACACGTTTGAAGAGAACAATCTCAAACAAGGAGAGCGAGAAGGGATCAAAACAAACAGAAGATTGCACTTTCATTTGCTGCCTTCTTATACATGAGCCCCCCCCCCCCCTTCCCAAGCTCAAACAGCGAGGATTTTGTTTAGCCAAGTTACATGTCTCAACGGTAACGTCTACTTTGGCTACATTCTTTTAAGAACCACATGGAATAAGTGCCCCTCTCCTGGGTGACGATACTGAATGAAAAACATAAGGCAGGTAGGCCTGCTGGCAGATACAAAATCATACAATTATATTAATAGTTGCATGCACCTCTTCCATTATGGCTAAGACTAATAGAGGTGAACTGTCGAGCTACTAAACACATTGGAACTTGGGGTTTTTTGACAGCCATTATATATTGATAACAAAAAAATTGTCTTAAAACATTGTTACTAAGACTTTGACGCATATAACTAACCACTTCAAGTTCAATCGGTGTTCATGGATCCAACAGCTCAAATCATATATGGTAAAACTGGGTGCCCTGGGCGATACGTACAAGATATAAGCATAACAGATATCTACAAGCCAACAGAACCTGTTTTTTCAAAACAACTTTAGTCCGTGCAAAGTGGATAGGAATGCAGAGCTCCTTTTAAGCATTTTGCAGTTGATAAACGTCTATATGTTAGCTTCAAATAACCTTGCCACTATCCTATATCTAGCAAACAAGTTAACCTGTGATCCACCATCTATGTCATGGGATGTGATAAAGTGGGACTTACCACGAGTTTTAGTGAACATGGGAACGTCAGTATTTTTTCTGAATATCTTATTGCCTTTTCATTTTGGTTAACACATATTTTATTGATGCGATTGGAAAACAGGCATGGCATGTACAAATTCCTCGTGTGAAAAAAAGAACATTTTCATGTTCAATATTGACAGTAGGTTAGGCAGATTACCCAAACTTATAAGATATCTTCTTACCCTTGTAAAATATATTATATATGTTTCTCTACCTGTATGTTTAATTCAAAAAATGCTTAAACCCATCAGATGTTACCTAACGGTGTTACACAGTTCTATGTGCATAAAGTATATATTTTCCAATAGTGTATTATTCAAAATATAATCGTTATTTTATCCACATTTTGGTAACAACCAAAAATGACTTGTTCGTAGCATAAGCTTTTTCTATCATTCATCAATTCTTGATTCCATCATTCTTGTAAACGTGTCCAAAACACTAGAACATAGTTTTATTCTCAGTATGTCTAAGCAAATAATACTGAAATTTCACCAAAAGTCGGATACATTGAATTACGCTATATTCACTTTATGGAACCTGTCTTTGGTTGTTACTAAGTGGTGTAATATTGACAATTTTATTGCCTGTAATTTGGTCTATGTAGTACAGTGATAAAGAATATAAACTAGTTTTGACCATTTTTCTTCTGCAATTGCTGGGAAAAGTTTTCCCATCCTATTACACTTGTTGGACATACTTGTTTACTCTCCTACAAAAATCCAGTAGAAGTCGTTTCATCTCATTTCACGGAGGTATTTGGTTTAGCCTGATATCCCGGGACTGGGTATATTTATGGCATCATTATATCTTACATTACGAGAATTTAGCTGCCTTTTCCTTGATCCTGGAATCGCCAGTCCTATTTATAAATAATCTCGAAAGTTAGCTTTTGAATCCTATGTCTTCAGTTCTACTTCTCTTTAAAAATGTTCTATTTGTAATGACAATATCTTACATAAACATGATACCTTCTGCATACCACTGCTTGTAAAATGCAGATATTTGTCCCTGGTAATATAATCATAAATCCATGTACCTTCTTTTCAAACATATTTAACATTTTTTTGGAAAAAAAAATTTAAGACCTTTCTACACTTTAAAATGCTGCTTGAAAAATAATGGTATCTGTTCCTGTTCTATGTCCAAGCAACATCTGCTCAAAATAAATTTAAATTAACGTTTGGAACGTAAGCTTAAAGGATAGCTTTCCGCTTGGTATCTGGTTTTCTTTAGATCCGCTTTATCCAATTTATTTGTAGTGTTGGTACTTGAAATCCAAAATGAGGAAGCTTTTGCCTCCATCATATGCGTTTCTACGAATAATGTTATTCTTAACCTCAGCAATATCACTGTTCTGTATGAATGTGTAAATACTAGATTGGACACCCTGCATGAATGCTGCATGTACATGGCGTACAAAAGAATTATGATGCATCTAGGGTCTTCATCACGATGTTTCTAAGAGTACATTTCAAGTTTTCTACATTTTTTAATATTTCTTTAAACGATTGCAATCATGCATTAAAGGTTTTATTTTTGATCGAGTTTTCATCTGGGTATAAATATATATCCCAAACCACGATTTTCTTATTACGCAGCTTCACTGGTAAATCTCCATCTGCATTGTTTTTTTTTGTTTTTTTGTTTTTTTTTTTTTTTTTTTTTTTTTGTTTTTTTTTTTTTTTTTTTTTTTGTTTTTGTTTTTTTTTTTTTTTGTTTTTTTTTTTTGTTTTTGTTTTTGTTTGTTTTTTTTTTGTTTTTGTTTTTGTTTTTGGTTTTTTTTTTTTGTTTTTTTTTGGGTTTTTTTTTGTTTTTTTTGGGGGGGTTGTTTTTTTGTTTTTGTTTTTTTTTTGTTTTTGTTTTTTGTTTCTTTGTTTCCTCCAATCCATCATATGACACAATTTCTAATGTTGGATTTTAAACCGCTGTAATGTTCAAAATATTTTAACACTTGTAGTAACAATTTTGCTGATTCTATCTCTTCTACAAAGAATAACGTGTGGTCGACCAATTATGATATTTTGAAATCTTTATCAGTACTCCTGATACCCTAAATATCACTATTATTTCTTATTTTAATAGCTAACAAACAGTTCCACGGCAAAAATAAAGAGAAAGGGGGATAAGAGACAGCCTTTTCTGCCACCTCTAGATTATGGGCAGATCTTGCAGGTATATCTATTATTGATAACACAGCTTGAAATATTTTAACATAAAACTTTGTCCCATCTTTGAAATTTTGTTCCAAAGTTACAACTGTCGAGGACTGTAGTAATGTATTAGTAGTAAGGAGTGATCTCAAAGACTATTACGTTAATTTCTCAAGGGGCTATGACCCCATAAATATTTCTAAAAATATTCCAAGTACTTGTCGATATGATATAAATAGTGAAACGCGTTGGGACATGTTTTGGGTGGGTAGAGTTAAATCAGACCTAGGAACGTTATTTTCACTTGTCAAAAGAAGGATTAACGAGTCAAGTTTTTGTGAGTGACCTTGGGCATTTCACCTGGGTGCTTTTACAAGCGGTTTTGTTCTGATATGCTCTACAAATTGACTTTTAGTTGCGATATATATGCTTTCATTTTGTACAACTAATTATCAAAGGTCCGAACAATTCACGTACGATGAATGTATTTTCCTAACCATTCTTCCATACTTCATTGGCTTTAACATATTTTTCTAAAAGTGGTACCTTGCTGATACCCATCTGATACAATACAATGGACGTTTTCTTTTGCCATCAAAACCAGTGTATGCTTGTATATGAGTCTTACAGAGCTTTTGAACCTAGATCCCAATAGGTATTAACAGAGCTGCGAATATAACATGATAATTCGTTTACATGAAGGAATGGTACTGTGACGTCTGCATACATGAGAAGGTTTAAAACTCTACTCAAGCTTTTGAGAGTGGCCATCCAGCTATAATACTCTGGGCCAATTTTTTTTTATCAGATATTCTTCCAAATTTTATTCAGCCAATAATTTCTTTCATCACAGGTCCAACAAGTTCATGCCTTCTTAAACATGAAAAATATCTACTGGGCCATTCCTATTCAAACATGAATCAAGATGTAATTATCCTTAGCATTTGAGAGGTTACATGCTGCCCATAGTGCAGAACATGTCGACACATACTGACCATACACATTTGATACAATAGAATGAGCATTCCCCTTGTGATCAGAACACGTCTTTGCATGTATACAAATCTTACATAACTTTCATTGTTATGAATGATTCCCCAGAGATGAACAATCAAAACTTGTCTCAGCAATATTATAAAATAGCCCACAATGTACATAGTTTTACTCTTAATTAGACAACCACGACCAACAGTGCCTCATCTCCTTTGTAGTTATAATTAGAAAAAAGGAGAAAAGCAATTTACTCTCTCTCTCTCTCTCTCTCTCTCTCTCTCTCTCTCTCTCTCTCTCTCTCTCTCTCTCTCTCCCTCCCTCTCTCTCTCTGTTTTATAACTTATAAATTAAGTTTCTGTCCACATAAAAACCCAACAGAGTAAGTAGTAATGTTGCGTTCGATTTAAAATCTGCAAAATAATTGGCTTTTACAGCCCAAAAACTTATAACTGGGTCATCATCGTGAGACCATCATGCATGTTTTGCAGCCGTACATTAAAGGAAGTCCAGAGTCAAAAATGAGCAGCAGGATGGATATTTATTGTACATTACATTGGATGATTTATTCGATAAGGAAGAAGCGCACCATGAAAAACACACAGATGCGATAGCGTAAAAGGCCTCAAGAGCAATTGGATTCCCAACTACTTGTGTCTAGTTTCGCTTGGTAGTTTCCCAATGTTATCCCATTCCCTGTGCAAATGGATGGGGGGAGGGGGAAATAGGTTTTGGGGTCGTTTTCGTTGACAAACATGCTTGACCACCTTACCCAAAGCACATCACATGCTTTCTCTACATAGAGGGCTACTTCGCTCAGCTCTGGTCTCTTTGATGGCAATGGTACTATTACAATTATAGATCATAGTGTACTCTGTACATGAGAGGGATACAAGAGTTTGGTTTGAAATTACAATCGCTATCCCCAGTTTGTATGCTAAAAATATACAGCAATCATGATTGCGAGTTTACTTACATATAAAGCCACGACCCTTCATGTCCATTGCTGTCATAACCAGTGACACTTGTACGGTTTGAGCTATCTAAAGTATCTTGCAAATAATTTAACAGGACAGATTATTTGTGAAGGAGCCGATCCACAAATGTAACAGCGTGTTAGCAATTTGTTTTCTGTTATTTCTAAAGGTGCTATTTGGAAAAGTAAAAATTTCCATTGAGATGACGACTAAAACATAGCTTAATTGGAGGGAAATAAATGTTTCTATTGATGCAAAGATATACAGTGAATAAACAATTTGTCCCTAGTTGTTGTGTAAAAAAATTACGTGTTCATACCTGATTTAAACTATCCTCCTTTAATTTTCTAAACTTTCGTGTTCAAAAGCATTGATACTACCCACCAAGGTATCAAAAACATGATAAAACTAATACTCAAGCTCTCAATTATCTATCCATCATATAATAGTCATACATCTGCGTGATTCGTGATTATCTGTTTATGCCGACCACAATGAGCACATCTTAAAACAGAACAAAACAAGGTACAAACTGAATTTGTACATAATTTTTTCAATGTAGATGAACGTTTTGATCTCGTGAAATCTGTCAACAAAATATAATTTGACAGTTTATGGTATCTGTAACGTAAATGCCAAAGTGTGGCAAGTTTATGGTAACTCTTCATATAATTGTTAATATATTTTTAATAATTTTAAATACTGATAAAGTATTTATTACAAGGAACCTTATGCTATTTGCCGATTCTAACCAAACGTGGCAAACAGGAGTGTACTCCGTTGTCTAAGGGCAAAAGCGTCCAAAAACCCCGCAAATTTTGTCAAAAGTCTTACTTCATTTTAGCAAACACAAAGACAAAAGCTGTTAAAAATATACTTGCCTGAACTTCAAAGTCTTATACCTACTTACATTTAAAAGCACAGATTAATTTGGGTATGCATATTTATTTATTTATTTATTTATTTATTTATTTATTTATTTATTTATTTATTTGTTTGTTTGTTTGTTTGTTTGTTTGTTTGTTTGTTTGTTTGTTTGTTTGTTTGTTTGTTTGTTTGTTTGTTTGTTTCTTTCTTTCTTTCTTTCTTTCTTTTGTTTATTTGTTCATTTATTTATTTAGTTACGTGTGTGTGCGTGGGCGTGTGTACAAGTATATGTGGCTTTTACACCAGTAAATTGTTCCTAGTAACAACGTGCCAATGACACGCATTTGATATGTGTTGATTGGTCATTGGTTCCTGTCTGCAACCAAGACCTCCATTTTGTGCATAACTTCAAAGCCATCCATTGGTTAATATCCGTTTTTTCAGTGCTGTTTGAAATATTTTGATCCAAGAACAGGCAGAAGCTATACTCAATTTATCACAAGCTTTTAGTAACCTGCGACTTTGAAAGTAGGATGAAAGATATGGATGTGAAGAACGTTGATATACTGGTAATAAAGACCGACTATCATTCATGTTTGTATACTACAGACACCACTCACCATGGAAAAGGTGTAGAGGTCTTTTCAAGAGAATTGGCTTTCGTAAACTGTCTCGACAAGACTTGTGAGCATCCATTTTGTAAATAATGTCGACCTGGCACCATGGAAGATAACGTTAGCTTCTTTGGTCTTCTCAGACGTATCATTTACATCAACAGCATGCCAACAATAAAGGGCGGTCACTTTTACAGTTATTGACAGTGAAAGCATAATAACTCAAATGCAATGTGAAGTATAACTGCCGCCTATCATCCCAGAGTTTTGCGTTTTTACATTGTAAACTGATTCCTCTGGAAGTGTGATAACTCTGCCATCCACCTGTGCAAAAATATATTAACATTTATTTTTGATTTACAGCAATCAAAAACAAATAGCGCAGACAAAACAGTAGTTACAGGAATGAAAGTAATGATGCAGAAATAACATTTTAATAGCGTTTTCATATAGAACTCAACATATAATTGCATTCTTCGAGGTCAACTCTATCCATCTCTTTGCACATAGCAGTTATCTCTGTTTACTAATCCCTATATAGTAAAAGGACAGAAGCTCAGACAGTTGTAGATTTAAAGGTTGCATTATCTGCTTCATACTTATTCAAAGAAGAACGAAATCCCTCTCGAGAATCTTGTTTTCATTTCCAGGTTCAAGGGATTTAGCAACGTTATTTTTTATTATACTATACGTGGCAGATATTGTCTTTCAAATATCGCAGGTTTGTGTGAATAAGCTGGTTCAGGTTATTTGCTGTCATGCAAGAACACATAACTGCTGCCACTCATTCCAGAGTATCGCGATTCATTACATAATAACTAAAAATTGACAGTATTTTCTCAAGTGTTACAAATCTAACTTGTTACTTTGAAACATTGACGCAGGGTTGGCATTGAATTAGTACTTAAATAATTGGGGAATTTCAAAGTGAGAGGTAGGTGTTATCATGGAGTTTGTTTTGCATTTCTGGTGCAGGATTTCCATTGTTGCAGTAGTTGTTGGGATCCTTATTTGGGCTAATACAGCGTATGTCAATTTTCTATAGAAGAACGTGTGCAATATGGAGTAGAGTGCTTCCATATATACATATTTATATATATATATATATATATATATATATATATATATATATATATATATATATATATATATATATATATATAGATTTGTATTTGTGTCTTTTTGCCCAGAACCACTTCCTAGTAGTCAATATCCTATTCCGCAGTTCGAACTCTTTACTCTCCATGAGCTAACCTGTCCCTGTCTAACCTGTATATATATGGAATTACTATTGTCTATATTATATATATATATATATATATATAATTATGTGTGTATATATATTAGACAGTGACAGGTTAGCTTATGGACAGTACAGAGTTTGGACTGCGGAATAGGGTAATGACTACTACGAAGTGGTTCTGGACAAAGAGCCACAAATACAACAAATTACAAAAATACAAAGCAGCGTTATTACTCATGGAAATGACATTTTGCTGCTTTTTTTGACGGGACCAAATGCTTTGACAGGAAAAGTACCGCACGGCCACAGTTGTGGATAAAATCCTGTACATGCGGATAATGTGCCCCGAATGATAGACCGTTGTATTAGCTTAGCTGACAGACAAGTCAGCATAGAGTATAAGTTGAAAGGGAAAATTATCATTCAAACGTAGACAAAAGCTGAAATCCAACACAAAGCTAAAACAATTACTAAAATGTCCAGATTAGTATAATACAGACTTAGAGGACGAACACAAATAACTGAATAAATAAACAATTGAACAAACACTCCAGCTGGCTCATTTTTCAAAAGTACTTTCGGTATTGAAGGGAAGACCCTCGTGATGACCATAAAGAGATAGCTTTCTCAATAATGTATAAAACAAACTACATTTGGCGATTTGCCTATTTCTTGAATTTAACATCTTTAATATTAAATGTACTTATAGCAAACGTTAGGTTACTTCTACAGGTCAATAGTTCACAGTCAATTTCTAATTTGTTGTAACTGGCTTTACAGCAAAGCAGTTGTATAAGTTGCGCATGATAATAATGAAGTGTGACATATTTTATTTCAAGCCCACATAAATCAGCTTTATCTGCCTTTCGTACATGCTTATACCATTTAAGTTACATATTTCAGCATTGGCAGCCAATTTCTGAATGCATGGGCCATTGCTGAAAGGGCTACAGACATTTTATCCACACAGGTGTTACAGTAAGGTATGAAGCAATACTGTTGTTAGCATGTGTGGCTAATATTAATTCGTAACTATCTACTAGTCATCTCTATCGTACACTTCTTTTCCAACACGCTCCATGTGCTATACCTGCATTTATAAGTGTCAGTGGGGTATAACGGTGACCAGGATTCTGCAGTAAAGGCTAACCCCCCCCCCCCCCCCCCCATCACTTGCGTCGCAACACCCAGCATGAAGAAACATATCTAATTATGGGTTTGTGCTTGAGACAAATAGACTTTCACCACTGCTTTATCCTCTTGATCAGCTTTCATTCCAGTTCTTGGAATAAGAATGCACTGCAATGAAATTCACTAAGTCCTTTCACTAGATACCCAAATCTTTATCATGCCAAACATTACAGCTGCTTGAGACAAATAGACTTTCACCACAGCTGTATCCTCTTGATCAGCTTTCATTCCAGTTGTTCGAGTAAGTATGCACTGCAATGAAATTCATTAAGTCCTTTCACCAGATACCCATTATTCCGACCAAATACCATCAGTAGCCATTTGGAATCACGAGATCGCACATGGTCCATATACCTTGACAAAAGTAAATGTTGTATTGCAGTTTTATTTTTGGAATTAATCAATACATGAAGTCTGCTTCTCGATATACCTGCAATTATGTTAGCCACTATATAAACAAATGTTCAGCCTTATTTCCAGGTATATCTAACATCCACCTTCTGGTCTTTTACATTTGACCACATTAAGTATGGGAGATGGAATGCAGCTCATCTGTCTTTCTTGGTAAAGCTCAACAGAATATATCTTTGAACGTATATTTAAACAAACATGGCTATGCGAGGATCCTGTCTTAAACTGACATTGATAATCTCAAATTAAAAGATTTCCTAGCTTGTTGCATAGTGCACCCAGAAATGTTTGTCAGTATCGAACGACATTGGCCTGGTGGATTTATAACAGAAAACCTTTGGGCTGTTCCCTCAACATAAAAAGAAATAAATCACAATGCTAGTGGAGAAGGACCATTTCAAGATTCTTAATAACATTTACCCAAAGTACATCCGCACTGAGTTTGATGTTGATCTAGTTCACAGTTTTCACAAAGGCTGTAACACTACCTGAATGTGCACTTCTGTCGCTTTATTTGAGGTCTCAAACGCCCAAAGATGTATTTTTTGTTCAAAGTGAAAGACTTGGAGTGTTATAGCACTTTTGTGTAGAAAATGTGCTATATTCACACAGTAAAATAACATTATTTACAAAAGAATTTTGGTGCGCTTGACAGGCCTGAAGTGAACAAGTTCAAGTTTTTGGCCATCAAGCGGGTGATGGGTCGTGACATTATGGAAAGGAGTCAGTGTGATACAATGTCAGATAGCAATAGAGAAACCATGAGTGGCAGCGACGTAGATAATGAGCTATATCTCAGTTTTAGCTGTTCCTTGTTCCTAGGCATTCACTGCTGCGATTCAATGTTTACAATCGGAGTTGGTGTTGAAACTCCCTTCAGTGACCTCACAGACCCACGTGGTCAAACTGTGATGAAAAGTAGCGATGCTTGACAAGAATGGCCACCAAATGAGGGGCAAGTCTGCACGATAAAATGGTGAATGAAGTATATATTGCGTCATGGCAAAGGCAATTTTCTTCACAAAAGTGATATAACAATTCAACTGCTTTACTTTTCATAAAAGATAAACTACTTGATGAGGGAAAACCTTGTCCATTCCCAACATGTGCTCCTTTATGGTATTAACTGATTTAAAACATTTGTAAATAGCAGTACCCACAGATAGTGAAAACATTTAATGGAGATCTGTTCACCCAACGTCTTTACCAAGTTTGAAGCAATTATAGCATCTGAATCAGGAGGACGAGGAGCCAAAAATTTCAAAACACACAATTCAGATAAGAAAGAAAAAATCTTGTTACTGTCTTGGACAGATTGATACCATGTGTTGATCAAATGGGGTGTCTGTGTAATTTCGGAACCCTTAGGATTGTAACTTTCGAACACCTTTTTAAACGATTTTGCCTTAACATATTGTCACTTTGACTGAAGGAAGGACTCAACTCGAACCGTTTAATCTCCATGGGAATTTATTGACACTAGGACATCACTACGACATCATAGAGACATACTGCTACAATATATATATATAATCAACATATAATCATCTTTACTACTCATTTTGTATAACTTTTAATTTATATACCATTTATCGTAATATATCATTTATCGTAACTATTTTTAACACTTGTTCACTTATAACTTCATATACAATATTCTATTAAACAATATACCAAGTTTTAACGATATGACATTTCACCATTTACCAAATACTTCAATAATCTATGCTCTTGGTAAATAATTCACAGTTGAATAGAATTTCTAACCATTAATCTGGCCAGTGAAAAAAAGTAAGCTGAAACAACAGCGACACCTGCTGTCAAAATATGTAACTAGGGAGAACAAAGCGTAAAACATATTGAAACCACGGGAAAAAAGTATTGACTGTTAAAACCCCAAAATGCCAAACTTTTATGTTTTATGCACAAATAAGAATAGTCCTTTTTACATAGACTTCAAAGAAAAGCTTACTTTTAGGCATGAAATTACACTCTGAATCGTTGCTAACCCCTTGACACGTGAATGCACGCAATGACTTTACGACGTGCGCACGTGCTAAGAAAGGATATTTGTCGCCCGTTCCTTTGATCAATTCATACCAGAAAATACGCTGCCAATAATTTTAGCTCATGCATCATGAATCTTTACCTTGATACATAATTTAAATATATACATAGCTTTAATATCAACCCTTTATAACCAATGTTAAATACTCTTTTCTCAATTCAATATACTCCATATACGTAACCTGTACAAGCTATCAACTTCATTTACACCTTGACATAAACTGATTTTACAACACTCTTTTACATGTTTTATTGCTTTTAACCCACATTTAAACTATATACATACTTACAAAGCTATTTTGCGGGATTACACGGTCTATCCAACCCCAGTAAAGCACAGAACTTCAACCATGTTAGTACCTACAAACAACATACAAACGATGCCCATAAATACTACGAAACCACTGGAATTTGAAACATTTCAAAACGAAGACGATGAAATAGCAATTGACAAACGCAGGTCTCTACTTACGTTAGTTCCTTCGACGTTTGTTAATTACATTATATGCAGGTGCGGGGACAAAGCCCCTAACTCGCGACTCTCTTGACCTCGATACAACTCTTCGGCTCGTTGAAAAATGGGGATTGTATCCAGATGCTGCCTGCAAACAGTATATATATAGCAGCGAGAATGAATCACCAACATTATAATATAAAAGGAAAGTAGTACCTAAGCAAAAAAAGGGAAAAAACTATAGAACCCTACCCTCAATACATTATTAACCTGTGTATACGATACCATAACACTACAGGGTTTACAAAGACACATGTACAGCAACAAAAAGAAAAAAAACATGGAGATATATAAAAAAAATCACACGAAAAAATACAAAACACGAGCTGGTGTTTGACATTCCCGGCTCCGGAAAGGCAAAATTGAACAAAAAATGAAAAAATGAAAAAATTATAGTAATTTCGCTTGGGATTCATCTTAGAATTCTATTACAATTTTATAACTATGATAACTTTCACAAGGGATATCATGTCTTTGTGACCCTCACAAAATTTACATGAACATTTGGAACATGTATTGTGCACTTGGAACCCTTCCAAAGATTTACACAAAACATATTTTAGACAATTATAGCACTTGAAACCCTCCCAAAGATTTACACAATTGTACCTATAAAGTATAGATTATGCATCTGGAACCCTTCCAAGAATTTACACAACCATCAATAACGATTACCATTTATAACTGCAGCTGAAATAAAAATACACATACCCTTTTCCACATTCTTGATTTCATAGTTACGTAAGTAGTTAGTATAAGAGTATCTGTACCTGAAAAAATTTCGTTTCACTTACATTGCACGTTAACAATACTCTTAACACTTATTTCAAGGCATTTTATAACTACTAAAGGCTGCTTGAATCAGCTGATACGAATCATTTGCGAAACCATTCGTACACATTTATACGGGCTGTTCGCTCACCCAAAGCTAAATATTCATACTTGTAAATGTGTGACATGACATTTAGTTACATTTTACTTATATATGGCTTACGTGTCTAACTCTAAACGAACGAGTTGTGTGATCGGACGACGTAACTCCGAAACTCGCGTTTTCACTATGGCGGAACGTACTTTCCCATCTCTCCCAGGGAAAACCTATTTAACAACAGCCAAGGGCCAGAGATTACGTGGCATCCCTGGATCATATACCAAGACTAATTCACCAGGTTTAATATCAGGATACACAGTTCTCCATTTTGATCTAATGTTTAAGCCAGGCAGGTATTCTTTGAGCCAATGACTCCAGAATAAGTTAGACAAATGTTGTACATACTTCCAACGACTACGGTAGGCATCGGAAACTGAACAACCGCCTGGAGGCAATTCAGGAAACTGCTTTAATGTAAGCAGTTTATTTGGAGTAGGAGGTGTGTGATCTTTGGATCCGAACTAAGTTTTGTCAAAGGCCTACCATTGACTATAGACTCCACTTCACAAAAATTTGTTTTAAGTATTTCATCTGACATACTTTTAGCGTGCGGTAAAATAGCTTTGAGGACTCTTTTGATTACAACCACTAGTCTTTCCCAGGCACCACCGAAATGGGGGCTTTTTGGTGGAATGAAAAACCACTGGATTGAGCGTGTTGCTGAATATTGTCTTAATGTGGTTTTGGTATGATATTCAGATGCCTTCTTTACCAACTCTTATATGATACCATATCGTTTCTTTTGACCACGATAAAAACTGGTATGATATGGACCACAGCAATCCAAACCTATGTGTGTGAATGCAGGTAAATGAGGCTGTACGCGAAAACTATGAATATCAGCCATTATTCGTGTCATGGGTTTAGCATACATTTTCTTACACGCAACACATCCCTTGATCACTTTCCTTACCAAGCAACGTGCTTTCGTTATCCAGTATTTCTCATAGATGCGACTCAATGTCCATTCACAACCTAAGTGTCCATTGGAATGGTATTTCCGTGTTATCACACGTGAAAAGACATGATGATGTGGAAGCAAAATGTGATGTTCTCCTGTCCTGCCACCTACTCTAAGGATATGTTTCTCGTCTAAGTACGGATTTAGACAAAGTATACTACTTGACTTGAGTAATGACTTACCAGATTTCAACTGTTGCATTTCATGTTCATAAGCATATTTTTGAATATCTCGGATAATCGCATCATGCGCTGACAATGATTCTCGAGACACATTACGTTTAGATTTGTACATGACAAAAAACTTCGTAACCATGCTACTGACTTGATGATTTTAGACCAACTGGAAAAATACTCACAGACACGTTGTATGCACGATTTTGTATTTAAATCGTCGACTTGTGTCATGCAGATTCTAGTTTCACTTTTGACTTCTGGGTCATTCTCTGAAACAGGATAGATAGGAACACTTTTGCGCCATAACGCAGTATGTTCACTCAACCATGTAGGACTGCTACGCCACAACTCGATCACACCTTGACCTACTGATCTACTCTTAGTTAACAAGTCAGCTGGATTGTCATTCGACGCAACGTGATGCCAGAACGATGTGTCAGTATTGCTACGGATATAATTCACACGATTTTCTACAAAAACGTGGAATCCACGGGACTCGTTGGTAATATAACCAAGAACTATAGTAGAGTCTGACCAAAAATATACAGGTACCGTATGTAAAACTAACTCATCTCTCAAAAATAACTACACATCCACCGCAGTTTTGGCCGCTTGTAACTCAAGACGCGGGATTGTACAAGGTTTGTTCATTGGAGCGAGATGGGACTTACTCTGTATCAAACGAGATGACACGTGTCCGGTGACACTGACACACCTGAGATATGCACATGTGCCATACGATTTATCATTTGAGTCGGCGAATATGTGAAACTAATTATAGCCACCGTCAAAGTCAAATGGTTTGATACAACTTAGAATTTGGAAATTTTCCAGTTTTGCTAAAGAAAGAGACCAAATTTTCCACTGGTTGCTCAATTCAAATGGAATTTCCGTTCCCCAATGTAAACGCAACCGGGTAGCCTGTGGAAGTAATAACTTTCCCGGCAACACCCAAGGTGCAACGAAACCCAGAGGATCGAATATTGAGGCCACGAACTTTAACATTGTACGGCGAGTAATGTGATTCATGTGTGAACTCGGTACATGAAAACAAAAAATAATCTTCTTGTACTTTCCATGATAGACCTTATAAACGACACGTTGACTCTGCAAAAAACGTATGGACTTCTTTTGCTCGATGTTCGAACGGTATTTTACTCAACAATTGTTCATTATTGACAGCAAACTTTGTAAGCAAGAAACCTCCTGATTGAAGTACAACAGTTAAATCAAATATAATTTAAGTGCACCTGTGATACATCATTAACTGATTGAATAAGATCGTCTACATACATGGAATTCATTACCGCTTCTTTGACAATAGGATCTACGTCTGGATTATCTAGTATTGTCTTTCTTAACGCATACGTACTGGAAGCAGCACACCAAATTCCACCAAACAAATGGACGCACATGCACAAATGCACAAGTTTTCCATCCTTATACCACAAAAATCGTAACGCATCTCGATCATATGGAAGAATCAAAATCTGCATATACATTTCTCTGATATCAGCCTGAATCCCGTAACCATGGAGACTGAAACGCAACAAAACAGGTATCAATTTGTTGATAAGATCAGGACCCTGTAAACACCGTTCATTGAGCGATTTACCTCCATAACGCGCAGAACAATCGAACACAAGACGATATTTTACCGGTTTATTTACTGATTCCACGTAATGGTGTGGTAAGTACCATACGCACTCTGCGTTTTTCATAGCCTCAGCAGGAACTACTTCCGCATACCCAGAATCTAGTAATTTTGATACTTCTGAATCATATCTCTGGTAAAGATTATCTCGTTCTAAACGAACGATCAGGTTATCTAACCTCTTTTGCGCAAGGCTAATATTATTGGGAATGGGTTCACATTGATCCGTCCATGGTATAGGCAATTTGTAGTGATCATTGACCTTTCTACATTTCTCGTCCCACAAATTTAGAACTCTTTTATCAAGTATAGACATGCCTTGACGCTCAAAAGGAGAGTTCTCCAGTTCCCACAATTTGTTTATGTCATCATTGATAGATGTGTCGCAATTACTTTCCAACTCTACTGGAGAAGTTGAAATGAAATTACATATGACAACATTACTCACATCTGCCTTTGGAATTTGACCACTGACTGTCCAACCAAACTTATATTTAATTGCCACTGGTTGACCAGGCAAACCTTTACGTACTTCTAAAGGTATCAAGGCTTCTACAAAATCTTGACCTATCAGAATATCAACATATTGACAGTCTATACTAGCAGACAGATCAAGACCCTGCAAGTGTGAGTATTTACTCTGATCTAAAACTCCCGGGGATATGGGAATATGTGGCACAACTTTCACACCAGATAACACCATTGATTCTTGATCAGTTGATAGTTCAAGCAACACCTGTTTTAAACTAACAGGAGATGCACCACTCATCGTTCTTAAGATGTAATCATTCAACAATCCTTTCAAATTTAACTGATCAGCGAAACTTTCGGTACAGAAAGAAGTGGAAGAAGCAGTATCCAGTATGGCCTTTGCATGAACTTTGCTGTTTACCTGCTCTCTAACCACAGACATAAAACATGATGATGCATACACAGCAAAGTTAACTGAGGACCTATCAGTATGAAGGAAAGCTGTATGTTTGTCGCCACAAACAAAACAACGAGCCTTACATTTGCAGTCAGAGATATCATGCTTATCCCTTAAACAGTTCACACATAATTGATGTAACTTCACAAAGGCTAAACGATCGTTAACCTCAAGACCACGGAAAACAGGACACTTCATAATGAAATGATGCTGTTTACACATTTTGCATGGCTGATTGAAATGCTGTGAGTTTTGTGACTGCTGTGTATTTTTCTGAGTGACTGTATTCACGTCAAACGTACATACAGCAGCGCCATCTGATGAATTACCAGGTATATTGTCAGCCTCCAACATGGGGTCAATCAACTCCTGAGTTTCATCCGGGGTAATATGAGCTGTCACATTTTTGCGACTCTGATATCTCTCAGATCTGGCAATTTGTCCAACCAATGGATCTGACCATTCTTCGGCAAGACCATCGACCCAAGATGTTAACTGCTCAAATTTCATGTATTTACCCGAAGAACGCTTGTACTTCAATTCCTCCTTATTCCATCTATTTTGTACAAAAGCAGGTAAGCGTGCAACAATATCAAAAATGACAACCTGAGAGTCTACCACATGAAGGCAATCAATTTGCTTCAAAATTTGATAAGAGTTGCTTAACTCATTTGAGAGCGATTGCATATCAACCACCGATTTGATCGGTCTTGTACAGCTAAGGTACTTAATAATACTCTGAGTTACCAAGTGTGAACTCCCATAAAGTTTATGAAGTGTATCACACGCAAACTTGTAACCCTCTTCCAGCTTAAGAAATACAGCTGACTTAATGGCCTGATGAGCAGCACCTGACTTGCATTGAAGCATACGAGTAAGTCTAGCAGATGGATCGGCTATGCATGATTCAACTGAAAGTTGGAAAGCTTTAATGAACTTATGATATTGGAGCGGGTCTCCAGTAAATGTTTCTATTTGCACTTTTGGAAGGAATAGGATATCATAAACTTCACAACCCGGGATTGGGGTAGGTGTTATTTCGGTCTTAATTACAGGTTTTATAGCACTTTTAGCTACACATAAAATTTTGACATATTTAGATTGAAGTTCGTCAAAATAATCATCATGTTCTTTCTCATGCTCTTTATCAAGATTCAAAACCTTCACATGGGCGACCTCGAACTCATCAAATGCCTGTCTTAATTGTGAAATCAAAGTGGGCAAGGTTGAAAGATCATCTTCCTCTACAACAAATCTTGATATCTTGTTGCATAGCCTAGTCACCTTGCCTTTTGTCGTCCCCCTATCTACTTTTGCCTCTTCTAGAGGCGCCATTGTGTAGGCTGTGAAAACAGCGCACACAAAATGTGCAAGAATGTAATTGATACCCTCATATACAATATGCCAATGATATTTACTCAATATATTGTAAAATAAATAATATAACTACCCAATATACCAAAATATAGATACGTGGCAATACAAAACAAACAAAAGCCAAAATAACAATAGAAATAATTTTGAAACCAAAAATAAATAAATCAATAAATCACAATTAATAACAGAGTTGGTTGCAGCCAGGTATGTAGCTGTCTAGCAGAATGGAAGACTGATGTTGAAACTTGACTGTTGATAAATGTCACAACACACGATGTGACTCCTAAACTGTTTAACGATGTAGCACAGCACTGATGAACATCATCAGTGGTGTGTCTGAACACCAATATGCGAATGCACAGAAGCACAGATGAACAAATATACGGATGCACATCGCCACTGATGTGTCTAACACTCGAAACCAGGAACACTGGAACACACATTGCACAATCCCTCGAATGTGTCTAACACAGGGACACTGGAACACCCTAACCAGCTGCTCCTAGGTATGACTCGTAACTGTGGCACCCACAGCGAATCAGGTAATAGTTTGTATCTTCTGTCACTTTGACTAAAGGAAGGACTCAACTCGAACCGTTTAATCTCCATGGGAATTTATTGACACTAGGACATCACTGCGACATCATAGAGACATACTGCAACAATATACATATAATCAACATATAATCATCTTTACTACTCATTTGGTATTACTTTTAATTTATATACCATTTATCGTAATATATCATTTATCGTAACTATTTTAACACTTGTTCACTTATAACTTCATATACAATATTCTATTAAACAATATACCAAGTTTTAACGATATGACATTTGACCATTAACAAATACTTCAATAATCTATGCGCTTGGTAAATAATTCACAGTTAATTAGAATTTCTAACCATTAATATGGCCAGTGAAAAAAGTAAGCTGAAACAACAGCGACACCAGCTGTCAAAATATGTAACTAGAGAGAACAAAGCGTAAAACACATTGAAACCATGGGAAAAAAGTATCGACTGTCAAAACCCAAAAATGCCAAACTTTTATGTTCAAGTCGCACAAATAAGAATAGTCTCTTTTATAAAGACTTCAAAGAAAAGCTTACTTTTGCTGCGTGATCGAGATCTCGCCCGTGAAAGCTAGCTAGCTTTCACGAATCTGCCGCTTCAAGACGACTCTAAGGCTTGATGCACAGTGAAAGCGAGCTAGCTTTCACGTCATCTCACAAGCCGTGATCAAGACCTCGCTCTTCAGTCTTGAGCGCGAGATACTTTTCACGCGTGAAAAGTATCTCGCTTTCTGAGCATGCGCACTTGAGACTTAATTAGCTGGTTCCACTCCGTTTTTGCTTGAAAAAAACGCAGTAACCCGAATTGGCAGTGTCTGCCTGCCAGCACAACATTATACGGTATTTTCTTTTTATGGATAAGTTGTTCAGATTGCTTCTGTTCAACAATAGTGGCATTCTATTCTGTTAGTTTTTTTGCCATGTGTTGCAATACCTCACTTTTTCATTAATATAGTATTGACTTAGTTTTAATATTGCATACATTTGGTGTGGGGGTACTCTGCTGTGAGTAAGTAAATGTGTAAGTCTGGACATAACAACCTACAGTGCTCCCCCTTTATAACACCCCCTCATTACAAGGCGGGTTCTGATATAACACGGTGTACCGTGGCTCCCACTGAAATAGATTTCCCAGTACTTCTATGTTAAAAGTCCATCTGTTATAAGGCAGTTTGCTATTACATGGTATATAACCTTTGGACACCAACATCTGTGTTATAAAGAGGGCGCACTGTATTTAAAGCAGTATCATTTGCAAGGTTAAGAAGCTTCTACAATATGGACACAAAACAGTAGTCAAAGCCAGGACTTGAGAGTGGTTGGGGAAAAAAGTATTAAGCCCTACACTGATCAGACCTTGAATAGTAAATTGGTATAATGAGCTGCTGACCATTGACTTGAAGGCCATTTGCATTACTAAACATTATCTTTATTTTTTATGAATACTTTACCTTTCCAGTCTGGCAGACTGTACAAGAAGCTATACTGTCACGCACATTCTTCATGGTGATGCCACAGTATTTCTCACAAACCTGTAAAATATTCAACAAATATAGATAAACATGCAAAAATTTTTCAAGACATATGAAGTTCATAAAATGTACAACCAAAGCTTTGATATTAGCACAAATTTAAAAAGAAAAACAAATTGATAAGTCTATTGGTTTAGATTATTGCTTTTGGTCCATATATGTTATTCATTGAGTCTGTATGCAGAGCCAAAAATTTGGGAAATATTTGCTGCTGACAAAATAAATGTTCAAATGATAATGATTTGATTTTAAATAGGTGCAGGCTGTGCCTGTGGATCAGACATACTACATGTGCACTGTGCTACCATCACAGGGTGTTTAACCATTAAAGGACATGTAGGTATTTTACTAGTCATAAGACAGTACTGAAACAACTCAAATAATACAAAATGCACCAGGGCAAACAACTTTGCAGAAACATATATTTTACTGTGGAGCCATCCATTCACTCAGAAATTTTATTGTCAAATTGAACAGCATTACAGTGTTTTCCCCAGCCACCTACAGCTGGTTCCTCCATCCAGCTATTCTGTCAGTACAACCAGCTGCCACTCCCCCAAGCTGGTTGGCAACCACTAAGTTTGCTTATTTCTTTCTCTAGGTTGACAGGTGATACAATGTATCAACACAATCTATAGTGATTTTTCTTGGGGTTGATTTCTTTGCCTAGGTTTTAATGATAAATTTACAGGTGAAACAATAAATCCACACAATCCGTATTGATGTCGGCCATTGGGTACCTTTCTTTCAATCTAGCCACAAAATTAAACAAGGTTATCTTGACTGCTTTAGTTGACCAGTTTACATCATGTACATAGCAACTGAAATGTTACCTGTCTTTCGAATTAAAAAAAGCCTTCAGATAAGCCTTGTTCGATACATGTATTCTCAGGTCTTAATCATTATTGTTGGTTCAAGGAGCACCCCTTTTTAACCCTCTAAAAATGAAAAAAAGAAGAAAAAAGAAAAAAAAAAAGAAAAACAAGCTGGAAGATTTCAAGTGCATACAATCAGGGAGCATGCATGAATATATATACATATATATATATATATATATATATATATATATATATATATATATATATATATATGCATATATATATATATATATATATATATATATATATATATATATATATATATATATATATATATATACATATACACGTGTGTGTATGTGTGTACAATTCATTTATTTTCTGGGGATAAAACTACAACGTCACTGTAGTGGAATATTGCTGCAATTAAACTGTGTCATGTGTGCACAGAAAACATATACAATGCATGATACTACTTGATGATTAGTGATTAAAATCACAACCATGAAACTCGGTTGTACTATACCTGCTGAAATGTAACATTAACGCCTGGATGACCTTCTGAACTGTGGAGCTGTTCTACCACTGACTTGGCCCGGTCCTGTGATACCACTTGCTTCTGAACAGCGAAAGTTCCATCAGCTTCATTCCGATAGGACAAATGTACCAGCTGGCCGTTTACGACTCTAAAGTCGATCAATCTCGACTTAAACCATTGCTGTCGCTGACGACATTTGTCTCTGATCACTTTTGTGGCATATGGGGAACATCGAAATGTGCCCCCCTCAGCACCCCACTGGGTCTCCATGCAAGCATACTGTGTCAGGGCCCGGCACTCGAAGTCTATTTGCCCCTGCAACTCAAGCTGAGTCAATGCCTCAATATATGCCCGGTACTTAATTTTGCTAAATACGTCGTGGGTCATTGTCCCAAGTACTCTTACTCACAGCAACAATTACAGTTATTCACACAGGCGTGAAATCTCATCAGCGGCATTAAGGTACACCAGTGTCACAACAAGTACTGTGCCGCTAAAGAACGGACAGGGAACATACCATGTGGGTAATGAGCGATATTTGAGTAGGCTTTGTGGTTGCTAAGAATAAGTACGCTTGCGTACTAAAGTTTGCAACGTTTCGAATGTATTTTTGGCCTTTTTTTTGTAAGCCTAACAGTGGCTTGTCTATAATAATTACAACTATATATTTGATGAATTTTATAATTTTTTAACCCTGCCATGGGTGTAAAGATCGTCCTGCTTTCAGGCATACACTTACTAATTTTTTGTTGGGGTACCAGTATTAAATACTAAAGTGCGGCTATGGTTCCGCGAGGTAAGTTTCACGGCGAGGTACGTCTCGAGTGATCGAGCGCGAGATACTTTTCACGCATGAACAAGACCTCGCCGACGAGGAAGCTTTAAAACCACTTGCGAGGTCTTGAAAGCGAGGTCTCTGTAATGCTGCACTTTTAGGCATGAAATTACACTCTGAATCGTTGCTAACCCCTTGACACATGAATGCACACAATGACTTAACGACGTGCGCACGTGCTAAGAAAGGATATTTGTCGCCCATTCCTTTGATCAATTCATACCAGTAAATACGCTGCCAATAATTTTAGCTCATGCATCATGAATTTTTACCTTGATACATAATTTAAATTTATACATAGCTTTCATATTAACCCTTTATAACCAATGTTAAATACTCTTTTCTCAATTCAATATACTCCATATACGTAACCTGTACAAGCTATCAACTTCATTTACACCTTGACATAAACTGATTTTACAACACTCTTTTACATGTTTTATTGCTTTTAACCCACATTTAAACTATATACATACTTACAAAGCTATTTTGCAGGATTACACGGTCTATCCAACCCCAGTAAAGCACAGAACTTCAACCATGTTAGTACCTACAAGCAACATACGAACGATGCCCATAAATACTACGAAACCACTGGAATTTGAAACATTTCAAAACGAAGACGATGAAATAGCAACCATACCCTCAATCCATTATTAACCCGTGTATCAGGTACCATAACAATACAAGGTTTACAAAGACAAATGTACAACAACAACAAAAAGAAAAAAACCATGGAGATATATAAAAAAAATCACACGAAAAAATACAAAACACAAGCTGGTGTTTGACACATATTATCCGAAATCAAAATACCACGAAAACTAAACAATCACTGGAGGTTGGCCATTTAGGAAACTCATTCGAGACCACCAAATTTATATTATCATGAAGTTTGATGTTAATCTAACTCAAAGTTTTGGAGAATTTATAAATGTTAATAATCTTCACAATCCACATTTACCTTAAAACATATATCTGTCAACAGGAATTGAGATCTTAACCAATAAGTATCCAAACTGAAAATTAAGATGTTTAAAAATTGGATATCTCGAGCACCACCTAGTAAAAACCTCTTGACATTGACGTTCAGTCCATAATAAGTCCTACTCTGGTATAGAGGAGGAGAATCCTACAGAGCAAGTACAAATGAGAATTTTCATTGCATTTCCATTGACTTACATGGTAATCGATGGGTATGCACACATTAAACCATGGGTATCCAAATTGAAAAATACGTTAAAAATGAGAGATACGGTATATCACTCTCTAGTGAACACTTTTTCTTAATGCTTCCATAAACAACGTTCTCACCAAGTTTGGGGAAAATCTGAATGACACTTGTAAATGAAGTTAAGCATGAAAAAAATATGGAAAATGCCGTGCCATCTGGTTAATTGATGTCCAGATGTTTCCAGAACTAGGCGTATGCAGCTTTGGAAAATAAAATAAGCACACAGGTGGGTTAGTGTCATTTAAGAACCATTTCGTTAATTGGTGACCATTTAAATACGAAACAACACCTGGATGTAAACTTTATACAGGTGTATGAATTGTGCTTTGGCCTGCGTCACATCATTGTCCTTCCTCGCCATGAAGTTACCACCCATAGGTCCACCAATGAAATGACTCTGGTGCAGCAAACTTGACTCAGCTAATTTTATTTTAACAGAAGCTACAGCATGGTGAAATCAGTATTTTCTATAAATACTATTTCCGTTGGGATGGGCAAGCAGCCAGTCGCAACTGTAGCCTGTAACCTATTTCTGTGTCCGCTACAGTCTCATATTTGCAGACGGAAGGGATTTTTTGTGAAGAAAAGGATGCTCTTTGCGCTCACCATTAAAGCTGTAATAATTGATACTGCGTTGCTGCCATGAAAATGTATCTTTTAAAATAAAATAAGCATGCAGCTATTACATAACTCAAAACGTAGATAAAACACTACCAGGAAATGCACAAATATCCTGAATGCCTAGAATATCATGAAAAGTGCACGGTATAAAATGGTCAGCGCATAGAACAACCTGAAAACATACAAAATCAGAAATAGTTCCTGAGTGGATAGCTATGTACAATAAAATTCTCTATATAATAATGTAACCGAGAGGTTCTGTTCAGAGGAGCCATAGTGTGGGCACCTACCACAGCTTTCTCCAAAGTTTTCGGTTTTTAGGGACTTGATTCGTGAGGATGGGTGTGTGTCCTTTATCCGACGTATATTTGATGTCCCTCCCTTCCGTCCTACCTCCCAAATTGAATGTTTGATGGCTAACGTCTGTTGACCAGATTTGCCTCAAACTTGCTTTGGTACATCTGGTGTGACCCTGCACCAGGTCTGATGAATAATGTGTGCTTTGCTGATTAGATTTGTGCAGTGGAATCTTCCTATAAGACCACCTAAGGGACTGAAAAATGTGGTCTTAATATGGCGTAGTCTTGATAGGAATATAATTCTATTAAGGAAAAAAAAACAAAATTGTCTGTAATCGGTGGCCTTAATATAGATATTGTCTCTTTATGGAGAGGGTCTCAATTGGAGATTTTCCCTAATTCCCATCCATTTATTTCTGTGATATGTATTAAACCATACTTACACTTTTGACAGGCTAGTATTTTATCTACCTTCATTATAGAATTTTGTCAAAGATTGGCGGCTTAAATAGTAAAAACATATTATCATGGCATGCTCTGCCTTTTTTATACTAATAGCAATCTCATACTTTGCATACAAAATTAAGCATCAATACTTTTTATAATGTTTGATGATATGCACTTTTATGCTTTTATATATATATATATATATATATATATATATTCATTGTTCATATTTATATGTACGACAAACTCATGTACAGAACCTGAACTGACATTTAAACTCTGTTCATTGTTTCTTCTGAGTTGAAGATAACTATCCAAAGTGACTTTCTTTTATGATTTAGATATATATATATATATATATATATATATATATATATATATGTATATATATATATATATATATATATATATATATATATATATATATATATATATATATATATATATATATAAACATTCTATTAGGCAAAATGTAAGCTCTTGAAAATTTGATATATGCATTGTTAATGCTTATTCAGGAATGTCATATTTTTTGACAGGAATCGGGCACCCACTGAAGGAGACGATTGAAACATTTGCTTAATTTTGTTTTACAATGAACATGTAAATCGAAGGGCTTGGTGAATTGACAGTAAAAATATGAATTCTGTGTTAAAAATACTTCGTAATTAATATACACATCAAATTTGCAAACTACCTATGGTAGGTTAATCAGAACGTGTAACAGGTTATACATACAGATATAATATGGATATCTTCTGACTATTGCTTGGCAAAAATGTGTTTTTGCCAACAAAGAAAAAGAGGGTTGAAAGGCCCACAATGGAGCAGAGTTTCAAACCTATGGCACATAAACCCAATGGATTAAAGTCAACAATTGGCTATTGTGACTTTATGGTTGGTGGAAAACAGTATGAAGGTTTTTAGAAATGACAAGACTTACTGTTCAGGTATATGTGGTCAGTTCGATAGTAGTGCTGCTTATGATAAAGCATTGGGTACTCTTTTCCTGCATATAAAGGTCTAGATGCAGGGCACTTTGCTATATGGTAGATATGGATGACCATTTGTGAAGTTGTTACATCAACAGCTGCACCCAAACCCATTCATGTGTACATACATTGAACTAGATTGTACCAAACCATCAGGATCGGCAAGTAACATATAATCAGATGACGCAAAACCTTTTATTATTTCCCTCAGGAGGAAGCAAAAAGTTGTTTGGTGTAATTGCTGGTATCCAAGGTTAACAGTCTGTTCTGATCAGTTGGATGCTCACATATTGTGACAGGGTTTACATCATTGATATTGTAAGACACTATGCTCCATCTTCATATAGCACATCAGATCTTCTGGACAAACCGAGGCTGTCGTCTGTGCTCTGGAAGGATGAAATTGTTCATGGAAGACTGGGTGTAAAAATAGATGCACTTATAAGAAAAACAGGCTTCGATCTAGCAGTAGCCGTGCATGTTTGCATCGTTGTTTTAACCATATAAACCAAACTGCTAGACTCAAACAGGATGAGTCTGAATTTTAAGTGCAGTGCAGAGCACTCACTTATGAAATAGGAAATGAAACATTCTTCCCGCTACTTCTTCTTCCCCCTTTCATGAAATGTGTGCTCATCAATATATGATATCTTCAAGCTTGCCAGTACCTACTGCATTTTGGCCTTTCATATGTGTACAGCCTAATAAAATTACACCCAAGACCTATTCATGATCGCTAATGCAACAGAGTGCCCCCTATTCCTAACGTCTATTCAGGGGTTATCTTACCAATATTCTGAACCCAGGATAAGGGTTCCTATATCGCTTCATGAAATAGGAACCGCTGACTCATTTCTAACAAAATTTTAAACACCGACAAAAAAGAAACATTATGGCCATTTTTATCAAAACCATTATCCCCACACAACATACAAGTCTTTTAAGGTGGAAAATTATGGAAAGATAATGATATTTGTAGTCCATTGTGACTTGGTATCCTATCACTTGCATATATCTACTATTTATGCGCTGTTTATTATTTGTACTATAAATTGCTTTTATTTGGCTGTATTTCTATTTTCGCTTATTTCACTGATGGCACAAACTTTTGAAAATAAAAACACAGTGATATAGTGTTTTAACATTGATTTGATAGAAATTATGTTCAAAATAATGAGGAAAAAATTTCAGTTAAGTGCCTGAAATGCAAAATTCCTGACAAAGTCTATAAACGCAAAAATAAGTACATTTACATTATTAATAGCCTGTCAGAAGCAATAAAATTAGACCAGTTTGCTAATATTAGATACGTTTTTTACTGTTATTTCATCATATATGTCTTAGACCAAATGGTTGAAAATAGACCTCCCGCAGCTCTTCGCTTATATAGCAAGCGACAGCAAGTCGTAAAAGCTGCTCAGCCACACAATATAAAACGTAAGCAGGGTTGTTGCCTTTACACAGATTGGAGAGTGGAACCTCCTATTCCAACTCATGGCACGCTGACAATATCTCCTTTTCAGAAATGTATGGCATTTCATGGATGATGCCTGGTAGAGAGGCCATTAAGGGCTCTGTTTTGTTCAAGAGCATATTTTTCAACTTATTACACTTTATTTTTCGTCATATTTTGCTCTTATCTAGAACCAGCTACATCATGTATATTTCTATATAAGGCATGTTAGAACACTAAAGCTGGGGTGGGTTTTTTTTGGTTTGTTTTTTTTTTTTTTAGTTTTCACTTACAGTCACTGTTCTGATGTCACACAACTCCTTTGACATTCAGGATGTAACGATCAGTACAATTTGCATTAAGAACAAAACTTGAACCTCATGAGAAAAGATCAAAACCATTCCCCAATATACTGATGCCACGTTGTGTCCCTACTGGCACCTCAATATCAGTTGAGCCCAGCTCTAGGGAGCGGAACCGATAGAGATAAAAAATACGTTTTCATATGCAGATAATACTTGATCCAAACAAATCCAAAATGTCTACCAAAGATGTCGAATGTACTCTTCTGCCATGAAAGGAGATATGCGGGGCCCTCAGTAAACTGCAGTCAACACGTATCTTATATGATTCTGTGGATTTTGCTGCATCTGTAACAGTTACTCGTAAGGCTATCACAGTTTTAAAAAAGATTTCTCATGGTGAACATTGCAGTTGCCATGTACATTTCTAGCGCCCATGGTAAGTACAATGTTGCTCGTAGGCATGTATATATAAGACACGGATTTGTGAATTGAATCATCTTAGTCAAAGTATACTACTTTGAAAGTAGAAAATTATGTTGATATAATTTACAGTGTGCCTGTTTCAAACTTGTATGTACTATTACTCAGGTCTATGTCTGGGTGCTGTTGTCCAAAACAGGTTTCTGTTATTCTGCGTAGCAGATTTGGTACAGTTTTTTTTATCCCCAAACTGTTGATGAATTATTTGCCAGAATACAAACCATGAAGCGTGGTCTGTTCTTTGTGTAAATTCTGAGACTTCACAGGGTATCTCAAACTAAAAAACAACAAACATATTTTTGAGTGAGCTCCAATCTGTGTGCTGTTATGGTGGTCTTAAATGCAGAAATGACAGCATTTAGCACAAAGCACCAGCAACAAGAAACTACTGTATCCTATACAAGGGCATTTATATATTCCAGGGGCAGATATGGTCTTATCATGTGTAAATTTTTCACCGTAATTTGTATTGTAGGATGACCAAATCCTTTTTTCACAAGAAAGTGGTATATCTCTTGATGATTCTCCTATTTGTGACGTTGACTGTCATATTTATAGTCAGTGCTTCAGGTGAGTAGAATGTTGAGAATATGGATATATCAGTCACAAAATAAAAATTGCATTTTATATTATAAACATGAAAACGATAATCCAAGAGTAACATTCACAATGATGCAATGAAAAGTAATTAACTAGGGCTGAGATATGCCTTTCATGAATTTGTGCATATTCACTTCATTCAGTTTCCAGGGAACAGAACAATAAATTGTACGATCTTCCATGTGAATGCCAAAATGTATTTTTTAATGTAATACGCTTCATTTTGAAATTACGACTTGTATGAAAAAGTATAAACCTGCACGAAGTAAAATATCAGTGACATTCATCACTCTGCTTTATAATGCATGTTGCTAAGCATGATGCATCGGCTCTGTGTTTGCTTGTTTTTATCTTACATGTCGTCAGCCACAAGGGAAACAAATGTACAATAAAATCGTTTAGTCTCATCGTGTGGCGAAAGCATTCATATACAAAACTATGCAAATGAATGAGTTTTCAGCAGCTACAATTAGTTTTGTTGCAATAACCATAGTGCATCCGCGATGACAGTATTTTAATTGATTCTTTATCAATATAAAAATATTCTTATTCAAAATGTTAAGATAAGAATGTATATGTGTAAAATGCATATTTGATACCACATTTTTCCAGCACCATTTTAGACTTTGCATGAATAATTTTGTTCATGTTTATTTAGAAGCGTATTGCATCCTGAGAGCATGATAAAAATGTTCTCAGCCTGATAAAATATGAAAAGAAAGTGAATATATTAGAGAAAAATGGAAGTGCACAGCTAAAAATAACAGGAAACATGCATGCTGCGTAAATGATATGAAAGGTTCACAGCCTGGTTAAATATAAACTGGAAGTGATTGTATTAATGTAAAAAGCACAGTTGGTGGAGCTGCAATACGCTCGCCATTCACCTCTGTGGCCCGGGTTTGATTCATGGTCGGGGAAGCAAGTTAAAAGAGTTCCTGCCACTCTGACTATGTGCAGTTGTTTTCTCCGAGTCCTTCAGTTTTAGTGATTAATATAGGATTGACCTGCTTAGCAATCCATGTAAAAGATATAGGTCTAAACTTACTTTTAATACACATGAGGGAAATTCAAATATTCAGGTTAGAAAATACCACATATATATATATATATATATATATATATATATATATATATATATATATATATATATATATATATATACATATATATATATATCTTAGTCATGCGTGCATAACTAAGCACACACATGCTGCCACAATGCCCCGTTTTAATTGTTTAATAATTGTAGGCCATCTCCAAAATATTTATGCGCATTGTGGTTACAGAGAATTTGTTGTAAGCTCATAGAACTATATGGACAGAAAATGGTGCAACAACTGAGATATGTTGTAGCTGTGCTCGAACGGCATGTGAGCGATTTTGATTTGGAAAGTAGTTATCACAAATCCTTCTACCTTCTTTTAATATCAAATGAAAAAGTACCACTCCAGTGTAATCCACATGGTGCAGATTTCCATTTATAATATCCCCCGATTTTAAAACAGGCACAAGCACACTGTTTTGTTTCAATTGTGTCGACAAATATAACCATTGCAGAAATTAGGTTTTTCCTTCGCAACTGAGGTTTCGGCCAGAAGTGGGAATGTCCAGCTGCTGATCAGCGACATGCGGCCAATAGAAGACCTTTTATACAACAAAATATATATATATGATTACTTTACTAGTGCTAAAATTTGACATAGACCTAGTGCTGCATTTGTACTGGTAATTGTTTGGTACTTTTATTATCTTTTTAAATTTCGATTTTGTGACACAAGTTTGAAATCTATAGCATGTTTAGATCCTGCAATGTCCTGATGATGGAAGCACGTGCAAGGTTTGTCTAGATACGCATCAAAGAACACGCTGCAGTCATTGAGATTTGATCACTTTTAGTTAGGCACTCTTACTTTGTATCATCCTCAAAACATTGCCTCAGTCGAGAAATGTTTGCTATGATACTTCAGTGGCACACAGGGTCAACTTAGACGAAAGCCCTATCGACTGCTTGCACAATCTTTTATAGGGTGAAGGCTCTCAGGCCAACCGTGACGTAGATAGCCAGTAATGTTGTGGCAATCACGTAATATTATTTGCATCTCTATCTTGCTTTCTTTTGGAGGAAAGGATGTGGCTAACCTGTCAAGCAGTCCCAAAAAACTGCAATAGCGAATACAGTGCATGAAATTTGCATTGTAAAATCGAGCGCAATACACCTGTATATCACAATAAGATCATTTTCGAGGAATACGAATGCGTCTGTGAATTGTACTGGTGATTTATTCATGTTGGGGTAATTTGTTTTTGTATGTGAATGACATTAAGATGTGGTCATACAGTGGCTGATAATGCCCCAAGTAGCAACATTTAAATGAGGATACATTAAATTGAATATGTATTATCTATATTATTTAATATGCATGATATATCGTCAGTAAAATACGTCCTATACTCTACATGCTGATATAGAATGATTACATTAGATCTTCTGTGTAAACATTTGGTCATTAGGTCTCTTAATTGTAAAATCTGTGTGTGCTTGTATGTATGTATGTATGTATGTATGTATGTATACATGTATGTATATATGTATGTATGTGTGTGTTAACTTTGTCACTAAATAAAAATACATGTGGCCATGTTGTATGTTTTAGCACTGCTAAAAATAAATTGATTGGGAACACATTCATATCTACTGTTCCGCAGATTATGGCAGCGACGACTGAACAAGTTCCCCTTTACAAACAGTGACACTTCAGTTTACTAAAAGAACGTTCGAATGGGACTGCATAGAATATAGTGGATTGTCTCGCATTAATAGTATTGTGTAACCTCCACTTGAATTATGCACACATTTCACAGGAATTACATTTCCGGTTCTCCTATTTTCCCATATACTATTTTTATAGAAATTACAACCCTTAATTGTAAGGTGGTTGAACTTATCTATTTCAGATTGCAGACTGAGACAAGCAGGCAATGAATACACTGGCAAGATTAATAAAACGAAAAATGGGCGAACATGCCAAAGATGGGACCAACAAATTCTACATGTCAATGAATACAAAAATTCTCCAGAAAAGTTCCCAGATGCTACAACAACAGACGCTGAAAACTATTGCAGAAACCCAAATGGGGATGAAAAAGGGCCTTGGTGCTACACTACAGACTTACAGTATCGGATGGAGTACTGTGATATACCAAATTGTCCTAAGTATACACTGACGAAAATGTTTTTAGTGCTTGGCCACCATGATTTTAAATGTTCAGTCCTTTGCCCCACTCCTTGGACCCTTTCACATAAAATCCGATGTGTATGGGAGAGACAAATATATGTCTATCTCATCGGGGTATTCATGTGGAAAAAAATTGTATTTCTCTATCTTTATATGCTTTAGTTTTGCATTTGATATTTGAAAGTGAACTAATCTTGTATGTCTCTGCAAACGCCATAAAAATTTTCTTCTTATATTTTCTATTTTTCGGCAGCTAGGTTTGTATATTTCGGATATGATCCCAGTGGATTCGGGTCAACAACAGTAGATGGAAATGGTTACATAATTCCAAGTCCATCTAGCACTTCACCAGTAACAGGACGGTTATTGGGATGGTACTTCTGGCTTGATAACCAAAGACGCACCTCGTTTCAAATATGGAGACTTGTCTCAGCTAGAGAGAAACCAATGAAAACATATATGCTGGTACATACAACCTGTGTAGTCAGAGGTTCCTGCCCACAAGTGTATTATCTTCCAGAGTCTGATGCTACCATAAAACTAGGTGATGTCATGGGATATCGCTATATAAATGGCAGTTCCATACCCAGGTTTATCAGAACTGGCTGCACCAAGGGACAGTATGCATACTTTGGCAACAAACAAGAGAATATAGAACCTGGTGAAAACATAACATTCAAATCAGTGGAAAATTTTGAAGAGTGTTCTGGTGCAAGATATGTTACATGCATACGCCCATTGAGTATGTAAATGCTGTAATTTGAATTACCATATAGCTACAATAAAGTCAAATACATAGGTGAAAAATATTAAATGAATTAATCTTGACCCAAGAGATTCCTTTTTTTTTATTTTTAATGTATATACCTTGTAGAATTGCATACACACACACACATACACATATACATATATACATATACATATATATATACATATATATATATATATATATATATATATATTTATATACTCGCACATAACTAGCTCCATTGAATCATTCTTTTTAGGAATGGGGATTTGGTCGAGTAGATATGTGCGTTTCCCGTTTCAGGTAGGCGACTGCTGCCAAAGGTTGCAGGTTCGAGTCCCACTCGTTCCGAACATGAAATATATATTTTCGGCATTTCCTTAATGCTGGTGGATTAAAGTCCCCGATTCTGGAAATAAATGCTGACTCAGTAAATACACTGCATTACTGTGTTTATATGGCACTCGCACATAACTACCTCCATTGAATCTTCTTTTTAAGAATGGGAATTTGGTCTAGTGGATATGTGCATTTCACATTTCAGCTAGGCGACTGGTGCCAAAGGTTGCAGGTTCGAGTCCTGCTCGTTCCGAACATGATATATATATATATATATATATATATATATATATAATCCATGACTGGCCGATGTAAAAGCAGTGTTCATCACGCTGTATTACAATGCGATTTACCTTCACACTTCAGAAGCGAACTCCCCGATGCCCTTGCTGCTTTTTTATGCACTATTAATATATGGTATACGATATGTGTTTCCCTGCCTGGTCTTTCATGAAAATGTGACTTAATCTTCGTTTATTTTCACAATAAATCCTCAGGAATATGCAAAAACTCTGTAGTTGTGTGAAATTTACAAAAACAAAGGTAAACCAATGTATCATTTTTTATTCTTTATTGTTGGTTGTTGTCAAAATCATTTCTTCAGAAAATATACTTTTATGGAACAATGAGAACATACAAAATGTACTACCTACTAAATAGCAGTTAAATTTACAACGTACTCTATTCTACTATGTATTCCAAAGCATCCCGAGTAAATATAGTATTATATACATTTTGTTGTCATGGTCACACGTTCGTTCACAAGGGCCTAAAATTTACTTTTACACAATGATAATATCAGCTTTAATTTTTCTTGCGTCAAATAATCACGTTTAACCAGGTGTGACCTGAACCAACAGGTTTCTTCAATGTACTCTGGGTTAAATGCGGCAAAAGTTCGTGGAGAATTTGTGGACAAGTGGTATCCGATTTTCCATGAAGAAAAAGCACACAACGATATAACAGCAGGCACTTTCTGCTAATTTTAATGACAGAAAAAGTGTTTACTGATGTGTCGGAGTTAGAGCTCTCTGGATTTATGTCTGCTTCAGTGGGAGATATGGAAACCAGTTAATTTTATGATAACAAGCAGTTAAGAAGCGACTCAACGTTCTTTATGTCTATCATATGCATGTTATAATTTCCTCTTTTTTTGCTATTTTCTTCAGTGACAACATAGGTTGAACAGCTCTAGGCCCGTTGGCTTCACGCTGGTACCAGCCAGACAAGAGGACACCATGGTACATGCATGTGTATGAAAAAGAAGCAATTACTGAGTAGACTTATGGCTTCTTAACTTTTCACATGCACATCGAGCTTTAAAGCGTTTATTTCTAACGAGTATTTGAGATGAGAGTGCAGCAAAATGTATAAAAAAGTAAGATACAAGACCCGTTAGAAGGATAAGTTTACCAATTAAAGCACATTTTTGTTAGGGGTGTTTTTTTTATTTTACTTTATTTTTTTAACAAGAAAGATTTGAAATATACCTCAAGTCAATATTTTGTCAAATAGGAATAATCGATGACTCAACCTGATAGGAAGGAAGAACATCACACAGCAGCCTCCCACAGTCAAATTGCACGGTACTTTCTCGGGTTCAGGTGGTGTTTTAATACCTAGGAACACCATTTACAATGTCAATACAAATAGGTGCAACCATTTACATGTTTGGCTAACTAATTGGAAGCAGTATATACATAGTTTTGATTTTTTATGTGCCAACTCTCTCATATATTTATGTGCCAGAAGGTTACCGTTTCACCGTTGTCCAGAAAGACCTTGTGAACAATGTAATTCAATGCTCAATGGTGCTTGTGAGGACAGCCCAAATACGTGAAAAGAGGTCACAAAACTGAATGAAACATTGCCCGAAATTGTCTTCTGTTAGCCCTTTTTAATGAGCCATTTCTTGTAAATGCATGGCGGTAGATTTAGGTCACATATAGAAAATGAAGCCCTAGGACATAGCACTATGGAAAATGTTACATCATGGATTGAGAAATAAAATGACTGATGGTGCTGCTTATAAACCTGCTCTGATTTTGCTATCCGGATCTTTGTTGATATGCACATCAATACCTGCTGCTCATGAGCAGTGGTTTGTCCCAATTTCTTCCAATGCCCCTGTCGATATCAGTTGGCGCACCCTTTGCATGCTCCCCCGTGCATTCGGGCACCGCTGTAATGTTTGCAGTACGGCTCATCATGCCTGCTAAAAAGAAAAAAAGATAAATAATCCTCTTTACCTTCAGGCTGACTGTCACACAAATTTGTTCTGATATTTTACAAGCTAAAGAAGACTGTTGACTACCCATCAATTTGCAAACACTGTATAGTCATAACTTCCCCAGATCATTAAATATTCCTGATTTTTATTCTGACGGAAGTCCAGTGAGGAATATTTATGTATGTTTTTTCTCTGAACGTCAGAAACACGATTAAGAGACTCTTTTGTTCACACAAAAAAGAAAAAAATACAGGATCGATACAAAAATATAACGACAAAAAGGAAATCAATTGCATGAAACATCAACCCAATGTTGATGAAAGCAATTCGACATTACAAGACAAAGTGTCCGAAATTTAAATACTGAACATTGTATATTCATTGCTACATTAATCAACCTTGTCGCTTATTCTTCAGTTCTTCTTGCAATATTCTACAGGCCTGAGCTTCTCTCTCTCTCTCTCTCTTTCTCTCTCTCTCTCTCTCTCTCTCTCTCTCTCTCTCTCTCTCTCTCTCTCTCTCTCTCTCTCTCCTCTCTCAATTAATAAAGTCATTTTCCTGACATATTCCTAAAAGGTTGAACACAACTGAGCATTTGGAAGCGGGGGTAGCAGTCAGCTGTGGTCCCCTGTCGCGTTACAGTATTCCCTGGTGATACGTGATTACTTACCTTGTGTAATTACTGATGCCTGAAATGGTGGTGACTTTTGTGCACAAGATACGATAATTTGTTTTGTTTGTTTGTTTGTTTTTTCTTCCTGCCTTGCTTGCTTGCTTGCTTAAGGTTTCTTTTTTGTAGTTATGTGTAATATTCCTTTTGTTGATAGACACGTGTTGGTCCCATATCAAAAATTTGGTTGAGCAACACATTTAAAAGTAGGCATCCCTGGTAAGATCACTGTATTTTGACTTATTTTATTTCGTTTCCCAATGCGAAAAGAAAATAGAAAATACGGGCCACCAGGCATATTTTTTAATTAAAAGCTGACTCTGGAAGAAAAGAGACTCCACAAGTTACATCAAACTGACTGTAGGGTCCTCACAGGTGTTTAAGCTTAAAGGAAGCTCATTTCTCCATTAAGGCTATCAGGCAACAATTTACACAATCGACCTCTCCCATACTGTTCAGTAGGCCTACATCCTGTTCTACTGCGATTGGCATTTATCAGGTATGTGTTCTCCACATTTTGGCCAAGTTGATCATGCCTCATTACTATTGAAGCATCATTTGATTTTTGTGCAATATGATAAAAACTTCTACAATGCTTCATCTGCGAAACTGTTTTGCTATCAAATTGGATGAGACTGCATGACGGGGATTCCTAGAAAATGCGCATGGAATCAGGAATGGCACTTGATTTGACAGCTTAGCCTACCTGTAAACATGTGCCAAGGAGCAGTCTCAATAATAGAACTGCTGCACGCGTCTTCCTTAACTGGGGTTATCTGCCATATATACTCCTCATTTTCACGGTAGAAACTGGGTGATTCAAGAAGACACTGTTTGTTCAGGCTATGGCTACATCGGAATTTGCCCCCCCCCCCACCCGTCCGATCTCCCAAAAGAATAATTTGCCTACAGAAACAGAGAAAAATAATACTGTTAAATATGGTCATTTCCGGTGGCTGCTTGCACTCCCTCTTTTTGCTTCGAAGTATTTTTTATGCAACACAATTGGCAAACCCCTTTTGAAAAGAAAGGACCAGGCATTTTGGTCCTGTGATGCATTAAAAATGTATCACCACAGCTTGTTTCTTCATTGTCGAGCCATAATCCATGACCAGTAGACCATCTCAGGAAATCTAAGCTTTAATACCTGTCAAGACAAGAAAATATGAAAAAAATATAGACAAATTTTAATCAAGACCGACTTTAATCATTTTTACGTCGAATATTTTAAATATAAATCACAAAGCCTATAATTGAGAAATCTTGACACGTTATATTTTATGCACGACAGAAGACTAACTGCATAACTCAGATCTATCATGACATTGGATTCTTAATTTTTATGCACCGAAAAGATATTCAAAAGAGAAATTTTGCTTCACAGTTTTTACAATTAAGGCATGAAAACAACGATTTAATGAAGTCTTCAATTGAGCTAATAACTATTTTCATTTTGTAACTCCATTTTGGCGCCAGAAGACAGATTGCGTCCTGAAAGTTCCTGTTCACCAACCAGTTTGTTTAATTATATATATTTGACACGGGTCTCCTCGTGCCAGTTCCATTCAGTCATGTCCCTCTATGTGTCTACCTTCTTTCACAAAAAGACACATTCTGACACACATCACGTTTTTCAATGTATTTTATATTTTCCTCGGAAGTTTTTAAGTATCGAGGTCCGGAACTTCTGAATGTCACATGTTTCGGATATTTCCGTTGCCATCAGCACATGTCTCTCTCTCTCTCTCTCTCTCTCTCTCTCTCTCTCTCTCTCTCTCTCTCTCTCTCTCTCTCTCTCTCTCTCTCGTGCATACGGGGCTTTACAGGTTAATATCTCTACTTTGCTCAGCAGCACCCTGAGGCACTTGAACATTTTCCTCGTTTAGCTCATCCAGAGAGATGAAATAATCTAAGCGGGAGGAAATTAATATAGGGGTCCGCCCTGCTTTCCAATTGCTAAATGATAATATGTTTAAACCAAATAATCTTAGCTGAGATTACAGCACTGTGCACAAGATTTTACGATCGGCCTGCGTTTTTCGTCCAGTCAAGAGGCTAGTTTTATCGCAAATTCCAAATTTGTGTCCGCTACATTTGTTTAAACATGTACATCTCTTTAAATGCTCGGAAAATACGGGACTTGGACCAAAGAAAAATATAAGGTACGGGCTATCCAGTAACATAATCTTTAGTTTAATAGTATAATTCATATATGTATTTTCTCTTCAGGAGCAATGTGGTATCATTCCTCGAAGAAAAATTATCTAGCAGCAATAGTCATGCCGCAACAAGAGTCACCATGTGAGGCCCGGGATTAGAATTATGTAACTGTAACTTTGACGATAGAAAGAGACGGACTGAGCTTCTGATACCTATGTACAGAATGCATGCTTCTCATGCACTCTTGTGTTCTGTTCTCATCACAGTAGACTACGTGGGTATGCCACATATTTGCATCAGTTTATTTCTTTTGTTTCTTTTTTTTGGGGGGGGGGGGGAGGGGGCATAGCTCACGTCTATTTCGTAGGCCTGTCCCTTTGTCTGAGCTAACTCTTATTAATAAAAGTGCTCGCGATATTTGCCAAAAATCATGCTGCATGTAGGGCCGTTCATACCAAGGTTGTCGACAATATCGATTTCCCGCACAAAAAGTCAAACTGTGTCCCGATATAAAGTGTCGTCTGCGTTATTTTATTTTGCTTCAGTTTTTAGCAGACAACTGGCCCTGGATCTTGACTTTTGGACGTCAAATTCAGATAAAGGTAAGCTGTTTAGTCTTACGTCAGAATTGAGGGCAGTTGTTGGGTGGTCCATGTCGGCAATATGTTGTGCTGGCACTGAATTCCCTATAGTTTCCTTGTTTTCTGCTTGCTGCAAAGGATACTTGTACGAAGTCTGGGCTTCCTATAACGATGTATGTTACCATTCTATACGCAGATGACCTCCACCACCCACCCCAGAATCAAACATTCATGACAATGTACAAAGAAAGGAAACAAGAAAGAAAGGAAGAGCCCCAATAAAGCGCATACTTTTGGACCAACAATCTTCTAAATATTCTGTAACCTTAGTACAAAAATTCAAAAATTGAAATTGATTGTAGTAAATATGATTCAGTTCTTTGAACTTTAATTGTGCCATGAGTATACAAACTTTGCAATAATTCTTGACTCTTTCAGTGCCAACTACGACTTTAGTCGAACTCCTTAAGACCAACTGCTCTCATTAGTAGTGAGAATGCTTGATTCGTATTCCCTGTGATTGGATCTTCCGTTCAACTACTACTTTGCCTGCAGTTGCAGTGAACATAATGGTGTGGATCAACAGCATTCCTTGGCGAATGGCGTGCCGATCAAAACTGTTGATTCATTTCAAAGCTTAGCACTGAAAGAGGTCAACAATAATTCAAATTACATCAACAGGCGTGTTGGTGATCTTGAAATGATAAAATGTTCTGTAACAATTTTGCGACATGGTTTCCGTCTTAAAACCTCATACTGTACTGTAGCCGCAAAAACCCTAACAAACTTAATGTGTTAAAAATCAGTGCCCTAATAATGTCTGCAGTGACTGAATTGGCGAGGTTCATCTGACATGCTTTCGACCAAATGGCCCACAATTTTACGATGTTTCTGTTTTTTTCTTTTTGTTTGTTTTGTTTTTTGTTAGGTTTTTTATGTTTTCTTTTTTGTTTTTGTTTTTTGTTTTGTTTTGTTTTGTTTTGTTTTGTTTTGTTTTTGTTTTTGTTTTTGTTTATGTTTTTTGTTATTGTTTTTTATTTTTTGCTATGTTTTTTTGTTTTTTTGTGTTCTTTTGTTTATTATCTGCTGTCGATTTTTTTATCTGTTTTTGGTTTGCCATTTTTTTTCTGGTGATTGGCATCTAAATTGCATGAGTGTATGTAGTTTTGCTATTTGTCCCCGTACATTGTATAAACAGAGAGAGCAAGGTTTTACCATGAAGGAGCCAAAGTTATATTTGTTATGCTCTGACTAAAATTCTTCTCGCGTTACGTGTATCTTAAACAAATTTAGGCCATTTCACTCCTACCACAGAAAACGTTTCCCGTGAGTTTGCGTGTGGTTTGCTTCCTCTCCCATTTTGCTTGCTTCATTTTCTTCACTCTGGGCTTTTTATGATACCATGTACAAGCTTTAGGGCAAATGTGTCAGAATACCCTCCTCCCCCCTCGGTGAACAGCTATGAACTCACTCATTAAAGTTGTTTTGTCTCGAGAGGGTGCAAGAAAAACAACTCTTGTCACATACCACGTGGCTCTTCTGTACGTCACTGGTCCTGCTATGGCCCTGTGTCGTAAATATAATTACGCAGAGAGAGCAAGACAGACAGACAGACAGACAGAGACAGAGAGAGACACAGAGAGAGCGAGACAGATATATATATATATATATATATATATATATATATATATACTGTTTCAAATTTTGACATCGGGTGACAATTACAGGTAAAAATGACGTACCTGCTTATATGTAAGTTGCAGTGCATCCTGTCCCTTTTTTCAAAATTACCACTTAAGAAGTGTGCAAAAGAAAATTAATATTGTAAATAGCGATGCTGGTATCGGTAAATGGGACCTTGATATTGTCCTTAACGACACGGGACACAATATGTCTGTTCAAGGTAAGCTATGCACAAGGCTGTCGCAGTTTGTTTGTTGATGGTTGCTTTAATGGGTGATAGGGCCTTTGTTTGTTGTTTTTTTTTTTTTTTTGGTATCTACCTGCAGATGTTGCTAGCGATAATGTTGGAGATAGGGAATTGCAAACAGTATGTATGTTTGTTTTTTCTTGCGTAGCTTCATTTAGCCTGCTGTTTACTTCCTGTTGACACCAGAAACCACGACTTGAATTCCTTCGTCACAAATGTCATACAAATTGGATTCAGCAGACCGCTACATGGGAGCACCAAAACAGTTAAAGTAACTCGAAGGCCGTGAGATAATATTGGAATAATCAAAATGGAAATAAGAAGCCCCATTCCCGACAAGGTATAACTGATAACATTTGCTATAAGTAAATAGGTAGCTGCATTGTTTTTATTTGCTCTTTCAGATTGCTTTTTGCTTTTTACAATTGTATAGACACATGCGGCGTGTCCTATGATTGTCCAAATCAAACCTACAACCTGAACAAGTATTAGGAAACATCTCAATACACGCCTAAAACCAACAACTTCTTTGAAAATAAGAGTACACATTTCGCAGAGATCTTTACTTCTTCCCATAGATGACAAGTTGACAGAAATGCTAATAGATAAAACGACTAAGATTACAATCATTGTAAGTTGTTTTATGAACTTGGCCGAGATTGGCTTAATTTTAAAAACTAACACCAGGTTTATAAAGTAATCGAGTGTAATCAGTGAAATCATATATGTAGAACCGGAGACAGAAAGAATGGAAAAAGCCGAGGCTGTTTTGCAAGGAATACTAGTGCACCAAGCACGTCTAAAAAGAGAGAAATGTTTATCATGCTTAGAATTGCCTATTCCAATTATGACCATGTAAATTGATATCAAAGAATTAAAAAAAGCTAGATATGTTTTCATTTGCCTGTTCCTATTTGTGGTTTTATTGACAAAACTTAACAAAACCAAGAGGTTGAAAAGGAAACAAATGGTTAAAAGTACCCAATTTAAGATCTTTAGCACAAAAAATGGGATCAATGGGAGACATATATTGACAATGGCGCTGGTTGCATAACACCTGTCGACTATCCACTGAATACAACAGAAACCTTCTTGACTAGCAAGTACCCAGTGTAGACATTTGAATCTTTGAAACAAATCTGGCTGAATATGGATGATTTCTGTTTTAGACAGATTAACTTTATGAATAGCAACATTACTCCCAAAGGCTTCTTTGTTTATATCCAAAATTATATTCATGGAAAGATCAATGCTCTGTAGACTGTGAAGGCCCACAAATGCACCAGTGTCAATGAATTTAATGCCTGATGACCTCAGATGTATTTTTTTTAGATTTGACAAGCCCACGAAAAAAGATGATCCTAGTTTCACGATGTAGTTCCCAGATAATGATAAAGAAAGCAAGGTTTTCATAGATAAAAAACAACCAAACTGAAATGCGAATATGTGATTGTGATTTAGATTTAACCTTCGTAAGCCCGCAAACATTTTGAAAGAGCCCTTATCTAATTTTGTTAAGTAATTGTTACTTAGGTCTAAAGCAAATAAATATTTGTATATGCCTTTAGTTTTCCATATATTGGTCAACTTGTTGTTGCTGAAAAGCAATGATCTGGTCTGGATCAACAAGTCAGGGACAGTGTTGTTGTAGTTATTTGAGCAATTGACTCCATATCCAGAGCAGGCACACGCTGCAGGACAAAAGACATCACACAACAGCTCATCATCAAACGAGTGTTTGCATTGAACCTGTCCATCACACAAGTCCCTTGGATGAAGGCAAGTTATTTCATGTTTGCAGTGAAACAAGGACATGCATGATAAATCCAAGCAGTATAATTCTTCAAAACCACCAGAGCAGTCCCAGACCATGTCACAAACTTTTCGTATTGGAATGCAGTAAGAAAATGGACATTTAAACATGCCCCCACACTGGATTCTGGTACAGTGCTGGAGATGTATACCTGTTTCGCAAGCCAACATTTCATTGTATAAAGTATCATAAACACATACATATGATCTGTGGAAACATGGCGAGTTGAGCCTCTCAGAGCAAGGTAACCAATTTATATCACTGCAGCTGGCAGGATGGAGTCTCCCAAACAGATATTCTCTGACCGACTTGTGGACTGGAATACTTATAACCTGGTTCTTCGCTTTTTGTACATGTCTTTGTGGATCAACAGATTTCATTCTGCAGAATTCATCGGATCCATCATCACAATCTGCAAAACCATCGCAAGTCTTTGAAATAGGAATACAGATGCCTGATGTACACCGAAAATACATGTACGTGCAGAATCCATCACCCACGGCACAGGATGTTTTCTTTTTTCTGTGGGTAAATGGCATGTTCATTGATTCATGGCACATGTCCGCACAGTTCATCTCATCACTTCCCATGGAAAAAGAATCGCTGCAGTCGGAGTGCCCATCACAGACGTGGTGCTGTAGCATGCACACACCATCCAAACATCTGTACTGCCCTTGGGCACAATCATCCGTCGCAGTGGATGATTTTCTTTCACATAACACGCCTAGTGCATGCCTTACACTCTTATTATGAAGAGAATCATATAGAAAAGGGAGAAGACCTTGATCCTTGGCAAAAACGTGACATGGTTTGTGTGTGAAATATGCATTGGCGTATTTTCGACATATTTCAAACTTTTGCGGCAACACGGGAGTTATGCGAGAGCCCATGCGCACCCACACATGTGCTTGAATATTAAACCAACCCCAGGAATCGAAAAGATTAAACAGTTCTTTATGCATCTTATTTGCAGACTTAGTGAACAAAGATTTGTATTGTAATAGAATAGGAGCATCACATGACCCATACTTTCTCTCAAACGCTCCTAAAAAGGTGCTGAGGAATAACTTGTGGTTTAGTTCATTTGCATATCTAAACAAATCAAGAGGGACCGCTCCGATATTATCTGCCTCCAAATGCATGCACATTTGCATACACATGATAATTGAAAATGGAACCATGTGAAAAAAGAGACGCAAACATCTATCATCAACCATATTCCAAGATTTTGGACAACTTCTGTTGTTATGTATCAGTACTGAAGAAGAATTATGCGCATTACACCCTTGGGATCTGTTATCCTTTTCACAAATAACAAGGGCATTTTCTAAAGAAATCGAACAATTTATAAGTAACCAGTTTGAGTAATCATATATAGTATTGATGACCATTGCTGCGCAGTGGCGTCTATTACTCCTATTAGTTTTGACATTATTCTGGGCTACATATCTCTCTGTCGTGTTGTTGGTATGAATTTGCCAATCCGTGAAGGACACAGGGTCGCCATTAATACAGCGGGGCTGATGTCCCTAAAAAGGAGTTAATGAGCTTCAAGAGTACTATTCTGTAATTCCAAAATTATCATACTTATAACTAGCAATGCATTAGTCATCAATACTCACTTCCCACACATGTGTCAGCTTGTAATTGAAGTTCTGATCCATTTTTTGAAGTCTTCTCCTTACACTGTAATTTGTCAATGTATTTTGTCAATGTGTATATATATATATCTGTGTGTGCAGTAAAAAAGTAAAGTCCTGACGAAGCGCATTTTTTTCAGAATTGGATTTAAAAATTAGAATTTTAAATGTCAAATTTGTTCAACTTTAACTGTTAATGTATACACCATTCTGCTTTCAGTACTTACAGGTTATTCCATGGCTAAATCAATATCCTACCCGGTACAGTTCCCCTGAGAGCCTGTATACTCCCGAGACCCGAAGGGTCAAGGAAGGATACAGCTCGAGGGGGAACTGTTCAGGGTAGGAGACTGATTTAGCCATGAAATGATCTTTGTATCCTAAATGTATCAACCATGATTAGACGAAAAAGGCAAGTGCAGCTTTTCCTGGGAATATGCAAGATGCTACATACCAACCTTGCAGCCCAAACGCACAACTTCTAGGTCATAATTTTGTGTGAGAAAAACCCACCTTCCCTTCAGGAAGAAATAGGCCCACACGACTCTCCTGTCAGGTCATGCATCTTGTGCAGCACGCACAGTTGCAACGTGAGTGACGTCATGGCGCATAACGTCATTAGAGTCACTGTTTGCGCAAATGTAGAATGTGAGGGATATACTGACTTTCGATGTTAATGTAAAGGCGTGATTGTATTTCCCTTGAGAAGATACTGGTTGTTGCTAAGTGTAACATAATCCATGTGTTCCAATTGAACAGTTTCAGTATCCTCCCTTATTATGGTGTCGGTATGTCCCCTGAAAGACACTGTATGCTACAGGACTGAAATTGCAGTATGAGGGCAGTTCTAACACTACATTTAGGATACTATATTTTATCCAAGAAGTCTGGCTAGAGAGATGCACCAATCATTTTACTTTTTCATCCAAAAAACCATGTCATGACTCCTCTTGAAGTTACTTCTTGTATCCACAGTGGTTTATTTAATTAGATACATAAAAGAAATATGCTACTTGTACTTTCCATACTCCAAACAGAATTTTCGAAGGACAGTGTTTAGGCATATCTTTTAATGACATGAAGCGAAAACGATCCCCTAGAGATATATTGATGTTCATGAACGGTCTCACTCCGATACGTGCGGCACTTTTTAAGTTACTTCGCAAGATTATAATCGAGGATTTAAATCTAGATCTCTTAAAAATAAATACCAGACAAGAATACGCAGAGAATTTCATTCCAGTGCTATGAATGAGTTTTCACCCAAACTGTTACTTTCCGCAAGGTTTACTGACATATCTATCACTACGACACAAAACATTTTTCCTTCACGTTTTGGATCCAAAAGTTATGTGCGCCTGACATTGTTCTATCTGATTTGTCATATCACTCTCCTTCTTTTACCTGCATTGATTCAGAAATTAGTAACCGGGTATTTTCACACCACTCAATGTAAAAACTAGGGATGCTGCCTCTTGACAATGTTTTAATATCGAGGAAAACACGGATATTATGCAAAAATTGGATTCCACTGGCATGATGATCCCAGTGAGATATATGTTTTTCATAAACCACACCAAATATCCACCAGCCCCAAAAAAGGGTTAAATTTAGCAAATACAAACGGAAAAATCCCCCATGGGTTACAAATAGTATTTTTAATCTATCCAAATCGTGATAATCTTTACAAAAGAACAAAACAAAGAATTTTTCCTAATAAATTTAAAATCGCAAAAGTCGTCACCTGATATAAAAAACGATACTTATACACTTCTTGGAAATAATGGTCCAACTCTGTCTTGCCTGTCATGTCAAAATTGTATAAAAAGGGGTATATAAACAAATTCTCGAATAATTTGATTCACTAATTGCATAAAAAGGGCCAACATGCCCTTAAAAACCTCATTCAACACAAACTGCAACCTTGATTTATATTTTCTATGATTGAATAATGAAAATCCTTGACACAGGTAACAAATAACCAATAGCCATACACTTAGATCTGTCGAAAGAATTTGCCACTTTGGATTAGCAAGTGCCTCATCATAACATTCATTACTATGGCATCAGAGGCATTGCCCTGGATGGGTTGCCAGATTATCTTACGAGTACGTCTCAGTATGTTACTTCTGACAATGTCCATGCCGATACTTTTGAAAGATTATCTTGCAAGTAGGGTCCAGTGACTTAGTTTTGAGTGTGCCCATTCTGATACTTCACGCAAGAAAACTGGTGTCTCACAGAAAAGTATCGTTCATTTTCTTTTGTTTATATTCTACACAAATAATATGCACTTCACGTCCACAGAATCTGATTCTATACAATTTGCTGCTTATGCTGCCCTACCAAATTCCCTCCAACCACCCATTGAGAACTCACAACAGATTCCATCAATGGTGAAATACACAAAATGTACCATGGGCTACCAGCAAACAATTCTCTCTCAATGCAGCTGGAAGGAAATATATGGCATATCACTTCCCACAAGAGAAGTTTAATTTAAATTTCAATTTGAAGATTGATAATGTTCTTTTCACGACCGCAGCTAAGTTTGATTTTACTTCGCTTGCAAATACAGGAAAACCTCAATTCAAATGTACATTTAGATAAACCGATGTTTGCATAATGGGCTTATTGTTGATATACGTTTCTTTTCGTTTCATATCTAGTTTGTTTATTCTATGTTGCCGTTACTCTCATGATTGTGTTTTTACATTGGAAAGGACATAATCTGTTATCTGTGTAATGCCTGATATGATGTTCGTTTGGAACTACTTTTGGCAATTAGACATTTTTCAAAGTTCAAGATATGTTGAAGCTCATATTATTATTTACTCACACGCACACACACACACACACACACACACACACACACACATATATATATATATATATATATATATATATGATCATTAAATAAGAGTACCAGGTTTTGCCAATTGTCCATACCTTTCAAGATTTAAAACAAATTATTGTCGTTTGTCATTTCTATGAATTTCAATCATCATTCGATCAATGGAAAATTCATTTGTATATTACACTCAAGCATTTTATATTAATGGATAAATGAATGGTAACAAACACTTAAAACCATATAATTAGATAAAAAGAAATTTTACACCGGTCTTTATCTAATTGGACCCCTAGATACAAACTTTGACATTGACTTTGCACTATGTGTGTATGTATGTATGTATGTATATATATGTATGTATGTATGTATGTATATATGTGTGCCTGTGTGTGTGTGTGTGTGTGTTAGTGTGCTTGTGATCACTATGACTAGCAATTACACTCGTTTCTTCCTCCGTTCCCTCCCTCCCTCCTGTTTCCATTTCCGCTCCTTCACTATATGAACAACACCAATCCGTTCACTAGAAGAATGGGTCCATGCAGGCAGATTTGCATGAATGCCATATTCAACACAGCCAAGTTCATTGTATTAAAACCAGTATTAGTACTGTATTCGGAGAAGTTTCAGATCGGGGATAGGACGTCCAGCTGCATCAAACGGATAAAAAAATTCAAAAAATACAAAGAAAACAAAACAACAACGATTGTTTAGTAGCCATGGTCTCGAAGCAGCAGCCGTCGTTACCGTATCCGCAAATACATATACCAACCGTAAATCGCCATTCCTCAGAGTGGTTCAATGGCGGCTGGTTAGCGTGAATGTCATTCACTATGGCATACTTCACTGTTGAATCCAGTTCAAGTACCTGGGCCATTCTGACACTTGTCTAAAGGTTTACGAATTTCGGTTCTTAAAGGTTGGTTTATGTAGAATATGAGTCTAATGTCGTTATGTAAATTTAGACCTTGTCGACCCTTGTTGAAATTTGCACTTAAAGAGTTAAATGAGTTACTTTAGGGTTTTATGCATTGGTGAATATATGAAAGTGTCATGGTACATTTCATTTGGATTGAATTTAAATAGAAGGAATGATATTATTTGAAGCTTTGCAAAGCTATGCTATTTTGTCATATAATCTGAGTAGTTGGACGATGGCAAAGCCCACGTAAGGGCCCAGGTAAGAAATATGGAACACGTACCTGCACAACCATCAATCCAAAGTATAATATGAAAGATTTCATAATATCTATGAAAAAGTTAGCTGCCAGAAATGCAAAATCTGATTCTCTGCGCAAGCATGTCATTTGTTTTTTTTGTATTGAGACAATGATAAAAAGCATTCAACCAACTCCACCTGATTTCATGATTCCAACCAAAAAATGGCATTAAGTTATTGACAGTAGAGTGGAAGCCATGATATCCGATAATGGCCCAACGGCTGATACGAAGATTTTTAAACAAGGCAACATCTGCAACTGATATTCGTGTCTTTGGCAGAAAACCCCCTGTGGCTAATGTTGCTCCTAGTAGAATTATTTCGTGTCTTTGAAAGTACCCTTTGACAGATTTTATTGTGATGTTGTAACCACATCGAGTGCATCGTTGTTCTCTAGGTTGTAGAATTTTAAGTTTATATGGTGTACGTATACCTTTGTGATTGCAAAGAGTAAATTTCCATTGGAAAACTGATTCGTTTTTTACGGTCCACGCTTTTTGTATCAAGTAGTGTAACGTACTTAAAGTTGAATTTTGTCTGTGGATGTAGGTCTTTATTCCATTAAACATGAAATTTGTTTTCTCATTACTCTCAAAACTCCAAACTCGCACTGTGTAATTCTGAATAAGAAATGGAATGATGTTCATTATGAAAGGTACAAGGCCTAAATTTAGGCAATGTTCCCCTATGATCAAACCCTTTGATCCTATGTTAAAGTTTAATATGTGAGTAACCTGTGAGATAAAGATATTCATACAATTTAATTCACTAATCAACGGTGACATATTATATACTCTATTTTTTATAACAAGAGACATGCAACTGATCTGTAAATTAAGTGTCACTATCAAATATGAATCAAACATTTCGCACCACGATGTTGAATACAAGAGACCCAAGTAAATCAAAATCGCGCTTGATCTAATTATATGTTGTACAGGTTTGCATTCTGCAAACCGGATACCCTTGTCCAACAACGCACGACATCTGCAAAATGATGTGCAATTTGAATTGTCGTGCAGTTTAAGTAATATTTCATCCGTTGACGCTTTGTTAACAAAATATACATCACATTGGTTTTCGGAATATGGATAGACAGATATCACATAGCATTGTCGCTTGACTGCTGTGAACAATTTAATGCCACTATTGTCCAGCTGTCTTAAATGAATCTCGCCATCTTTCACTACATCTGTAGGCAGAGAACACGGATTTGGAAGACCCTTGCAAGTGGTACTGTGAACCTGTATTGTAAATGATAAGGTTGCCTTTACTTCAAAAATGTAATAAAAGACAACCAGGTATGAGGAGGAGGATACTACAGGAACGCTACTTATATTTGGCACGTGATGAAAAGCCCCACAAAATGGACCGACTGTTGTATACGTTCTTTTAATCCAACTTGAGAATGGAAATACGTCAAGTATATATATGCCTCCGTGCGTGCATAATCCAGTGATGTCACCATCCCAATAAAATCTGGAAAGCATGAAGTGTATGCGCTGGCCTTGGTCAGCTTGGAATCCCCAGAAATACAAAACTGGGGAGTTTTCTTTGGTTTCCGCGATTACATTTTTAATGAAGTTTCTTTGCTTTGGCAACAAAACACGGTCAATTTTAGTAATGCTTGAGGTATAATTTCCGTTTATACTCACAAAACACGATACAGCAGAAAACATGGCTGAACACCTTGATTCGAAAAGTATTATATGAGCGGACGATATGTAAGCTGTAGAAAAATGGTATGAATCGGTAACACGAGAAGAATTCAATTGGTACAATGTGCTGGAATACAGAAACAAGCCGTCGCGAAATGCCAGCCATGAGCACAAATCAGAATGAATAAAACCCTGAATATGTTGATGAATTCGCCATCCAGGCTTCGTTGTAAACTTTATAAGCAGAGTGTTATACTTATTGAGGTACCATGCAGTTATACAGTGAACAGTGCCGGTTTGCACTTGAACCTGGCCAGACGCGTCAGTGGTTTTATCACTTGTAAATATGTCATATCTATATAAAACTTTTCCAATTGGATATTGCAACGAAGCGCGTTTGAAAGTTATTCGGATTTTGTTTGAATCTATTTTCAAAATTACATTTCGTAGTCGTCCACAATATTTGTGGTACTTTTTATTTTGCATATCAGATTCAGATAATTGCTCCATGTGTACATAAACAAATGTGCAATGCAGAGAGTAGTAAACTTGAATCTGATAAAACGAAAGTTTGATTTTCCATCCAAAAGGGCCCATTATGTTCCATATTACTGCGACACATTCCATATTTATTCTTATCTTTGGTATAACTTGGATTGTGAAGCACACATAACAAAGTGTACTAATTCCGCAGTCATTCAGTTGTCTGGACCACGTGGAAGTCTGCTTGTCAGAAACAATGCACTTTGACCACATGTTGTAAATATCAAACATGAGAATCCAAATACTTGGAACTAGCAGATTAATGTTAGTATTTGTCAAAGCATAATGTAAAGTTACCCGTAAATTCTGGGTTTTCGAAAACACATGGTTTCTTTCTAGAAATCAAAACAGAATAACAGCTTATTCTATGTAAACAGTTCTACACTCATATATCACTGTTTTACATCGGGTTGGCCAAACTAAAAGTCTGTGTATTAAATTGTCACGAGCATGAATATTTATCATCATAATTCTGCATATCACTTTAATTCCGTTCATTAGTTCAATTGAAAAACGTGAGTAGAAATTCTAGAATGTCGACACCCAATTTTTGCATCTGTGCTCTTGTTAACTTCGTTGATACAGTTAAAAATGTACATAGTCAGCATTTCCAAAGGAAACTGTATATATACATATATATATATATATATATATATATATATATATATATATATATATATATATATATATATATATATATATATATATATATATATATGTATATGTATGTATGTACTTCGTACAAAATATTAGAGACCGTTATTTACCCCCAAAGTACTCAAAGATGCAAAAAATGAAAAAGATTTTCTGCTCATCCATGACATTTTGGCATCTTGCTAAGTGATAAATCACCTTTGACGTTTTAAAGGTCTATCATATTATAAGAACTGACACTTACACATTAGTATCTCCTAGTTTCTAGATATATAAGTATTACTGTGATGATTTGTTTCAAAGTATTATTTATGTTTTTTTTTTCTGACTATTTGTGATTTGATGATTATGTATTCAGTTTCGTCTCACGGTCAATTAAGACTATAACTACTATGTACGTATATATGTATGTGTGATATATGTATGTATGTATGTATGTATGTATGTATGTATGTATGTATCTATGTTTGTTTGCATGTATGTGCGTATGTATGTAGGCATCTATACATGTCTAAGAAACTGCTCATTTATATCCCGCCTGCAGACTTCCATTAAATCCGAAATACCAACAAAGTTAACTTAATTCCTCACTAACTGGTTTCCTCTATAGTGTATGTAACTGAGGTGCTGATATTGCATGTGTATGCAAGCACAAGGAAATGAACCCTAGCACACACACCCCACCCCCGCAGGCGCATTATATTGGCTAATCCAATGACACAGTCCATCTAAGCGTGAAAGCAAAGAACAGGTAAGGTTGATGGGGCTGGAAGTACGAGCGATTGTTTTTCGGACAGAGATAAGTGTTGCTTTATTTAACTTTAACTTGATTCTGATATAAGAAAGATAGAAATATCAGGATGTCATTTGGATGTGTAATGTTGTGCATCGTTTTCATGGGCCTATATGTAGTCAGGTAATGTAGACTTGATGGGCCAGGTCAAATATCATAATACATGTCATAAACATACTTTGGTGTTAAAAGATTGGTCTTGAAACCTGACGTGAAAAGTGTAAGACCGATGATGATGGCGAAAATTGTCCACGCTTCAGAAACGTCCGACCGTTTCGCCTATGTCTGTGTGATAATGAGGAGGAGGAAGAGGAGGAGGAGGAAGAGGAGGAGGAGGATTTTATTATTATTATTATTATTATTATTATTATTATTATTATTATTATTATTATTATTATTATTATTATTATTATTATTATTATTATTATTATTATGTTCATTTTCTAAATAAATTTAACTGTGTTCTTGCCTGAGTTTAGAAAAAAAGTCAAAATGAGATTGACATTTTGGTTGATTAAAAGTTTTTCTTTTTCTTTTTTGTTCAAGAAATGTTTTGCACATTATCAATATAAAACTTTTTCTTTTCTGAGCACCTGATAAAATGAGATTTTAACATTTTGTCTTGTTTTAATAATTCTATGTACATTACCAAAATAAATAACAGTTTTTCGTTTCTGAATCATTTACAACTTGAGATTGGTGCTTTGAAAACTCTTGATTATGTACATATGCTGCGTGATCGACGCCAAGCCCGTGAAAATGAGCTACCTTTCGCGAATCTACCGTTTCAAGAAACGTCGAAGGCTTGAAGCACAGTGAAAGCCTGCTGGCTTTCACATCATCTCCCAAATCATGATCCATACCTCGCTCTTCTGTTTTGAGCGCTATAATTTTCACGAAAAGTGCCTTGCTTCCTGAGCATGCGCAGTTGAGTGATTAAATAATATGGTTCCACTGCGGTTTTTGCCATACTAAATTCTGTTGCCCGTAGTGCCTGCGAACACTTTACGGTATTTTTCCTTTATAGATGAATTGTTAAAATTGCTTGGTTATAATAATTATCACTATATGTTTGATGAATTCTATAATTATTAAATCCTGCTATGGGTTTACTTATCATACTGCCTCCCGGCGTACAGTGACTAATTTTTGTTAGGGTACAAGTGCCCCCGGCTTTGCCTAGGCAACATATTACACTAATGTCAAAGGAGGTGAAGTGTAAAAGGGGAAGTACATCCATTTTAACATGCTTCAACGACAGCCAAGTCACTAAGGCCACAGAAAAATATATGTGTGGTTCCGGAAACCCGACTGACCCTACTTATCCTGAGTACATTTTATAGTACATGAAAATACATTTTCAAGCTGCCCTTCCCTTGTAAAATCTATCGACTCTGGTTGATCCATTTTATCGAGAAAGTGGCCGTCGTGTGCCTTTTTTTGCAGTAAATTCAATTCAAACACCGCAGTTTATTTCAACTTGTCTGGAGGGTTAACTTGGGCCTGGGAAACAGCATATCTAAACAGCCACCGTTGTTCGGTGAAACAGCATAGCCCTGGTTGTTCATTGATCGTTATCGTATTATTTCGCTATGTTCTAGGTATCCGATCTCTGAGTAACCAAGGCAAACGGTCGTTAAAGTACTTTTAAAACATGACTTACTATCTTAACTTTAATCTGCCCGCTCTGTTCTTTCTGAAGCAGTTTAATCATTAGTGATAGACTTTCATACTCCCCATCCAGTGGATTATGTGGATTCTATAACCAACGTGGAATATCAAGGCCGAAGCGGGCAGCGCTGAGGTCATGACATCCAACAGAAAACAAAAAAAAAGTTCATTATAAATTGTTTGATGAAACAAACAGTGGTCAAAGGTTGAAACGCAACCATTCGATTGGCTGTTGCCCGCTGCCCATGATAGATTAAAAATCCACATGCGACATGACACATTGAGCCGGCAAATAATGCACGTATTGTTGAGCGCCATTTTGGATCATTGCGTAATGCATTGCAGGAGAGTTGCACAAAAATACATTTGATTTGGAAATCAAAGTGAATCGCGGCCACAGCATATATCATATCATTATTGATGCTCTGAAATATTTGCAAAATATATACTGTTGGTTTGACATGTTACAATAGCCCCAAGATCATTCCAATAATATCCTAATTTACAAATCATTGGGTGCCGAATCCACAATTTTTACAACCGAGTCCGTGGGTTAGTCCTGATTTGATATCCTTTAAGAGGTAGTATCCAAAATGTGGGTGTGATTAGTTTTAACGGTAGGTTAATTTGTCGAATGAATGTAATGTGAAATATATGATTGGACCTTTCCAGTGTGAGCATTACCTTAAAATATAAATACAATGCATTTGAATTACCAGTTGTTAGCGGCGGTGGGTTCCAGAATAGGAATATTGTATCAGACAATGAAGTCGCCCCCAGGCTATGAATTAAGAATCAGCGCTGGGCACACAAGCCCCAACTGAGCTAAAGTTTGAACTCAGCGGAGAAGGTTGCCGCAATAGTGGATGCAGGTCCCAAAGTACCGGCGGGAATTTATATAATTGTTTACCAGTATTGGTTTAACCACATCTTATTTCGAAAAACGATTGGTCAACAGTCACATTGCCTATATGAAGACATCTTGTACAAGCAGTGAAGATACGGAGATGGAAATGTTGAACAGCCAGATAACTGATAATTGGCACTTCACAATACATACAGATAGGGGAAGAGTGGGTAAAAAGAGATCTATCACACCTTAGTGTAGCGAAGGGATATACAATCACGTAGTATGTTGCAAGTTGAAAGTATCTAATCATTAAAGCTTTCAGTCGATTAAATGTAACTGTGAACTAATCAAAAAAAAAACCTGATTGACACTCTTGTTTTTGCAACTCTGTTTACTGTTTCATACATTATAACGAATTTTGTCTGCACCGCCTGTCTGATAGGTTTCCCAGCTTGTTCTATCAGATATTTTACTATGGCTTGTACGACTCATTGTTCCTGGAAATCAGTATTAAATACTATCGTGTGGCTCTGGTTCCGCGAGGTTCGTTTCACGGCGACATATGTCTTGAAGGGGAGCTAAGTCCTTGAGCGCGAGGCAGGTTCCATACCTGAGGAAGACTTCGCCGGCGAGGAAGCTTTACAACCGCTTGCGTGGTCTCGAAAGGGAGTTCGCTATAATGCTACACATACGTAAATGTACAATCTTATGTTCGAGAGTAAAAATGAATAAATACTACTGCTAAAAACTCATGCTTTTTTCTTCCATAATAAGACCTAAAGTTGTGATACATAGTTTCGTTTGCTTGTTTTTTCTTTGTGTATTCACATGTCTTTCTGGTTTCCTGCCTCATATTTTTTGTGACGTCCCTCTCCATGGAAACTCCCCAGATATTATCCCCTTGCTTTCTGGGACTCCCATTTCACCAATGTGTCTATGATAAACAAGGGTGTTTCACAGGTTTTCTAAACCCTGAAACGTTTTCCCCATTGTCATCAATCCTTTTCTTTCAACTTAAAGATTTCAAGGCCACGGAGGTTGGCTGACATAACGTTGTCATTGACCTGTCCCATGCAGTTTATAGTACAAGATGCCATAGGCCCATAACAATGATGCACAACAACACGTTCCGATCATATCCCGATATTTAACCTTTGTAACATAAGACACAAGTTATAATGTCAAATAAATCAACACTTACCTGTTTATCTGAAGAAAAATTATTCTTACTTCCAGGACTGCAAGCACAGTAGTCCATGGCTGCTGACAAAACATTGAAGATACTCCAGGCAGATATAAAGATTTATCTCCAAAGCCATACACACGTGCTTAAAGTTACAGGATATTGATCAGCTGATTAGATTTTAGGTCAATTTCACATATTTACTGGTAACTGTGATCTAGTTATCATCCAGTCAGCTTTTCTTACCGCAAAGTGTTTGTGGTTGTTCAGTACAGTTCCACTTAAAAACAGCACTTCAGCCTGAATAAACACATCTTGTTTAAGGTGCTGATTTGGTTTTCAGTGAAGGTGTCAGCATCATCTGTCACAAAAACGGTACTGATTTTTCACTAATATAGCACGGGTAGGCCTTCATTAGACCAAAAGTATATATATATATATATATGTATATATATATATATATATATATATATATATATATATATATGTATATATCTAGAGAGAGAGACAGACAGACAGAACAACAGACAGACGGACAGACAGACAGACAGAGAGACAGACAGACAGACAGACAGACAGAGAGACAGATAGACAGATAGATAGATAGATAGATAGATAGATAGATAGATAGATAGATAGATAGATAGATAGATAGATAGATAGATAGATAGATAGATAGACATTTAGAATTTCATTATTGAATATAATTTGGGTAATTTTGATCTCTTTAAATGTGGCTTCAGTTTTGATACATTAAGAACGCTAGGTTTTGTGAATAATCATTAGCAACAACCTTCACTCTTTTCTATTTTAATTTTTTTTCTCTTCCTACGGTGCTTGTATGCACCTGTAAACATGCATTCATTGCAGCTCTGTGATTGAAAACAATCAATATCAAGCAGGCAAACGTATCGTTTCATTTGAGTTTTATAAAGAACAAAATTTGACATATACAGTAAAACCTGCCCATTACGGACACCTGTGGTTCTGGCAAAACTGTCCGCAATAGACAAGTGTCCACAATAGGCAGGGGCTGAACTTTTTAGGATCTCAGAGTACATTTGCATCAAAGGAGATAAACCTGTATATACTGCCATAAAAGATGCACATGTGTACCCATCTTATTCCATTTAATCATTATGATGAAAAAAAACGAGAAAACTGTGTATGTATGGGCTTACCAGGCTAAAGAAACTTTGCGTAATTTCTTTTACGAACAGAAAAGAAACAAACAATAAACATACCACAGGGATATCCTATCCTTTGAGTACAGTATAACTGTATGTGCCACTGTTACAAACTGTGAATAACTTAACATGAGTCTCAAAGAGTCCTTTGTTTTAGGCTTAATGATTGATCTATGGAGCTTAATTGTTTGATAGACAGGGAAAGTGTGAGCAATCTCACTCAGCAGGAGCACCAGTGCTCAGAGACACCTGGAATGTTCGTTGAGGCATTGCAGCCTAACTGCTTGGCTGAGTGAGTTTATGATGTGTTACAGGCCACTGAACAATGGATTATTTAGTCTTTGATTCCAGCGAAACATGCACGGCATTGTTTAGGCATTACAGCTTGGAGCATAACAAGTTGCAAAAATTGCATTGATATATTGTGTCCGCATTAGACAGGTTGTTTTTGCAGTTGGTACCCCAAAAAGTGTCCGCAATAAACAATAAACAGGTGTCCACTGTAGACAGATATCACCAATATGAAAATGACTTAAAAATATTCGGTTCTGACCAAACTGTCCGCATTAAGCAGGTGTCCACAGTAGACAGGTGTCCACAAGGACAGGTTTTACTGTGCATTAAAAATAAAAACTCCTAAGCTTGTATGCCACAGTGAACTTTACTGAAAATTCGAAAATATCGTAAAATTATATTGATTATAAGTGTACCCAGTGAACGTCTGCTTGAACTCATATATACATCAAAGTAACTGTTTAATTATTGTGCCATATATTTCAATTATACGGAACCCTGAGGGTACATAAGAGAAAAATATTTTATTTTGTTCCCGGGCATAACTGTTGCGTTCCCAATCAACATTATGTCGTACGCACGCAATAATAATTACGTTCCCTCACAATTCTCCTTTCGTTTTATCACGATATAAGAGGCAAATATTATTTACTTATGTCCCCTAGGAGTACTTTGGCGACCCCAAAGGGAGACAATTCATCAATTATGTTTCATTCCCTCACAATACTATTGTGATCCCTCGAAATAAGTGTTTCGTACCCTCGCAATAGCATTGCATCCCTTAAAATAATACTTTGTTCCCTCCCATAACTATTGCGTTCCATGGAAATCAACATTTTGCTCCTTAGCAATAACATTTTGTTTCAGAACGCAAAAGTATTGCAAAGGAACGAAATAAAAAATTTAATTGTCTTATGTTCGTACTGGCCACGTTGGACTGCCCTTTGTACAAATAAATTTTTAATTCCGGGGAACGAAATGATATTTCGTAGGAACACATAATTAATTGTGAGGGAACAAAAAAAATTGATATTCTCATACGTCCCCTCCGGGGTTTCGTACTATATTAGTATAGACACCTACTTGCTTTGAACACTTCCACTTCACATAAACTGAGTGTTTCACTAGTTCCAATAATTTGGATGATGACATATCTCCCTATAGTTTCCTGGTGGGAGACCAAAGTGACCCACTTCCCATGATCAACTGGCCCCTTGTGATGAGCAAATTGTACTGCCTTTTCCCGTGAAAAGTTAAGAGGGTTAAACAATTCGCTTACCCATACATCAAAGTTATGAAGCCTTTCATCTGCAAAAAATAAACAATAACAATAGATAAATGCACTTAGTTGCAAGCGACGATTGTGTAGACAAAAACTCATAATATAACACACTGTTACCTAATAATCTAGAGCAACATGGCCTGTTAGGAACCAATAATGTACTGAAATGGTATTATATTTACTCCTTGCGAAATGTAATAAAACCTTCCGTTTAGCTTTGCTGACGGCCAAGACATCTGTGATTTCAGGATTGGTCGTCGCCCATCCATCTGTTGTCTGTCATTCGTCCATTGTTGACATTCTCACTTCTAAAAACCACTGACGAGATCGCTCCAAACATGGTTAGAATATACATGGGGTGGATCTCTACCAATGGTGCTGCTTCATTGGGCTTGGGATTTCTATTAGGATTCCTGGGCTTTTTTTCTCAAATATCTTGAACGAGCTTTCAAATAGTTCAAAATGCATAGGCACATTTGGGGGTGGGGGGGGGGAATCCCAAAACCTTGATTTGCTCAACAGATATTCACAATAATTTATATTTTGTTTAAAGGATTCTTGTGTTGTTAAGTTATTTTTGGACATCGCATTCAAAGCTACTTTTTTGGATTGTTCTGAAACCATGTCAAAATGTAGATTGTGAGAGAACCAAAGAAACTTATAAACTATATGCTTGTACTCAAAACTCTGGATCCCCGATTTTTAACGCATTTTTTCAAGTTTGGAACTCGCTAACTTACGAATACATTTCTAATAATTATTTTGACAGTAAATAGGGATTGAAATGGTTATTCAAACGTTGGACTCCTTCCTCTCCTGCCGGATTTCCCTTTAATTTCATTGGAATTTATCTTGGCCGGGTCGGTCTGTTCCAACGGTCATGGTCCAGCAATACTATTTGATGATATGGAAGGGTTTTTTCCGGGTCGAATCTTAACAAAAAATCTTCTTTAAGTACAGTTAACCAATTGGTTTTAAATTGCACGACCAAGCCTCAGGAAACCCTCATACCTCAAATTTCCTTATTTTTTTTTTTTTTCATTGTTTTCTGATTTGTCATGTTCGCTGCTTTTGACTTATCGTTTCAATCCATGAGTTGAATTCTCTTTAACTGTGGTGGAAGTGGTGTTGGACTCGATATCTATCAATTGTTTTCACAAAATATGTCATCTTGTGATTGGTAAGAAGCTTCTTTAGTTGGTGAAATCGGTAAAGGTGACTAAGCATAGTTAAGTTATGGATGACAGCAAACTGACACTTCGTCACAGGCTTGTATCCCGGTATGGTTTATCCTATGAGCATGGTTAGTTTCAACATATTTTATTTTTAAAAAAAGGCAAAACAAACAAAGAACAAAAAAGGCAAAACAAACAAAAAAAAAAAAAGAAAATGAAAACAAAAACAAAAACAAGACAAAAATGGCCGACATGGTCATCAGACTATAAGAAGGCCTCTTGTACATTTATAACAAGACTACAATGAATTTGCAAGCCCCAATACACAGACAAGCCATGCACAGGACCACAAATAGGAAGAGTAAAAGAGGGAAAAGGATTGGTGTTTGACCATAAATAAAAATAGGATAGTTTTACAAGATTACCGAATTGATATCAAGTTTTTCATCTACCAGATAATTTAACATTTTTATGCGCGGCCTCAAAAATTTCCACAGTTTTACTTTTTGAAAATCTTCTTCCTTTAATGCGAATGGTACTATTAAAGCCATACTTAATATTAGAAAAGTACCTATGGGGTTTTCTTGGTGTTGTTAATTTTGAGCTTCAGTAATCTTTAATAGTCACATATTTCCTTATATCTTGCAAACAGTGGATACTCCACTTTTCATCAAAACTTTGGCCCCTTAAACTGTCAGATCGATATTGCAAATAATGGGGTTGGGTTTAAACAAATGTGGCATTGATGCCACATATGGAATTTATATTTCATTTGCTTATTCGTTCATTTGGTTTTTAGACTTTTTCATCCCGCCGACAGCAGTCGCTACCATGCTGTTTGCTTTTCCTCGGCTAGGCACCAAGTGACGTACGTATTTCGTGCAGCGTGTTTGCCAGTTCGGAGTAATCGATATATAACAACATAAAGGTTAAAAGCCCCAAGGTCCTCGATGTATGCTTATTATATGTTATAAATTTTAAACAGTTTGAACCCACTGTTTCAGAAATATTCCTCGGGCTGTTTTGCGCTGAGTGACCAACCTGAGTTGATACTTTCTTAAGTAAAGCCATTCAAATCTGCACCGAGATTGCACTGCGCACATCTTGCGGCTTCAGCTTACCTTCCACCCTTACACCTGACCAGAGCCACAACAATCGACAAAAAAATGCTATAAATACTTTCCACCCTGCATCTGACCAGATTTTAAGCCACAACAAGCGACAGAAAATGCTATACACTTCAATATCTGGGCCCAGGGATACAATTATAACGCCATAGGGTATGACGAATGGGTTCGATGAATCACTCAGTCAATCTCTTCTTTAACGATGTGACCGCTACCTATGGATGTAGCTGGAAAAACCTGCCTGGCAAGTGTTTGGCAAACAACGAACAGTGGATCCTATTATAAATTGATGATATACATCAGCATTATCACCTTTATTATAAATTGTACTCAACTTGTAAACATTGTATTTCTATGTTTGTGTTACTTTCATGAAATCGTGTTTGGGGTCAGCTCTCATGTGTTGGGTTTACTGGGGGAATACAAACGTTTCCTGACAACTTCATTGCGCACGCCACTGCTGAAGTCTCATTCTACAGTATCGTTCTACAGTTTCTCGTGACGCGCAACATCACATGATCCCATCATGACCTCCCATTGACATCGAAGTCACACAGCTTTACTTTCCGTCACCCCAAACACGCTTCACTCCTCTATGACGTAACTATGAATATCAAGTAGCGCCACTTTCCCTACAAGCTGCACGAAGGCATAGGGTGTCAATCTCCATTCAGCATTATTGTTTACAAACTTCCTATGATACTTCTACATTATTAATTTTTGAAATTTGCCTGCTCATATCCACGACCCCTTGTTTTTTTAGAAAAGACTTGTTTCGGTCACCGGCTACCATTCACACTCAAAATTCAAATTGTCACTGTGCATGCGTGAGGAAATCCCTTTTCATGAGAGGGGTCCCAGCAGACGCGCAAGTCTATCCCGACATGCAGGTCAAGCTGAGTTGCTGAGTGAAGCGAGTCAGATCACAGGCACTCGTGACTGTGCATTCAACCCCGGTCGAGTGCTACTGCGAAAATAGGCTGTTGATACTCTGCTACCGCGAGCTGCTCTCTCTGCTCAAACCAAGCCAGAGCATGCAGTTGTTCAAGGAGGAAGCTGGTAGGCTGGTAACAATGTGATGTCGAAGAAGATGCAAGCAGAATGCTTTGCACTTACAGATTTTTTTAATTAATTTTGGACCTTTTGTCAAAAGACGATTTCGATTTTGCAAATGAATGTTCCCAAGGTGATTCTATACAAAGTTTGCAAAGAAAACAATGATGATTACTTAAACATATTTCTTGAAAAAAAAAGTTTCAGGAACCACTTAACAAATTGTTTTGATGTTAAATACTGGGTCACCTGGGGTCACGTAGTCTACATTTTGGCCATCAGAGAGGGCAGTGAGTTTCTTACCTATTTTTATTGGATTTATATATGCAAAGGCTCTATTCAACTTGTGCAAAAAAGGTTTAACAGAATAACATGAAAGTTGACCAGAATATTATCTGACTAAAGTGATGAAACTTTACGAAAATAAGGAGGGTATAATAATTTTTAATGAATCTATAAAATATAGAACTTGTGGTTCATTTGTCTGCACTTCTACTGTACATGCATGTGGCAATACAATCCATATATTGCAATATTGTCAAATAGGCTGTATGCTATGCTTTGGTTTTAAACAAGTGCTTCCCATGTGTGCTTCTGCCAATGTTATAAAAAAAAGATAGTGCTGATGCAATATTGTTCCTTGTTTGCGATAATATTGAATTTTTCTTAAATCAATATTTCTCCTTCTCATAAATTACTTGGCCAATTACTTTGATATTGCACTCATGGTCACTTGGGATCACGTAGCAGACCTTTCGACCACTAGGTGGCCCTGTAATTGATTACACGAAATGTGTATGAAGTCTTTTTTGATTTCTTCTCCATACTGGCTGAGCAGAATTGCAAGATTTACTTCTTCAGAATAAAATCTGACTAAAGACAACACTTGTTAGTTTAAATGATCAGGTTATGTTTTCGTTGTATAACGCGATCATATTAGTTTGGTGGATATTTTTAAGAAGGAGTACATATGGGCCATTTATATAGCGCTCGTAAACAATACAAACTTGACGATCACTTGCTAAGTTAGGCTAATATATATGCAGTGCGGCATTTGCCACTAGTAAATGAAGTCTGGCAATACCATGGCAACAAGTGCAGACACTTGCTCATATGCAAGTGGAATCGACAAAATACCATTTGTTTGTGGCAAGTGAAGGATGTTCTAAGATATTGGGACATATCTTGGTAGTGGTGGATATTTGGTCCAATAGTTATTCTTAACCTTAATGGGAAAATACCTATGGGGTTTATTTTGGCATAGATGATGTTTAATTTGAATGACACTGAAAGGTCAAATTACCATATGATTCTCTAGCTCCAAAGATCACATGGCTATTTTAGTCTGTGCATCATTCAGCACAGGACTATCACAATCCTCTTATTTATGCGTTCGCTTACATGCAACGTGTTGGTGAGATAATGTTTTCACATTTGAAGTTCCTCATAAAATTATATTTTCTTGGTACCATATCACGGTAGGCGCCAAAGGTCTGTGCGTTAAAGTTGGCCATACTTCAGTGATAGTTCTAGCAAAATAAACTACGGAACAGAATATACCACTCAGTCTTTTGAAAGTTGACGCTAAGATAAAACCTGTAGCAGGCATACATCTTCACTGGTCCAAAATTATTCAAAATAATAAACATTACAAGAAATTCCCATGTTAAACTTTGCTATTAAAATTTTACAGACTTTCAAGTATAAAAGTCCAAAAATGACTGGAGCATGACGACTTGAACAAAGTCGAATGAGACCCACCCAAAGCATACTGCAGCTGAGTTTGAAGTCAATCTTAATGACGGTTTTGAAGAAGTCGAAAATGGTAATTAGCATTAGAATATCCATTGACTTACATAGTAATCAATCGTAAAGGTACATTTATGCTTACTTACCCGAATTGAAAAAAAAAATCATTAAAATTCAGGAATCACAGCAGGGCCGCCTAGTGAAAATTTTGTCTTACCCCTCAACAAGGATCATATCTTCCAAGTTTCAGCTTAATCTGAGTGATGGTACTGGAGAATAAATCGAAATAGGGAAACCACACAGGGAATCATGAAAAAAATAGAAAAACATTGCAGCGCCAGCTCGTGAACATACTCAGAACTAAGGGGTCCCTAGGAGTGTACCTGTTTGATATCAAAGCAATTGGTTGAGCAGTTTCGGAGAGGGAGATTTTCTACGATTTGTCCGAAACAGAACAAGAAATTTATAAACAAAATCCAAAAATCACTGGAGCATGACCATTTAAACAAACTGGTAGAGACCCACCGAGGCACATTGCCACCATGTTTTAAGACAATCTGGCTGACAGTTTCAGAGACGTTGAACATGTGAATTAGCATTGGAATGCTCATTTGCCTTAAATTGTAATTAATAGGAAAGGTGCATTTACCGATACGCACCCCTATTGAAAAAAAAAACTGTTTAAAGTCAGGAATCCCCAGCAGTGCCACATAGTGTTAAATTTTGCTTGACCTTTGCATAAGAAACATATTCACGAAGTTTCAGCTAAATGTGAAAAATGGTTCTGGAGAAGTCGAAAATAGCAAAAACACACAAAAAATCATGACAAAATTTGCAGCGCTATTTGGTGAATGAATTAAAACTAAGGGTCCCTAAGAGTGTCCCTGTGTGATATCAAGGCAATTGGGTGAGCGGATCTGGAGAAGATTTTTTCAGACCCCCTCCCCCCCCCAAAAAAAAAGAACCACACAATTCATAAAAATGCAAAAAAATTACTGAAGCGGGACCTTTTGAACACACTTGGTAGAAACCTACCTAAGTTGTGTCTCCATCTGCCAAAAAATTGAACACCATATCGACACAAAGCTGAAATTTTGATGACAATCATGGCTAAAAATGTGATTGTTTAACATTAATACAGAGCGCATTACTGAACGCCATTAATATAAACTTTAAATGCTAAAGTTGATATTTCATTTTTGAACATTTACCCCCCCCCCCTATCCCACCCGTAGTTGAAACTTTTAGCTACTGTCATAAGCTGCAATTGGTAGGAAAGCAACAGTTATAATGATGATGATGATGATTAAGTCATAACTAATAAACATGTACATTTCCGCCATTTAAATACCATCCTAATTTCCTTTATTTTTTTTTTTTATCAATTTTGCATTACACTTCATTCTGATATAATTATTTTTTAAGACAGGTTAAGAAAAAGGAAGCCTTTCATTAATCAAGTTACAAAGTGTACATTTACTGTTAGATAACCGCCAATGATGGAGATAATCATTGTCTGTGAAATATCCCCATCTGGCCAAGAATCTAATCATCATACTGTACAAATATCCAACATTGATGATGAATTGTCTAAGTCATCGCTTGCCATATCGTTAAATCATTTACAGAGTCTTGCAGTAATTAAATCGTATCCCATTCGATGGTGATATTTTATGCCAGACGTGTTCAGTATTACTAAATAACAAGCCGCCGTAGTTCTCCTAACATTGCTCGTATTGGAGGAATTTCCTTGACTGTAGCTTCTGCAATGGAATATTGAAGTGATTTCATTTTTGAAATGACTAGGGGTGAAAGACAAAGACGTGGCAAAGTTTATTATTCATACGTAGCTGTGGAACACCTGATGATCTTTCCTCTGCATATTTTGGATCAAACCTACACCCATTTTCAATAAGCAAAGAGAAAATAGCTATGATATTAATAAATATTGAAATCTGAATCAAATGGTGTAATGTAAGATAACAGAAAAATATTGAGATTCCCAGTACCTGTGCAGTGTTTGTCACGTTCTGCTTTCTGCAAGATTCGGTTTCACACCAGATGTATTAAACCTTTCCAACGCAAAGTAGGTAATACACTGGCGGAGTTATGTATGTATTGGACAACATCCTAACTAAAATACATGATTTTTTAGGAACGGTTTTCCCAGATGTCAATATTTTTTATGTTAGTCTCTGCAAAATTCAGCCAAGAAATCATTCAGTTAAGTAAGCACTTACTGCAGCAATCTCTTCGGTTTAATACTCGCACAGAGTCAATAGCATATATTCCTTGCAGATCGACGGCCCACCAAGGATCTGGCTGGAATTCTAGCGTTTGTGAGCAACCACTCCAAAATAGACGTGTGTCCAGATTACCATCTACAGCACGCTCGGCCACGAATGCTGAGTGTGTAGTTTTCTGGTATGCGGCCTTACCTCTCGCAAGGTTAAATGGTTTGCCTGTGAAGACAGAAAATAAAATCACGTGACACAACTACACCAGTCTGATGGTTGGATCTAACTACCACTGTATTGAGTGGTAATGCAGACTTTGAATGAGAAGTGTGAGCTATATCATAGTGATTAGAGTGTCCAACCAAATAGCATCATCGCTTAGGTAAGAGGGGATGAGCATCCCAGAAACGTATGTACTATGTTTGTCTATCTGTCCATCCTTCCATCTGTAAGACTATGTGACCACTATTTCATGATATAATTTCACCTAAAGTAAACCTTTCTTAATAAGAATAGATCTGCAACAACAACTATCCCTCTTAAGTGAATGGTCTGTACCAAGGGAAGCTTTTTTATCTAGGGCTTTGCTTTTGTAACTGCTTTTAAACTGCAATTCCCATAAAATGATGATCCATGAACCTACGATTTTGCTAGGTCTTAAAACATTGTACCTGATCCGAATGGCATACAGGCGTCTTTTGGAACGCTTCGCAAAAGACAAGGTTTATCACAGTTTTGGTTGTGTCTGCTCTCTATCTACAATTCTGTACATATACTGATGCATGTAGTACCTTGAAACTGAAAGGTGTTACTCATTCAAGCTGAAAAACACTGTTACCTCTCTCTTGAAATCCGTTAATTATTGCAAAATCTTGGTCGATCCATCATATCGGGATCATCAAAGTGCAAAGGCTGTGAATTCAAAGACCCATCATAATGTACAGAGCATATACTAAAATATGAAACGATGTTGACTTTTTTCTAAATGAGATTTTCCATTCATTATTTGTGTTATTAAAACCAAAATTAAACAAGGTTTGCTCAATTTAACTGTTTCGCATTTAATTTGATTTTATGATATATTTTTCAAATGTTGTGACTTTACCCGAAACACAAAAGAAACATACAATACACACAGTAACAAATTTCACTCCTGCCTGAGACCGGAGGTCACCCATACAAGGCAAAGGAAAAGTAATTTTGCAAACTTAAGCAAGATTTATGACATATGGGGAATGTTTACGACAATGTGGGCTTACGTGTGGGGCTATTAGTTTCCATTGTGTTGAGACTGGTGATAGTCTAGCCCAAATGCAGAGCGATTAATACAATAAAACGGGGAGAGCATACCTCTGACGCAGGCCAATAAGAATGTTAGTTTAAGGAATTTGTACTCTACATGGTAAATTAAGCTACTATGTGTTCTTTGCTACCAAAGAACAGATGTTTTGACGCTGATATCAGTATATGACCTACACAGTACTACTAGTGACAGTAGGCTAAGACAGATTAATAAAACTTTGAAATGGTTAGGGAAGTACGCGCTTATGAGTTTCTAGCAACCAGGCCAGTTCTACGAATTTTTATTTCGGCTGTCCTCTAGGTCAGCCAGGTTTTTTAAGATTGTCCATCATTTATTCGCGTATGCATTTTCATCTACCTCTCCAATGCTTGGCCAGATCATGTTTCAAAGTGTTATGCTTATTCATGGGGTGCTCGTGCTCTGAACTGATCCAAAGCATCTCATTTAAGGGATTGTTTTATTATCAAGATTGTTTCATTCTTTTAAGAGAAAGTCTTCAAAAATGCAGTCTTAACCCACTTGGCTATTTGAGTCAAAATTACATAGGTACATGCTACCTTTTTAATTTGTTCATCGGGTGGCATTCCGTGCGATGATTTACATTCCAATTGCTCATTAATGGTAGGACTGCAATTTGGTTCGTTTTAATGAATTGTTAGAGTATCGCTTGTTACTGATCGACAAGATCAGGGCTTACCTTGGTTACCTTGACAATACCAGTGCACATGCTTTTACATGTACAGTCAGGCCGCCTTTAACCGTCACTTGATAATTCGGCACCCTTGAAATTCGGCAGGAATGAGTTGTGAACGGATTTCCCCCATTTATTCACTACATGATAATCCGGCACCCTTGAATTTCGTCACCGGCATGTTAATTGCAGAACAAAAGGGCATTTTTCAATGTAATTTGCCTCTTTAATCCGTCACTTGAAATTAAATGGAGCATATACCTTGCAATAACATACATTATTGCGCCGTACCGCAAAATCAACAATCACCTCATGTGTTCCAAACAAGTTCCGAGTTGATAAGATGTTTAATTGTTCCCGCCTTAAATGGTTAAATTTCATTGCAATGGCCAGAATCGAATGAGGGAATTTGTCGTGAAAAAGCAAAAGTTCGGCGCAGAGAAGAACAGTTAAAAGATATGAAAAGTGAGCGCAGTAAGCAAAAAAAGATTTCGGATTTCTTTGTGCCAAAATAAGCTACTAAAGGCAAAATATGTCCAAATACGTGTGTGACATAAACATTAGGGTTGGGATATTTATGCCCGCTCGCTCCAGTAATTTTGAACGTAACATTAATTATACATATGGATATGAATACACTGCTGAATAAAGGTTTTTTTCCCTATAATTTGCACGTTTCGTTTTTACAATTTCATATGATTGGTAATACGTGTATGTGATTATGTTTTTATTTACTCATTGTTAGGTGCAAATTTGGTCTCTTATTCTGTATATATCCTGGTGAATTATACTGTGATTTGTTAATCTGGCAGCCTTGCTAATCCGGCATAATGACCAAAAACAGATGGTGCCAGTTAAACGCGGCCTGACTGTAGTTTGTTTTAAATCATTTGACCAGATCTACTGCAAAATTTGTGGAGATGTACCGATGGCACATCCATGTCAAAATGGTAATATTGCATTGATTAATATATTTTTTATCCATATCGTTCATTTTGGTGGAAAACTTAAAAAACATTTTCTTCAAAAGTGCTTAACCAACTGTTTTACATTCCATAGGAACAGTCCTGAATATCCTGATTATTTACGCAGTGATGCTGCCACAGACATTTATGAAGAAATTGTGTGTTTTAGTCGTTGGGAGTCTTTCCCTTAATCTCTACTGTATTCTCTTCACACTTTGTGGGAATATACCTTAAGGTTAGCCCAGCATAAGGTGCTCACTATATTTTTAACGAATTTTTGAATTTATGTAATGATTGATTAGATGAAATGCTAGCCTTGGTAATAAAGGAATACCGGTGTGGTGGGATTTTGGCGTAATTTTCTCCAAACCGATAACCCAAACTATTTGACACTTGATGGGGATATACGATGGCCAGATCTTCCCTCTAGGTCAAGAATTTAGTTTGTTTATGTCCATAAACTATAAGCTGAAAGTGATACTTAGACTTTTCCAGCAAAGTTCTTGGCAAATGCTTATCTTATAACATTGAGTGCAAACCAAGCATGGTCGAATAATTTGTGAGGACAGCGAGGCATGGGGAAAGCCAAAAGGTTCAAACCACAGTCTGAAGAGGTTGCTTGCTGTCGGGGACGGGGGAATCTGCTGATGACGTCATCACAGCCCTTGATAAATCTTCCATATATTTTTTATCTGATAATCAGAAAGGATTGGCCGTCCAAATTTTGGGAGAAAACTACATAACTTTCCTTAGATTTCGGCGTGTTCACAGCGCCATGGCACGACGAGTCTAATATAATCATAGACGTGTAATTTGTATAATGCATCGATGGTACAATGAATCATATGATGCTTCGTTAATTAGGATGGCACCTTTTGTGTCCGACTGGACTAATTATCGACAGTATCGAGATGCCACTACATTAGGCTATCTCTATATCTCTTGTAAGTTCCACAGAGGAGCGGGAGAAGGTGCCAGCACTGAAAGGTTTGGTGATGATAGCCACCGGCCAGTTTGGGGCTTAATGGATGGGAAAACAAATCTTCTCAATTCAAGGGGTTGTTATGACATCACCAGCAGATGTTTCCTCCAGAAAAACAGTACCCTCTTTCAGAATCTCTCAGCGCAGAACTCATCATCTGTCATTAGATCAGATTCCCATAACATTTCAGGGGATTGCCTTTATTCAATCAAGTGATTCTTTTCATTGTAGAGAAGTAAAAAAAGCCTGATTACGAAAAATACTGAATAAAAAACAGTAAAAATAAAATTTAAAAAATAAAAAGGGAAAAAAATCAGTGACACCTGATAGAGAAAATAAAAAGTAGGTGACCCTTGCGTGAAATATCAAAGCAATTAACCAAGTCTGTCAGGATAAAATATTTAATTCATTTGAACCAATAAAAGAAAAAGAAAAGAGACATGAAAGATTAAATATCTATCAAAATAGAGAGACCTATTGCCTCATTTTCTTCACAAATTTGGCAGAGGCCCATATAATATATATGGGCAATATGTATTTATGTGAAGTCAAAGCATTTCACACACATCATTTAATGATATTGCAACACATGCACTGTATTGCTATTTATGTACAGCAGTAGCACTTACCCATGTGGTCCTAAAGTCTGATATCCTACACTGTCGCCAAAAAATAACATATCCACATCACATATCACATCTGAATGTCATCGATTTTCACACTTTTTTAACTGCAAAAGTAATGCTAAGAAACAAGTATTGGAGATAAATTTATAACCTATATCATATATCTGGGTCTTAGCTATATGCATATATATATATTATGTTCGGAACGAGCAGGACTCGAACCTGCAATCTGGCACCAGTCGCCTAGCTGAAGTGGGAAACGCATATATCCAGTCTACCAACTCCCCATTCTTAAATAAGAATGGTTCAAACGAGGCAGCTATGTGCCATATCAACACGGTTATGCAGTATATGTACTGAGTCGGCATTCATATCCAGAATCCGAAATATGCATATATATTTAGTATGTGCGTGTGTGTGCATCAGTTTCATACAATTAAAGACCATACATGCATAGTTCATGAATATATCACTCTTGCCCATAAATATTATCTAGTGACCTACTTGTGGTACATGACATACCCATAGGTACTGATGGGTGTTTTTGAAGTTTTATAAAGGTCTCCTTCCTCTTCTTCAACTTCTTCTTCTTGGTTTTCGTCTTCTTCACCTTTTTATTGATTTGTTTTTTTTGCCAAAACAAAATGATAAAGCCACGACACAGTGAACGCTTGCAATAAATTTTATTCAGAATTTAAAAAATCTTTCAGAATATATGACGTTCATTTTAACTGCTGTGGTGCCCTGGGCTTTATCATAAAACAGGGCTGTACCTGCATATTTGCGGGCAGGCTCCTGTATTACAAATGGAAATGAATGCTCCTGTTGCCAGTTTAGGAAAGAGGGTGTAAAATTAACTGTTTAATACATGTCTTCCGACAAAACCTGGGGTTTTTTTCTAGCCAAATCAACTTTAAGAAGCATGTTTTGTACGGCTTAACTCTCGCAAGTGTCGTATTACAGAGAAATCAGGGTCAGAATATTAAGCAATTTGAAAGCAATAGCTGCCCAATGTCTTAGCCTTTGTCACCATAGCATTGAGAATGTACATTTGTAGTAACATTGCTTTTTAAACTTTCCTTTATTATACTTACATCTGTCCTCGGTAAATCCCAGTTTATTTGCAATGTCCTTTGCTGAGTCAATGGTGTTTGTGTTTTCTTTCTGGTTTGACATAAAATGGATGGACACGTTTTTCGTAGAAGCATAAGAATCTGAAGTTCCTTAAAAACAATAACATGGTAATTGCAATTTAACATTTAGTATACTTTGAGTGACCTTGGAGCTTTTGAAACCATGGTTAACCTTTACCATGCCAAGTGAGTGAAATGTTAATATGTACTTACATATACATAAGGGCTGTTTTTGCTCATTATACGTTTGATACATAAACTTATTTAACAAAAGGCCTTATTTTCAGCATATGGCTATACAATGATATAAATTACATATTTTTCAAGTTTATGCAATGCTATCTGCATATTACTCTGTGATATATATATATATATATATATATATATATATATATATATATATATATATATACATATATATATATATGAACAGATCTGCATATAACTTATCATATATATGACGTAACCCATTTCAATTTCTGTATAAGGAGACACATCGACACATGGCTACCCTTACCGTTTCTTGCCAAGATGACTGCTAAGGAGTATTCTCTACACACGTATATGGATCTAAAATTTAGCATCACATGACACGATATTTCGTTAGTGTGATTGAGAAAATGGACATGAGTGTGCATTTCTTCCTCACCACAACCTCCTTTTACGTAAGGAATTGCACCGTTCTCAAAAAACTGGATGCCTAAAACATCTCCTTCTCTAACATTACATAGCGAGAAACGTGTTGCATTTATGTGATGCATTCTGGTCTCATTGAATGACATTTTTTTGGTCTTGCAAACTAAGAAAAATATCTTTTTGGTTTTGCTTGTTACAGCTCTCCAGATTTGAAGTGATACGTTTCTTTTTTCCATAGCGTAAATCGTCCACCCAATAATCCGTCCACTGACAGGTACACCTCTCTCAGGATTAGGAATTACAATTGTATACTGTCCTGCATCAGTTGCTCCATTTGATCTGGCAGGATTGCCAAATGTAACATTTTCTGAAATATAAAAATGGAATATATTGAATGTGAAATGTGTAGTCGGCAATTTTCATACATAAAATGCTTTGGCATTGGTGCAGAACACTCCCAGTTTATCGTGTAAACCTGCCTTCAGCGTCAGAGGTTTATGCTTATATTAGCACGCACACTCGACACTTTGGTGGTCATTTGCTTAGAAACATTGCTGACCGGTATAGCATGTAACTAGACGAATTGTAACGACCTTCTTCACACAACAAAAACGGAGATGGTTTGAAGATGGAAAAGATCATCAACTTGGAAACCTTGGTGCCAGGCCTGTCTGCATGAAAGATGCAAGGACCGTTTCAGCAGTGATGAAGACCCGGGGACATAGTACTCAGCTGAACATCAAGGTTATTACATATGCATTATTACATAAAGAAGTACAAACCATACTTAGGAGAAGAAAATTCATCTGAAAGCCAGTTGTGAAATTTAAACCCAGTTTGAAAAAATAAGACAGCACGTTACAACGTAGTGCAATTGTTTAACCATCTCTGTCAAATATTTTTTCATGCATAACTGTTAAGGCAATATTAATAAAGCTCAAATCTGTCATACATTTATTCCGCTAATATAGAAAAAGAATTTTGTGAAACATATATATATATATATATATATATATATATATATATATATATATATATATATATATATATATATATATATATATATATATATATATATATATATATATATATATATTTATATATATATATAAGCATATAACATATCACGACTTCGACAATTTAGACATGTACAGGCTCCCGTTATAGCACTGTCAGTATACCACCAACAACTTTGAACTCCGGGAAGCTGGACTGGGGATGATGAAAAAAACCATATGCACGTGCGCATAAATTGTTTTCAAGAAAAACCTCACCAACTGTCACAAGCTGTGTTAAAGAGTAACTACTCAGTCCAGCAGGTGTTTGCATTTCGTAGAAGCGTTGCAGCAGACCAAACATGTCAGCATGTCATACATGATAACATATGATCTGGTAATAAAGGATAAAATTGCAAACCGTTTTTAATAAATACGTGTATAGCACAAACACAGGCAGATATAGTTACACTCACCCTTTTTCTCTATCAAGATGTAAAATGGAGGATTGGAGCACGCTCCCCATCCATCTAATGTGACGAACTGTCCCTTGGATCTCACAGGTATCTCATCATATCTCAGCAAAAACTGACCATGTAATTGTCCTTTCTGGCACACTGTGGTTGTCCTTGGAATTGGGGTGCCTTGAATGTAACGAAACCCTATAACATCTCCTTTCTTTACATACACGTGCGAGTCTACCACAAAAGTATGCTGGCCCTTACATCGATATTGTAAGGATTTGGTTGTATGTACCAGCATAAATTTTCCATTTCTTGTTAGTCTCATGGGTCTCCATATCTGAAATGATACTGGCAGGCTATTCTTGGTCCAAAATATCCACTTCAACAGTTTTCCACTGGATGGGGACCTCATGGATGGCCTGGGAATAAAATACGAATTGCTGCCAGATGCAGCTGATGCACCATCCGGGACAAGCTCACCAAATGCAAGAACTTTTCCTGAAATAAGAACAGAATTTGTCATGCTGCATTAACTCCATGGCGTTATTGTTAGCAGTTGCTGTGAATTATTTTGCAATCATATTTTGCAAATATGTTTAATATATGATATATGCATGACATTTTTGTATCCAATACCGTATGTAATCCTAAACATTTCTGCATGGCGAATAAACAAACAATGCCTGAATGGGAAGGTAAGCTGTTTTGCTTGAACGTGAGAATGTTTTTAACTGTATGTCATGTATAGTTTGGATTTAACAAAAAGGAAGGACTTTGAACAGAAAATAATACGTGAAAATTGGTACTGACAAGCAACAAGATGCTGAGGTACACAAAATAATTTTATATCAATTTCCTGTAAAGGATATTAATGATGCCAAATAAACCAGAAGCAAGCAAACCTGTCTGGGCGATTTTCGACTTCTTAGCTGTATCCAGCAGCATACATTAGCCGAATGTTAATGGACTGCTGCCCCTGTGTAAGGACTCAGGGTCAACAGGTAATGATTAGGAAGGCATTAAGGTGACACAAACAAAGCTAGGCACTTAGAGGAGTGCCGTCTTCAACCGGCTCTCCTGTTTTGGTTTTTATTTTTAGACCCATAAAACTATATATATTCTAGTTGCCTTGGATCTCTGAATTATATATACACCAAGGAAAAATTTTTTAGATCATTTTTTGGGCAAAAAATGGACATTTTACGAAATGGTCCAATTTGGAGATTTTTCTCGGGATTCTCGAAAAATACAGTACTTCAAACCTCAAAAATTTGCAAAATGAAACTTCGTAGACATGCCCAGGACTGGTTTTTTGCGTTCTGGAATATGTTTTTTTTTAGGCAGTTTCATGCCGCCTAAACACGAAGGAGTGTTCATTTTCACCAGCATCGTAATTAATAATCGATTACAACTTATCTATTGCGTTTATGGAAAAAGTGAAGGAACCGAAACCTGGACATGACTACAAAGTTTCATTTTGCAAATTTTCGAGTTTTTAAGTACTATATTTTTCGAGAATCCCGAGAAAAATCGCCAAATCGAACCCTTTTGTAAAATGTCCATTTTTCGCACAAAAAAGTGATTTTATAAATTTTTCTTGGCAGATATATAATGTAAAGATCCCAAGCAACAAGAATTTGTATAGTTTTATGGGTCTACAAATAAAAACCAAAACAGGACAGCGGGTTGAAGACAGCACTCCTCTAAGTGCCTACCTTTGTTTGTGCCACCTTAAAGCCATGGCGTTTCTATTTATTGCAGTTCCCAGCAAACAACATTTGGGAAAATGTGATAAATTTGTTTTACTCTTCATAAAATTAAGACAGGCAAATACATATATGCATATAAATACAAGCTTAAGATGTATAAAATATGGCATTATTTGAACGAAATATATCTTACTGCACATTGGTACTAGGCAGTAGTCCCATCTACGGAGAGGATCAGTAGTGTAGCACCACGGTCCCTCTGGCATTTGGAATGGTATAGGATTACGACAATAGTTTTCCGAGTCCGTCAGTGTCCTGTCTGGAAACTGGCTGGGTTTGCAACAGTTTGGAACATGTGGAAAATTCCTGTTCCACCTTTGACATGGCTGGCCGTATTTGGTTACGTTGATTTTCCCCACATAATCTGCACCTGATTTTGTCGTCTTACAATCTAAATTACGAAAGAAATGTGCACAGTAACGAAGTGTTCTGCTCTCAAACGCAATCGACTAATGAATTTCTTTGCTGGACATAAACTGAAAGTACAACTCGATGCATTAAAGAGTAATATTTTTAGGGTATGAAAATGTTTGTTTGTTAAATATACTTTGCCACCTAATCCCCAGGTTTGGCAGCTCCTTTCAGAAGTCCAAGTATGATTAATGGTTGAGAAAAAATATGGCAAAATAAGATAAACACTGGACTTTGACACATGACTTTTAGAATCCCCGATAAAGCTGTTATACAGTTTTCCAGTAATATTTTTCTTTTTCTTTATGTTAAAGAAGAAAATATTTATTAAGGTACCCCTTATATTCGCGAAACAATCCTGGAGGAAAAAGAGGCCACCTAGTCTCCTTGTAACTTAACGCTTGAAAAGACACGCCTCCATTCTTATGCTGCCATTGTCGAATTAAGAAAAATGGCATTTTTTATTCATATTGTTCTCTGCATTGCCAATGGCTCTCTATAAAGCCCATACGCACCACAGTTAAACACAGGCTTTTTGCACCTGTTCATTCATTGTCTCACTTTTAGGATATTTCATGTTTATCGGAAGGCTCAGGCATACCCCTAGCTATTTTGCCCATGCCCCATAACATTATCTACGGCAGCAATATTTTCTTCACCAATATTCACGGCAGCCTATGTTAAATAAATAGAGTGGTCTCTTGTTCCCAGGAACAGACATTATTGTTCTGGTAGAAAGATGTATCTCACTTACCTTCACTTTTAGCTTTTTGTATGCAAGAACATAGACCAAGCAAAATCACAAATGCGTCCATGGATTCATGCGGGAAAAACAACTCATCTCTTAGTAGCTAAATAAAGGAGAAAATTCTGTCGTCATTTGATGGAATTTGTAAGTTAACTAAAGTTTTTCAGTTTTTCATTTTCTTTTTCATTCTTCATAAGTGCACTGCAGAATGTTCGACGTTTTATCGAAATATAATCGGCGTACACGCAATTTGTTTGGTAGGAAATTGTAACTATGTGTTAATTTTGTAAAATGTTTTATGGTATCAAACTTTAAATTGATAATGTGCTTTCGTAAGTCCAATATTGCACATCCAAACAGGGCATATGTTGCAATATTGTTGAAATTAAATGTTTCAATCCTTTATGTTTTGTGTGTTGAGCTTTGCCAAATTTGCAAAGCATATGACGATGCCAAAAATTATGTTCTTATTATTTATTAAAGTTTTTTCAACACAAATTATTTTTTTAATAAAAATTAATTTTCTCTTCTAAAGAAATAGTAATAAGAAAAATGCTTTACTATGGTATGCAGGGTCGTTTGGAGGCACGCGGTTCCTATTTAGTGGACCAGGTGGCCCTGCAAAAACTTTTTATATATGGTGAATATTTGGGCATTAATACTATCTTAGACTTTTGTGGGAGGGCGGAACATGTTGGGTTTTTTTTCGTTTTGTCAAGTCCAAGACGACTTAACATAATGCAAGCCTTAAAAATGATATGTTTACTTTCATGAAGATATGGGATATCAAACGTTGAGACTATGTATTATGGACGGCTAGTGTAGCAATACAGTTTATCTGTTGCAATTTTGTGGGAAGCATTATACAGATTCTTCGCTTTTTCACCTGGGTGCTCCCAAGGTAGACGTTTGGGTCACGTATTTTTCATTTGAGCCAAGTGGTGCGACGACAGGGGTATTTTGTTTTGTTTTGGTTTGTTTTTCTCAGATGAACTTTATGTTTGCAAAGCTTACTTCTCAAACTGTACTAGAACTAGAATGGCGATCCAGAATTATATGCTTGTGAACATGTTCACTTCTCAAAACATTGTGACCGGAACGTCTTCAAACGTGGTGAATATTTAGCTTGTGTGCATGTTTTTATGGGCGTTGACTTCTCCTAAACCAGCGTCTTGATTCCGTTGGAATTTGATAATGATATCTTGACTTGTTCTCCAACAAATGGTTTACTAGGTACTGTTTCTGTCATTGACATCGAATTTCTGCTAGTAGAGTAATGTTCCATAGATCAAAACACAGTCACACATGTGATTGATAAATCCCATGAAAACTCGCAAGGAACTTTGTTTGGTGTTTATTGAAGTTGTGGAGTAGAATCAAGCGAGCTCGAAACTGAAAGTACACAAAGAATGTGACCATGGGTAGTTATATGAAAAGCATTAATGCAGCCATTATTGTCCGTTCGGAAACAAACGTAAGATACATATGTCATAAAGTTCCAAAAGTTGAATGAATAGTATATATCACCGACAGGGGTATGGGAATAAACCTACACACCAGTGTCCTGCCCCGTGTTCTTCGGTGGTCCGACCGAGAGTCCAATCTCAACGCAAATGGTATTACCGCATGTAGGGCACCGGCTGACATGGCTGTGACGCCCAAAAACACATCTCAGACAAAATCGGTTCAAGGGGTGGAAATTGTATAAACCCTTTACGACCACTCAAACATTCTACAGTCTGTCACCATGGGGAACAATTCTCGTGAACATTACAACTTTATAGTCTTTCTTTAACAGGGCATATTACAGCAATATCTTTGACATCGCTTCCTGCTATTGAACCTGGGACGCCATTTTTGTCCTTAGGACTATCATTTGCTTTCATTGATTTATAACGTAAATCCACACATCTGAATCTGCCATCTTAAACTGAAGGAATCACTTGTCGGATCTCACCAGTTTCCAGTTTCCTGGGACTAAATTTAAGTCACATATAAGACACAAGTCTCCACTTTTGTCTTCACGCATTTTGTGACGCCACTTCCAGTGACGTAGGATTAATATGGGAAGGTAATCCTTCATCCACTTGGACCAGAATACGTCGAGAGTTGACCGAATATTTCTCAGGCGCACAAGGTCAGACACCTGAGTAAGTGAATGAAATGGACCGCTTGTAATACAAAAAGTGTCACCGGCAAGCACAAGTTCGTTATATATTAAATTAGGACATAAGTATGATCCATCGTCGAGAAAGGTCGGAAGGCGGCCAATAGTATATGTCTGGGTTAGTTCTAAATTCGCCTAAAGGTGGTGCTGCCCACCCTGTTAATGGTTGACCGCCCACATCTTGTGGTCACTTTCCTTGACCCTCACTATTTCTCCATAGATTAACATGAGGAATCAGGATATATAAAATTAACCTTTCTATATGTTGCCAAATTGGCATTATATTTTCATTTTATCACACCAGGGTGTATTTGAAAATAATTATATGTACTTCAGGTAGATTAGAAGATAATAAGTCCAAAAATCGTTCTCAAATGCAGTGTAAAACTTTCAGGTTCACTGTACTATAATGCGCTTTGCTGACCCCAAATGGCATGGGTTGCTAGGTGTCGCTAACGCGCATCATGGGAACAAAAGGCTGTGCCTCAAGAAATTAAACCAGCCCCAGATCGTCCCTATTGGATGTTCAATTGACAAATTTGCTATTTAAAAAAATACAGTGTGCAACTTTGTAATCGGCATACCAATAGATAAATTTTCTACCTCCAAAAATACAGTGTGCAACTTTGTAATCGGCATGCCAGGTTTTGCACAAACGCCAGACTGAATACATCGCCTGATGCTCTTTATGAGAGCTTTAGAACACCTGTTTTCCCCTGGAGCCCCAGGTGACCTGTAAGTCCAGGTAATACTATGCTTATCGCCATATTACTTCAGCCTTTTTGCACCCAATCCGAGAACAACCTTCATTAGATGCTTGTGTGCTGCGACTTTTTGACTACAACAATCAGAATGGTAAGATGCTGGACTTCCTTTGATGGCCAAAAACACGACGAAAACATTATAGGATTGCATACGTATCTTACCCTTATATAACGTTGATGTAAACGGCCCGAGTCGACAGACATTTAAAAATGACCTTTAAGCCTTTCCCGTATGTCTTTGCAACATTGCTACGAGCTATTCTATCTGGAAAACGTAACAAGAAGGTACCAAATATATCCATAACTGTATGCTCAAATGGGACAGGTGTTTGCACTCTCTCACTGGGGGGCAATGGTACCACGATTTGTTTGTTGCCCAGACAATTCAGTCGTCGACAAGTGATGCACGTGTAGCAAACAGGGTTGGCATGGCGTTGTAGGCCAATAATCTAAAATTTACCTTGAACTTTAGATGCTGTGATGGAAACGCCATGGTGGACTCCACATAGAGGTGAGAAAAGGGATGCTCTCGAGGTAACAATGTCGGACACAAAGATTCAGTCTCTTGAGTACGACCATGTGCTCTCCAGACCCCGTCCTGACCAAGAAATGGCGAAAGTTCTAAATATTACCGTTGGATTGATTCTGCATCAAGCTGTGATCGAGCATCTTTTACCCAGAATTGTATGGCATTATCACGCTGTGCACTTGTCACCCCATAATTGCGTTCCATTGGATTCAATTCACCAAACTTTGGATCCCAGTTCAGTAGCACCAGAAAACGAGCTAATGTACCGGTTAGCTTGTCATTATCACTGAAACACTTGGTGTTAATGTATTCTGCAATTGTCTATGATTTTGATTTGGGACTGAAGTGACTAGCATTTAGTACTTGTGTTTCATGACTCAGAGCCTGCAGTACTTTGTTTCTAGTTTTGGGCAGTTTTTTTTGTCATAGCTTTGATGGATAGTCCAATCTTTAATTTCAGTACAGAGGAACTCTGGGCTTTTTGCCATATGCTGTCTTGTTGTAAATCATTAGGTAGTTTTCCGCTGGCGATCTACTCTGCAATATTCAAATCACCTAAGATCCAGCCCTTGGTCAGCGGTTGTGTGTTCTTGAATTTTGCCTACGCGATTGGCGACAATGGTATTAAAAAACATGACTCTGACGCTGAATCATAGCACGCACAATCTTGTTGTCAGGGATGATTATGACATGTTCGACCTGAAGACGAGATTCGTTGATGATGCTCAACACAACTCCTTGTAATTCATCTCGCACTATTGTCAGTACATCTCCAGATTCAATTGTCCATAGATGAGAATTAGCTACTATCAAGCGGCAGTCGTATTCACCAGTGGTGGTTTTCCAACAAGCATATGCACAGCAACCAAATGCATCCATCGACGAATATGGAAACATGTTTAACCATAGATCGCCGATTGCCCTGGGTGGTTGGATACAACGTGGAAATTTTAGATGTACCGAATGAAACATTTGTGCAAAAGATTGACGCCATGCTTTGTCTAGGTCATATGGAATCAGCCGGTCCCATTTTGAATTACTCGATGCTGATTTTTCACTTGTGCTGTTACTTCTTTTCCACAAACTTGCAAATGATGGATGGATTCAACAGACCATACGGATCATAAATTCCATTGATTTGGGACAAGATCATATGTGCTGTGAAATATATGGATTTATGCAGAATTATATCACCTGCTTAAAGATCGGGTTCAGTATGAACTCTTTTGACATGCTTTAAACAGTTTCAGACGTATTCGAAGGCCAAGTGTATCATATGCAGGATTCCACCCTACACATTGAACGGTCTCTTGTTCTTGACCCGGTGAACGTTCCTCGCATGTATCTCTGCCAATTGTCCATGTTAAATCTGAAAACTGCCTTCTTGAGAACATAATCCGGATCGTGAGTCAGATCGGTGGCTCCTTCAACGTTTTCGCATAACGTTATAACGTCAGCGACTTACTTAGATTTTTGGCGAGTTATGCGACCTGTCGCAACTCATTTCCTGCATTTCCGCTGTCTTTTTCATGACAACTGTCGCTACTGATCCAGCAGGTTTATCACCAAAGCCATTCACCAACACCATATACTCATCAGGAACGCACCAGGTATTCATATCCCGCCATAAGAAACGATGAACATGGTGTTCCAACTTTGTTGTGCGTACAGAGTAACACATTTTACGAACGTCACCAAGTACGGACACTTGAAAATCTAGAAATCTTTTTAAAGTCCCAAGCAGATTGCTATTCAAGTTTGGTCCTTTGGTCCAATAATCACTGATAACATGGGCCTAAAAATCGTGGATTTTTCAAATACCAATCTAATTGGCGTGCTTGAACGGTTCTGCTTAAAATCTTCATGATGGGAAAGGTAATAAACAGTTCTCTTGTGCGCCATGTCTTCCTCTGTAAGCTTTCGAGCAACACCATGATTTCGCATACCTGTTTTTCGATCAGCATAGGCCTTGACATTCTCAGGGCACTTAATTAACCATCGCTCAGTTGCGTAAAGTCGGACATAGGCTGCAGGATAATTATTGGGTAACAAGTACGGGTCTGTGATCCACCGATAACTTGTTATCCAACCATTGCCATCATGAGTCAATCCATCTTCAATAAGTTAAAGATCTCTTTCTTCCTCAAGTGTCAGGTGGCCACTTCCGGGAGCACAGCGGCCTGAACGACATCTTCCGCATTTTGGTGTACGCTCGATGCCCATTGCATCTGTGCTACATAAGTCAGATATGGTTTCTCTTTTCATGAAGTTGCACTTCACATGTATATGATTATGATTTGCGGTCGCGAAAGAGGGATATGTTCCTCACAGTACGTCTCGAAATTCACAACGATCTAATTTCAAACCAACGTGCCTTTCATGCGTGATTGAATGAATACTGGCGATATCAGCTCGAACCAGCATGTGTACATGGCCCAGCTGCCTTTTAATATCTTCTGGTGGTAAGTTGAATAAGGGTGCTGCTTCACTCACGTCAACATCATCAAAATCCGTTGACAACTCAGGTTTTCTATTTGCTTTCACCTTCACAACTCGGTGACTATCTTGATCAAACAGTGGTACTTCATAGCAATGTGTAGCTATTTCTTTCTTCTTGCCTCGTACTTTCTCCAGCGACAACCGTGAAGATCCGATTTGATTCAAGCCAAGTTTTTAGTACAACTTTCTTCAATTAGTGTCACTCTTGAACCACTGTCATATAGAATATTTATACGTGGGCATTCTACTACATTTACCGTAGCTGTTACAATGGGTAACAACGCTGAATTGGGTTTTTTAGCACAGTTGAAATATATATGGCTTATGTCCTTAGCTCCATAGACATCTAATTTGGCAGGAACATCATGTAGGCTAGTATGATGTGGTTTGAAACAGCCATTGTTGCCTCATGCATTAGTAGCACTACAGTCCTTTTAAACCTGGTCTGGACGTAGACACCGTGAACAAAGATTCAAATGTTTCATAAACTGCAGTTTGTCCTAATCAGTTTCCGGTTGGTAAGCTTTACAGTCATTGCGGGCATGACCATCTGATGAATGCCAATAACAGCGGATTTTTTTCAAAGTGTCTGCAAGTGGAAACCTGCTCCAACGTGGGCTCATCGGCGTCCAGTTCTGATCTGTGTCTTTTTTGGTACTTTTGCTGCACCCTTTGGCGCTTTTCGTTGTCTTTTATTTTAAAATCAAGCCCGTTTTGGTTTTTCTGCATTATTGTGTCTTGTTTAAGAAGGTTCCTGGAAGCACCGATAGGTCTAACTAGCGTGCTCTGCTGCACGTGCTTCTTCACATACAAAAATCAAGCAAACTTTCTAACTCGCCATTATGTGGTAGTTGATTTTCAATCATGAGGCGACTCCAACGACGTTTTAGATCAACAGGAAGACGTTGTTCAATTAGGCTGCAAGACAGTGTTCTTCTAAGTCTACAATTTTAAGATCTGAATAGCTTAATTCTATCAGACCCTAAATGGTATCAACTTTCCATCTTCTCCTTCATTGATTGGTCGAAAGGAGCGAATTTCGTTTAGAATGGCATTTGATACTTTACCTGGGTCGCCAGACTTAGTGTGAAGTACACCAAAAGGATTATCAAGGTCGTCTTTGCAAGTTTCGACCAGTTCTGTTGCTTTCTGTACCAAAGATTATGCAGCATCAGTAATTATATTCCGCTGCCATATTGCGATGCAATGTACTTCAAAAAATCTTATTTGAATCTAGGATACAAGCGTATATTGTCATCAAACTTGTGAAATTTTTGCTTTTGCAGCTTAATGTCACAATGACTTTTGTTGGTTGAGTGTGAAGATAGGCCAACAGAGGGTGCAACGTTACCAGTTATTTTACTGGCCAGTTTTTTCAATTCAACTGTTATGTTGAAATATTCATGAAGTAAAAAAAAAAGTATCTATAGAGGTCATCTGAGTCGTCTGATACAACGGGAAGTACTGCCATTTGAGCATCCTCCAATGAGTTAGGACGTTTTACCACTCTTCTTATATGTTCGCTAATGACCACAGAATCACGTGGGGGATTCGTACATATATTACTTTGCGCTTTTGACGGCTCTAGTAATATTGAGGGCTTGACCTGGTCAGCTTTTCCTCAGGATCCCTGAGTCTGCAATGGCTCTGATGTCGCATTACACACCAGGAAATAGGTCAGGATTACAGGTATTCAAAGGGCTGAACTAGCATGTAATCAAGCTGCTATTTGTTGAAATTATGTCATGGTGACACCAAAATCTAATCGGTTCATATTGTCAGTAGAGCCTGACCGAACCCCAACAACCGAACCCGAGGTTACCAGATTTCAGGATTGAAGCCCGGCTAGGATTCGGCTTTTACCGTGGCTTAACGTTCGGGTTCGGTTATCACTTTCAATGTTGGCAATAAAGTTAAATAAAAAGGTCAATGAGGTTACTTTTCGTACTTGTATACACTTTAAACAATGCAACAAACGATACATTGCAATTACATTTGTGACACGGGTTGCATTAATCGCCTTAATTACATTAACAATAGAAATGCCCCTGTGCAAAAAGGCAAGAGTCATTAACCCCTGTCGAACGTTTTTATGTTTGAATTGCATGTACCGAACCCAAAGGGTGCCCGGTTTGGGATCAGTAATGTGTACCGAGTACCCGTTTTGTTTTAAAAATGCATGCTCGGCCAGGCTCCACTTGCCAGGTAAGCTAAGCATATGCCAAATTTGAGCAGAATACATGGAGGCATTCTGTAGATATCGCGGTAACGAGAATGCGCACGTCCGGACGGACAGCCAACCCGAAAACAGACAGGGTCCCCCTATGGGGTGAACCCTTTAAAATGAAATATTCATAGGCAGAGTTGTGTACAGGTGACAAAATAAATATTCATAGCAGTTTTGTGTAGAGTGATAATAATACCGTCTTTTCTGCTCTGCATGTAAGACCAGGGACGGACGCATTGACAGCAGCTAATAAATCCTGTTTCTAAATGATAAATAGAATTCCGTTTTTCCTGCAATTATAATCAGGCGCAACCTTGTGGTTAACTTGTTAAAACCAATTGGACCTTCAGTATGATTTCCATGCGAGCAGATCCTTTCAGGCCAATTTAAAATCTCTATTTCTACAAATATTGCAAAGTCGAACAAGGGTCTCCAATTTTTAGATAAATATATTACCTAAATTTGCATGGAATTTAAAAATGTTCCATGACGTTTATTTTTCTGCCGTCGTGTTTTAGTCCTCTACTTTGTCGTTTACTGCCATGACATATTGAAATGCGGCCGAAAAGTTGAAACACAAAATGCTTCTACATACGGATTTATTTTTCGGTTTTTTTTTTTCATCTTGTTAAGTTCCACACATTTTTACTTGATGTCCCAGTCAAGCTTAGATATTTGTCCTTTGCCAGTGGTTTGTACATATATTTATACAGAATATTTTGTATTGAAAAGGTAATACGACGTGTAAAAGTATACATTTTTACTTTGAGACTGTAGCCAATTCTCCTGACTCTAAAAGAGCCTGAGACACTCTTGTGCTTTCTATTATGCATGAAACATATTCAATTGTTTTAATCAAGTTTTTAGTCTTTAAAATGTTTATTCTAGTCATTTATTTTCGTTTAAGCTGTGCAAGATATTATTAGGGTAGAATTAAAACACAGTGAAGACATGAGCTTTTCAGATTCGACAGGTCAATTCATGATTTAAAGATTGAAACATGTACTACAAGAGATTAATAAACAAATCAAGTGGGTTCTAAATTGACATTGCTACCATATACTTATATATAACAATTTGGATCTTTTTAGGGGGCATAAATATTTCAAGTTATGCCTATCACACCGTCAACATTTCTTTCCCAAGCAGAAAATGACATAACAAATACACAGATGCTCTGGTTAAAAAGAAAATACAGGTTACCCTTCAACTTATGCGTATAGCACAGTCAGGTATTCTCGCTCCAGCAGAAAATGATGTAACAAATGTAAACAAGCTCTGCGTGAAAAAAAACTATATGTGTTAAACAAAATGGTTTCGAACGATGCCATACAAGCCCGTTGACCATTGCTTCAATGTTGAAGATAGGCAGGATTATATATTTTTTTCCATTTGTTTCCATCATTATCATGCTAAATCTTGCCCTGTTCATACAAATTGTAGAGTATCCTTCATCTGACGTATAATCGTATGTGCATAAACTAGGCTGTCTCTCTCCAAAACAATTCCGCCTACAGAAGAAACCATTCGGTCATTGGGACAAGAAGCAGTGGTCTAAAACCTGATGTAGCAGAGAAAGGGATTTGCGCACCATTTGCATTTGTGTCTTTTTGTCCAGAACCATTTCCTAGTAGTCATTACCCTATTTCGCAGTCTCAACCCTTTACTCTCTATAACTTAACCTGTCACTGTCTAACTTACATACATATACAAGTACTTTTGTCTATATTGGTCACGTTCTTCTGTACAATTTTGGTATAGGGTGTATTAGCCTAAATAAATTAAAGGGTCTCTAGCGGGTAACTACTCAGAACATGTTTCGGAGCCTATACCCGTACATGTCTCTCTGAGTAGCGGCACCTTGTCTAACCTAAATAGTCAGCAAAGACAACCAACAAAATAATGAATAAACATGAACGTGCAAATGAAATTTGCTTATAAATAAATGTAGAGCTCCATTGTGAAAGAAGAATACATGAAAAACCATAGATAGTCACTAAATTTCATCAGTACAGGTTCAGATAAGAACAATTTGACTTACCCCTGAACCAGTATGTACCTTTTCTAGCTGGATAGCTTATCCTATTAAGCGCCCTGCCAGTGTATAACTGAAGTAGAAACAAACTGGGTATTATATTCAGTCCCAGTCATTATAAAATAAACAGTTGCAGCTAGACCACCTGTACAAAGCAAGGGAAAGCCAAACAAATACTGCAACAATAGACATCCTGCACCAGAAAAGTAAAACAAACTCCATGATGACACCTACTCCTCACTTTGAAAGTATGCAAGCAATCAAGCTGTATTTCACTGAAAACCCTGAGTCAATGTTTCGACGTTATGTGTCAGGTTTGTGACAATTAAGATAATGCTGGTAATTTTGATACATTTTTAAATAGTGAGTGTGTGTGTATTTAGGCATTTCAGAAAAAAATGAAAGTCATTGCATTTATGTCAAAAACACGTTATCAAAACATAAATTTCCTAATACAATTTTAAGAACAATTAGGCAAACGTGTAACCACTGCTTGCTATCGATAGCCGGGGCGGGGGGGGGGGGGTATCCTGACAGACAAAGAGTTTCATACAGACTTATATCTAACAAATTTAATAAATGGAGTATATATAAATAGACCTGATGAAAAGTATTAAAAACATTCTGATGCAGACCACTATATAGCCATAGTCTTGTGAGCCTTTGAAGATAATAAAAATATTTTGGAAAATGTACCAGTTTTGAACATGTGATTTTTAAAGCCCATCAGGTAAATGAATGTTTGCTGACAGGGCTGAAGAGTGGTGTAAACTGCAAAAGAGCTAAAAAAAGTCTACGATATATCAAGTTACGCAGGTCGTAGTTCATGAGTTTCCTTCGGGTAAATTAAAAACATGTTTCTTACTTTTTTCAGCAGCAAAACGTGAGAGCGCCCATTATAACAAAACACACATTCTCTACAACCAGTAGCCAACTGTTGAGTTTATTTCATATGTCAAAGTTAGCATTATAAGCTTCAAATATATGGTATAAAATAGCGTCTTTTCGGGTGATCCTGAAAGCCAAATCACAACTGTTCATATTTATTTAATTTTGTTCCACAAATTGTCACCCTTCGCCATGGATTCAGTAAATTTGATTAGAAACTTATCTACGTTTGCCACCAGGCTTCAGATTAAAGGTCTCACAAATAAAAAATGTTATACACCGACCTCTAATGCGTGGGTCTAATAAATTGTGTTTAACAAATCTGTACTATGCCTTAGAAAAAGCGATATGAAACCGCCACAGGTCTTCATATTTATCTCTGTTACCCAAGCCCCGGCCATTATAGCCATGTATGCACATTGTTAGTTGTACAGCCTCTGTCTTTGACAAGTTGTGTAGGACACCAGCTGTTGAAGGAAAATTGAATTTATATTTTGCTTTTGAAATATATAAACTAACATTTTTCGAGGGTATCAAGAAAGAAAAAAAAATCATTTTGCTTAATCAATAAAAAATAAATGTTTTTCCTACTCTACTCTGCCTCATTGTTCTGATGCCATGTGTATGTCTGAATTGTTTACATACACACACACACACACGCACACACACACACACACACACACACATATACATATATATATATATATATATATATATATATATATATATATATATATATATATATATATATCATTGAAAAATTATTCAGCTTATCCATGAAGCTCTTTTTTTCAAAGGGGATCCTCTATTTGTAATGGAGGCTGATATTGCTTCTATTGAGGGTTTGGTTGTACACATTGCAGGATGGAATAGCCTGATGATAATTCGAGGCATTTACAACAACAAATAACTGCCAAAATGAAACATTTGCACATTCTATACTGCAAGATTATGTTTGCATAAGAATAATGCAGCCGCTGCTAATGTAATTTCGAGATCAAGTTCAAAGTTATCTAATTGTATAAACGACAAGGTTATTGGAATGCCTAAGACGATTAAAGCATGTATTTGTAATCAAATAACTTCAAATTTCTCTGTATATATCCAGAAATTGTTGAAAAGTTTGGTTTCAATGATTATAAAGAGTTCAGACTTGCCAGTTGTGCTTCTTGATTTTACCTTTTGGCATCTGTCAGTTTGAATATTCACCTTTCTGACATTTTAGGCTAATATGTGAGTGCACATTTACATAATGTAAAAAAAAAAACTCCATTCGGCTCTGCTACACCAGGGCAAGGAGTCAGTCATAGACTCTCCCAAGAACTTAGCCAGAAATTGGCATGATTTATTCAATTATTACAAACTTGATTAATTCTTTTGAATGATAAACTATGAGTTGACAACTGAAAAGAACTTTCGCACTTGCAGACTGTCATAATGAGGAGTTAGTGTCATTGTGAATTTTGTTTAACGTTTCTGATACAGGATGTCCATTGTTACAGTACTTGTTAGGAATTCCCCGGGTGTATACGGCTGTCTGGCTGTAACTGTTTATATTATAATCACTGGGATTGAATATATAGCCTCAGTTTGTTTCTACCTCAGTTATTCACATTGGCAAGTGGTTGACTAATGTGTCCTATCCAACTAGAATAATCACATACTAGTTCAAAGAGAAGTCAAATTATTCTTATCTGAACTTGTTCTGCACTATTTAGTTGTTATCTTTGGTTTGATAGGTATTCTGGAATCATATTGAAGCTATGCATTTATGAGCAAAGCTTCACTTATTTAGCTTATACATCGTATGCGTGCGTCATATTTATCATTTATTTTTTATTTTGTGGGTTGTCTTTGCTGAATATTTAGCTTAGACAAGGGAGGTACAGGCTCCGAAACATGTTTGAGTAGTCTACCCCTGAACACCCTTAAATTTATTTGGGCTTATACAGTCTAGGTGAAAATTCTACAAAAAGCGTGACAATAGTATTTCTATGTGTATACAGGTTACACAGAGACAGGTTAATGTAATATCGAGGTCAGCAACAGGTATATTTATTTTACGATCCGAAAACTGTTTCAAGATAGCTGATATACTATTGGTTACGATGCTGTACGTGGCAAAGCTGAAAAATAGTTGAATGACTTGAGATAAAGAGCCCAGATCAGCAAAATCGTGATATTGATTTGTTTGTGGGTATAGCCAAATCGGTGGAAAGTAACTGCTAGTTTGAAACCATGCACTATTGTAACCAAAAGGATCACAACGTTATTTGCATGTTCTTTTTTGAAAACACAACAATCTCGAACCTGTACTTTTGTCTGATTACCTTCATAATGCAAACAGTAATCATGAAAGAGTTTGCTGCTCATAAAATAAAATAATTGAGGACTTTTGCTTCTTTTGCCAGTAAGGTTTATGGATCTGAAAGATGAATATTGACATTGGCCTTTAGTCTCTCTCAGTAATTTTCTTTCAGGTCCATAAAACTAACTAGTGACCCCAGGAAAGTGTTGTATAACGTACAGTAGAGGGAGTGAACCAACATATAATGCTTTCACTTCTCCGATTTTCAACTTGTAGACAAATCAGCTTTTTCAATATTTTCTCTGTAAATTCGTTTCATTTTATAACTTTAATTGTTTAAAAGAACACAATGAAAAAATGAAATAAACAAAAGCTTCTGGAGAAGCTGTGGGTACCATATCAAATTTTTCAAATGTTTTTGTGTGACGGTGCACGATGAATATGCGCAACTATACACCAGTAAACACATAGACCTTTTTTTGCAAACTCTAGTCGTCTTTCCTTTTCCAATGTGTTCAGAGATAAAATTGTTTATTTTACTGTGGCAAAAACATCTGAAATTGTTTTAATTAAGTTACTAATACTTTGGTTGGAGAGAACTGTAATCAAAGGGTAAAAGCCACTGGCATCGAAACTACATGAAATTTTAAAATTTGACTGGATAACTTTATGTTTTAATGAGTAATATATAATACGAGGGGTAAATATGCATCTAATAAACCTACTGCAATAGAGAGACCGATTTTGCATTGCAGTTAGGTCTACGTACTCCTGAATACGTAACTGCCATACAAATGACGAAGCGAAAAATACTTTAAAGGCATTTTCAGGTCAATCCTCAGAATTTTAATTTGTTTTTGCGCAGGTAGTGGCACTTATCAAGCGAGCGATGGATACTTGTTCTTTTCCAATAAATGTGCAAAATTACATCAGACAATGGAAACTACCAGGGCTAACCACAAGCTGATTATTTGGATTTCGCTTTATATGGTAATTGTGTGTTCAGGAGCTCCGCCCTATATTTTTATTTTAAACATATTTATTCCACCTTGATTGCCAAGTAGTACAATAATACTAAATGAATGGCTCTACAAGCTAATATTATATATTACCTCAAATATTGTAGGCCACTGTGAACATTAACGTTTCTCAGGGGACGAAAAGCACACATGTGCATTAAAATTTTTGATGATGTAAAATGTTGGAGCTGATCAATAATCAATATATTGAATTAATAGAAGCCATCATATAAGGGGGTATAAAGCAAATACCTTTTGCATTTCATTCCTTTGTTCACAGCAAGGTGTTTTATATGCATGCAATGTAGTGTTGAACATTGGTATATTCTTTACGAGCCATGGTATATAAAATCAAATATTTACAAATGGCTTGGTTCTTAGCAGAAGGAGAATAGGAACAGCAAATGGCGGATATGTGTGCAAGACCGCAATGCATAACCAAAATGGCCTCTTCACAATGCACACTGATTCCCAGTACCACTTTTCTTTCCCACAGCTTCATCAGCCATAATGTGCTGACAACTGTTTTCATATTTACCATAATTCTCCCAGGTTAAAGTGCACGTTTAGATTTACCTTTATCAGAGAGTCAAAGGGCACCTTATTTGCTGGTACCTAGAATGCTTCTACTGGCGTTTACTAGTTTGCTGATTTTGTGAACAAGTGTGAAATTGTGAAGCTCTCTCAAGTCAAAAATGAGCCTTTAACTTTGTTGTCGATATTCTAAAATATCTATAAGATAACTGTGTAAGAGTAATGTTCGGCATATACAACTTTACTACAGCAAATTTTGCCCGATTTTCATAGGTAAACCAACCGTGTGACCCAAACAGTCAGTTGTAGTGGCCATGTTTGTTCGAAAGGTCTTTTTCACTGGAGTGCAAAGAATAATAGGAGATAAACTTTTGTCCGTCGAAATTTCCAACCCTGATATCATAAAACCTGTGCATCACCTGGTAACTGTTTGTGTTCATTATTAAATCATGAAAGCACAAATGTTTATATAGTTGTATGAAACAGCAAAATAAAAACTTTAAATAAACTTGGTAAATATTTTCTTGACGCTGATGTTTGTCTGTTTCAACCATCCAGTGACAATACATAACATTAAGCAGATATCCAAAGAATGAGTAGATGAAAGTCAGAAAGGTTCACTTTTTAGCATGTAACAAAGGAGAAGACATAAATGAATATAAGCAATGAACTTTATCTACACAAATCTATTTCATGAAAAATGCCTGTCGACGTATGCAGATTATATCAGCGCATAAACAAAATGAAATTTAGTTCATTTCTTAAATGATTAAATGGTTAATCTAGCATTATCAGTAGTAACGATAATATAGGGTCTACATATATGGCATTCTTCTGTTTATGGAAACCATAATTAGGAAAATTTCATATTTGCAAGTATATATCACTCATCGGCACAGTACCATTTTATTGTGCAACATACTGTACTTTTCCATTGTAGTCATGGCTATCCAACTTTGTCCAGGCTATACAGAATAAAGTATTTATTTTACCCGCCTGACCAAATCTGCACACAATTTTAAAAATCCGAATATAAGGCTGTGTTGTGAGTGTTTGTTTCATCTCACAATACCTGAATGCAGGGCATGAGTGTACAAAAAACAACGTGCATCAGACTTTGTCGATAAAGTGTGATAAATGATCAAGGTCACCAACTCGCATTGGCAAAAAAATATAAAATGCTTCCTTTTTAAAATATATATTTATTCATTCCATCAACTATTTATTTATTTATTTTTTTATTTATTTATTTAATTATTTATTTATTTATTCATTTATTTATTTATCTATCTATTTATTTATTTATTTATCTGTTTTTTACCTACTTATTTATTTATATATCTATTTACCTAAAATTTATGTATGTATATATTGTCTTCAGCACATTATGGTTTAGCCTTTTGTCATCTATCTATCTATCTATCTATCTATCTATCTATCTATCTATCTATCTATCTATCTATCTATCTATCTATCTATCTATCTATCTATCTATCTATCTATCTACCTATCTATCTATCTATCTATCTATCTATCTACCTGTGTCTGTCTGTCTGTCTGTCTATCCATCTAAGTATTTAAAGGGGTGTCTATCAATACAGACGTTTCTTGATATTTGCATTAATCATATACAGGGTCTCACAGCTGTCAGGACTCTGACAAAGACATTGAACCTGCTTAGGCCTTGCATTTTGTAAATCTGTAGAAATGAACCTTTAGAAG